>JAWWEW010000131.1:23995843-24019710 GCA_035583185.1 Anabacerthia variegaticeps | reverse complement strand
ACCAATAATGTTAGTGCACGTACACTTAGGAAATATAGAAAAGTAGCTGTGTGAAAAAGTTAATTAATTATTATTATCATTATGTAATAAAGCTTTCACTTTCATCTATTCGGGATCTTCACCTGCTTTTTATCGTCCGTCCCAACAAGAACAGCAACGACAGGAAAAGACCTCTAAGATCATCAAGTCGAACCATAAACCTACCACTACCAAGCCCACCACTAAACCATGTCCCTCAGTGCCACATCTACATCGTCTTCTAAGTACATTGAGGGCTGGTGATCCCACCATTCCATTGGGCAGCCTGATAATGTGTTGCCACACATTATGCTGATGTGGCAGTGACGGTGTGTGGTGGACTGCAATGTATCATCAGGGTTTCACATCACGGTGAAAAGAAGGCATTTGCAGATATAGACCTACCCAGTTTTGTCAGACTTGTCTTGTCTTTTGGACCTGAAAATTATATTTGTGTGGAAGTTGAACATTTCAGGCTCTAAGGTCAGGTGGAGAGAGGGTTGGTTGAGGTGAGACATGGAAATCCCAGAGGTTCCACAGCACAGCTGCAGACATTTTACTGGTGTTTTTGGGATGTGCTGGGCTTGCCTTCGTGTGTTGTACATACAGTTCCTTGCCTGGGATATCCCAGATAGAAGTACGGGAGGTCTACATAGGTGTTTGTGTCTGTGAGCATACAAATACATATACCTTTACATGCATACTGAAATTGAAATGGTTTCCAGCTACCCTCAAATACTGCGAGCTGCAGCTCTGCATCTCACCTGAGACAGCAGCTCACAACGTGGACTAGAGCATTCCCTGTCTGACAGGACCCTGCCCTTGAGCCCACTGTGGGACGGATTCTGGTGGGTGCGAAATGTCCGCCAGTTGCAGAGACAAGAAGGAAAGAAACTGTGAAGGACCTGCAAGTTCCTCTGACATCTGTCACTGTAAGTGCTGGGTTTACACCCTGTAATTTGGGGGAAAAGAGTTGGGGAGCAAGAAAGTAATAAGATGAGCAGAAAAAGAATTGTTATCAGAACATTATTTGTAATGTAGCTTTTACAATAAATATTCCAGCTATTCCTGTGTTTTACAGTGTCATTTCTACCTCTAAAAAGTCAGTGTATAAATCTAATGGAGTAGCTATTCATAAAAGATCAGCTTAAGTAATAAAAGTAACAATTTTCTGTAATGATATTTTATAGATTTGAATAAGACGTATAAAATATTTTTGCTTTTACAGCATATGTAAAGAGAGTAAGTATACCATGCCTATAAAACAGGGATTACTTTTAAATTCTTAAAATATTTCTAGAACAAAGTAAATAATACTCATAATTTTTTCCTGAAAGACTGATGAAATGCCACGTAGCAAACTTTTCAAATATTTTATATGAAAACAATTCTCCTGCAGCTTCAGAGAAGACATAACACACTTCTCTCTCATCTTTTAATAAAGGAAATTCACAGGCGCTTTCCCCTTCCTATTGCGTATCCTTCCCTTTGAGCCCTTCAGCCCAGTTCTTTGCCAGTGTGAGTGAGTTACACGTGAAGAGAAGTTGGGCTTTTATCCCCTGTGGTGTAATTTTCACAAATGCCAACTGAACATTGCAAAAAAGAGATATTTCATCAAATGTGGAGAAGGAGGGAAAACACAAATCTGAAAGGTAGGAGGCCTGAACTTCTGATTTATTTTTGTACTGAGTCTATGGGGGAAAATACCAAGTTTTAATGTGTTACTATGGGTTGTACGTGAAGGTAGGTAAGATCAGAGCCTAGCTCTCAGACCTGACCCTCCATTAGAGCAGTGCCATGCTCTGTGCCACTGCTGCACTCTCTGGGCTCCAGCCACCCTGGCACAGACAACCGGGGATCCCACTGAGGCAGTGTCCCATGGTGGTTCTGTCACAGTGGGTGGTGGGGTCATGGAGCACCATCGTGTTCCGTGTCTGGTCAAGCCACATGTTCAGCAGTGTCATGGGGGCATTGGGAAGATGGGGTTAGCAGAGTTAGGATGCCCATGCAAGGGGAGTGGGTGGGCAGTTGGGCACACCAGTGCTTTACAGCCTTGGGGGAGTCAACCCACTGCACAGAGTTGAAAGTGTAGCCTGTAATGCTGTGGAAATGCAAAGCCTAGTTTATGTAAATAGCTCCAGTTTGAAAAGCCTTATGAAAGAAACCAGAAAATGCGTGGCATGCATGTGATTATTTCTAAACCTATTTCTATATGGTTTCTCGCAGTTAAATGTGTTTCCAAATTGCTTTGTCCAAATGTGATTTGGGCTACTTCCAGTGAAAAGCAGAGGAGTGCAAGTTGATTAGGTGGTTAAAATAAGCTGCAAAAGGATGGCCAAGTGGGTGGCTGCAGCCTCCTGGCTGGGTTGATGCTGACGCCCAGACGCTGCCCGGCACACCGGTGTACAGCCAGCCACATTCCCTCCAGCTCAAGCCTTTCTGCAGTGAACCGTGTCCTATTTGCTTTCAATCACAGCCCAGCAGGGTAAATTAGGAGCTGAACAAGCCCATGCAGCCAGCGGGCTTGGCCTCACCACCCACCAGCATCTACCCTGACGGCCTCTCTGCCAGTGTTGATTTGCCCATTCCCTGCCCACTTGCTGCCGGCACAGCAGCCACCAGCGCCAGGCACGGCTCAGCATTTGCACCCAGGTGCACAAACACATACATTTGTGTTAACATACATAATGTGTAACTGTACTTTGTCTGCTGCCCTGCTCTGACATCCCTGTATGAACCCTGATGTGTGTGTGCAAGGAGGAATACACAAACAGTCCTGTGGGCTTATACACACACATTCATACTTAAGCAAAAATAAAATGTATATGTTTTCATTCATGTGCTTACATATATATGCATATATACACCCACTAGAGCTGATGTAGAGCTATCTCAATTTGCACATCCACTTGATAGTAAATCTTTGGGTGTGCAGCATATGGTACAGCCAGAAATACATATATCTATAGGAAAATGAGAACCAATATGACTGAGCACGGAGAGTTTATGCATATGTCTATTGACTTGTCAATGTTTTACATCTATAGTTTGGCTTCTATACCTAACTCAGAAGGAATTAGTGTCACTTTGCTTAAGTACAAAATACAGTCCTTCACGCTGGCCAGGTCACTATACAACCAAAGCTGTAACTTTCTAAGGCTTTCTGAATACAAAAACCTGTGAAAACCTTATAGAGGACACATTCAAGGGCTGCTGACAGTGGGTCAGCAGTAGCCTGGCAATGGATCACATTTTGGGGTTAAACCATAAACAAAAACCATTGGGCAAGTTGCTGTGCTGTAACAGAAGCTGCAGTTCAGAGTTGGTGCTACTGAAGACTTCATAGTTTAAATATTGGTTAGGTCTGATTTTTAATTTTATTTTTTGTTTGACAGTTGGCGTATTTTTAAAAAGTCAGTGCACATTTTTGAAATTTCATTGCACATCCATGCATCATTACCTGTTTTCTTAGAGCTCGAGGGAGATGATATTGTTGGGGGGTTTCTCTCATGTAGGGAGTCAAGGCAACGAGGCATAACAGAAGTGAAGGATGGCCTTTGGGAGAGAAGCATCTCTTTTCTGAAGCACAAGTCTTTGGTCCAACTGAAAGTTCAAAACAAAGGAGAATCTCTGACTCTCTCCCTCTTTCTAGCTCTACCTTGGTAATGAAAAGGAAGCAGCAAGGGAAGCAAAAAAAATTAAAAAGAAACCCCCAAAAATATAGAGGATTACTATTTTTAAAACCTGCTCCAAAGTTGAAGATTCTGGTGAAGAGAAGCAAGTACTCTTCAAAAATGCCTGACTGCAGTGTCAGAGTGAAATATTCCAGGAAAACAAGATAGAGGAATATTTTTACCAGTAAATATTGGAGTTAAACGAGACTGGCTCATCTCAAAGAAAATGATGGACAAATGCTGCAGGGCATGCTGAAGAAAAAAAAAAAAGCTTATCCTTTTTTCCAAACCCATTCAGCTAGGGACCATTTTGGGAGCTGAAGGAAGTTCTCTGTGGTTTTTTCTATGCCCTTGTTCCTTTTTCTTTTCAATAGCAAACAAAAAATGTGCTAGTATCTCTGTTGATGGCTCTTTCTTGGACTGCAAACTCCTGGTCTGGAAGAGAGCAGTTTTTCTCCTGAAGGCTGAGCTTTATTATTTTGTCGAGGAGTGTACATGATACCAAGCTTGAAGGTTACACTGGAGCCTTCATTGGTGGTGGGACTTAGAGGTGGGGAAGACAGGGGAAGCCCCACTAAGCTGTGACCTGCAGGCAACTCCCCCAAGTCCCTCTCTCAAGGCAGCTATTCCCCAAAACTGGTCCTAATTTGTTTGATATTTTGGCAATATTCTTTCTCTTTAGCCAAGACCAAGTTAGGTGTGGGAGGTCTGGGTGCAGGTTCACACTCTAAACTTGGATGAATTATTTTGGGGAGGATGGTAAGAGGGGTGGGTGAGAGTCATGTTATCCATCTTTTCTCTAAGTTGTTTTTTTTGTTCTGTGGTCTGGCTCCACATTCTCTACTCCTGACAAGAACCTGAGGCACTGTGGTAGAAGAGAAAAGCCATCCTGCAGTATTTCACAACTAGGAAATACTTTTGCCACATTCTTCTAAGTTCTCCAGATTTCAGGAAAGCTTAACACAGCTTTTTTTCCTTTTTCTTTTTTCCTTTTGTACATCTGGGCTGAGCAGACACCATTAACCCTTTCAGATCTTCCCTTGCTGCCAATAAAGGGGAAAACAAATGATTCCTTGCCACCTGCTAATGCACTCCCTGCTCCTGGGTCCAGATGTTTCCACTTGTGCATTGCAGGCAGAAAGCTGAGTGAGACACATCAAGTAGCCTGTGGGGTGGTTCTCACCTCCTCGCAGCTTTCCTGAGGACATAGCAGGCAGGCAGCAGATGCCCAGCAGCTTGGGAGACTGCTGCTGTTGGCCCAACGAGGGAGGCTCACTGAATGAAGGCTCCACGTGCCCCTGCCTCCGTGAAGGTTAATGCAACCCCGGGAGGTGCCCGATCGCATCTGGCCCTCGTGTATGCACATCTGTCTTGCCACCCTGCAATTTCCCTGCTGGTGCCAGGAGCAGCCGCCCTGCCATCCCTGTGCTCCCCCGGGCCACGGAGGTGCTGCAGGAGTTATGTTACACACATGCCGAAAGCCATTAATTAAATTAGAGCTCTCCAACAGGGGCTGCAGAAGCAGCTGTGTCATCAATCATCGCGCCGCAGGCTGACACACACGTCGCATCACATGGAGGGAAATCTTTTCTTTCTAAAGGCAGATGAGGGCTGTAACCAGGGGTCCCATGCAGGAGGGTGGCACCGTGGGGACCAGAGAGCCCCTCCATGCTGGGTGACAAGGAGTGGGTCTGTGACCAAGGTGCCTGGATGCTGCTGCTGTGCAAATTAATCCGCAGCATCAAATGTTGTCCTGTGGCTGCTCACGTACCTTTGCATTAACGTGCTGAGGGACAACAGAGCTGCCATCCTCAGGGCTGAGCCTGTGTTCAGAAGTGGGTGAGCATGCCAAGCTGTTGCCAGAGCCCCTGCCAAGCCCCGGCCTGCATGGAGGGGGAGCCTGGAGCCCCCAGGGTTTGGTACAGGGCCTTCTTGGACCCTCCCCAGGGGGTTTGGTAGTGTAGCACGAAATGGAGATTGGTGGATGCCAACCACACAGAGAAAAAGCAAATTTCTGTTATTTACAGGCTCTGGTTTACTTGATAAGGAACTTCCCACCCGCCACCAAAGAACTGGCTTTTAGACAGTTAATCAAATAAGAACAGCTAAGAGTAGTCACTGCACCCTTTGCAAATAGCAATCCAGACACAAAAGCAAACAATTTGTGTCAGCATGACAAGAGAAAATGGAATGCAAACTTGCTAAACAGCCAACAGCTATATACGTGCTTTTCTTTCTCAAACCAAAGAAAGAGCTCAGGCAGGTTTAAATTTGGGATCAAGTGCTCTTCTCTTCTTGCCCCAAAGTGGTGGGGAGAAACAGCCTTGTAGTATCAGTATTCCCCATGCCAGCTTTTCCACATCCACCTCTCAGAATGCTACCTACAGAGGAAAGACAAAGCCTCAGCAATTTTATTCAGGTCTGCTTCACAGTGTAGGTCATCTCAGCAGAGTGTGGAAACAATAGTACGTGCCAATCTCATGGCACAAAAATACTGACCCATGAATAATGACCGCTCCTAGCAACCGTCTACAAAACCAGCAAAACTTTTAACAAATTTTTATAAAAAATAAAATATAAAAAAAAATTAGTTTTCCCCTGATGAAAGTGGCCTGCATGTAGATTCTCTGCAACGAGAAAATTGTTAGATAAATTATTTCTATTGAGTAATTTGATCGTCTCTCCTTGGAAGCCTAATGAATAGGTTATTTTCTGCAACAGCTGCTGTTCGAACTCTCAAGCTTGAGCCCACGTGGTCTGGCTGTTCAAAGGGAATTACTGTGCTGGCTTTTTTAAAGTAACTTTTAAAAAACAAAACTAGGCACACTCTATTTGTCAACACGGAGGAAAGATGGACAGGAGATTTAAGCAGATGGTAAAATTACTGCAAAGGCCTAAAAATTAGTGGCAAAAAGGATAATTGTGTGAAGCCACAAATAACTTGCCTTTCACTGGGACTGTAAGAGACCAAACTTTCGTGGCTGTAATTCAGACACATCATCTGCATTTCATGTCTGCTGCTATGGAGAGGAAATGCCTCCCAGATGGGCTATGAGGCTGTATGGCCCTGGGAACTCTGCTGATGGGTAGCCTTTAACCATGCAGGGACCTTGGGCTGGGGCTATTCCCCTCTGGTTGTCTATTTATATTAGGCCAAATACCACCCGCATGCATGTGTCAGTGGAGGAGTCTAGGAAAAGTAAAAGATCTTATAACGACTTTTTGGAGTGAGTGGGTGGAAAGGGTTAAATACATTCTGCAGTCATGCAACAATTTGCCAGCCATGATATTTGGTCTGTCATCTGGATTTGTCCAGAGGGAGGCTGATTTTCTTCTGCACTTTTAAGTTCATACTTGTCTGCAGTAGGCAAATGCTAACTTGAACCTCTTTTTATGGGTAATGTTTGCTTGCATTTTTCTCTGACTAGGTCTAAATAGGGTACAGTGCAATCTGCCAACCATAAAAACTTGAATTCTTCCACCAGCAGTGTGATATAAAAGCAGAGCTCTGTGTGCCTGCCTTACTCCCTTGCTCTGCCACACTTCATTCTTTTGGAGCACTTTGCTTGGGTCATCTTGTAGTTCAGCACTCAACTTCCAGACACCAGACCTTTTTGCACCTGAAAACTTAGATTTTTGGTGGATTATTTAATTGTTCTCTGCATAATCTGTTCAGAAATTTGGTGTTTTGATCTTCTTCTTGTCAAGGTAGTCAGAAAGAGACTTGTTGTGTGAACAACGTGAAGTATGGAGCACACACTGAGGTGAAGTGAAAGGTGCCTTAGGTAGGAATTGGCCGTAAGCCATCTTTGCCTTGTGTTTTTGCAGAAGTAGATTTCAGCAAGCTACTGTGATAGGAGACAGTGACAGTGGATGTGTGCAAGCCTGCGTGGATGAGGAAAGGAATCCACACCAAAAAAAAAACCCAGAAGAAGCAGCCAAATATGCATTTTACAATGAAGGTTTTGATGGTTAGCTCTTTGAGAGGTGCTTAACACTGTGAAGGCTGGCTCAGTTAAGATGCTCAGGCATGGAGTCCAAGGTGGATAATGCCCCTTTGCCAGGTCCTCTCAATTTCCTCAAGTGGTTAAAGGAGCTGGAGGCATCAACAGTGCAGTGAGGGAATCCGTTGGAATGATGCAGTCCTCCCTATTGTCCCAGGGCTGTAATCCTAGATTGTGGTGTCACTTTTCTTTTGGGACAGAATCCAGGTCCCTGGCACTGTGCAAACCAGGGTGAACATGCTGGCTTTGTGCCTGCCGCAAGTGTTGGCTCTGACCTCTCATGGTTCAGTCTGCATAGATATTGCTCTTCTGTGGGACATGTTGCATCCATCCCTCTTCTCACCCAGCTTTTGGGGAGCTGAGAAACCCCCAGCCATGCTGGGGCCTGCCAAATGGAGGGGACCACTTGCACCTACTTGTTTTTGTGGTTTCTTGTGTTGTTTGGGCCGAGCAGTGGAGAATGTTGTGTGTTTCCCTACTAACTGACTGCGAAGAGAAACCCTGTAATTGTTCAGGCAAGATCTATTTTATTTTTCATGAAGGTAATTTGGCATTTTGCAAGAACGTACTGAGTAGTCCACGTCTCATCTGAATTAATGAAATGTGCCCATTGATTTAATATATATTGCTACTGAGAGCTTTCTTAATTATGAAAAACCTTAATCTTTTGGCTTTTAAAAAGACATGAATTTTAAGTTTTTTCTTGTGGTGAATCTTGAGAATCCTAATCTCAACAAAAATGCAGGTTTTGATGTTGTTTGCAGTTGTCTTCCTGCCAGTTTCAGTGACTGCATTTGGTTGAGCACAGGCTGCCATCAGCAGACTCTCCAAGGCCAGTGAGGAGCATAAGTCCTGCCCTACCTTCTCACTGCTGTCTTTTTTTCCAAAAATAATCTTTTTGGGAGTACGACATCTCATCCCATCTTTTTTTGTGCTGCTTCTGTTAAGTTACTGCATAACGATAGCAAGGAAGGGCTTTGTGACTCACAGAGTCACCCCACCAGCGGAACTGTGTAGGCTAACCATGAACCACAACACAGACAACACTGCAGCGCTGGCTTGGGTTTTTAACAAGAGGCTAGCACAAACTCAGAAACCATCCTGAAACATGCTGCATGCTCAGATAGCTCTGCTGAGAAATGCTGCCAATCCAGAGAGTGGTAAACCTTAAGGCTGAAGGCACGGGTGCTGAAAATTTGGAGCAGGGAAGCATGGTGGCACTGGAGGGCAGACACTGCCACAGGTAGAATCATCCCAGTCACCACCACCAACTGATGTGTTCAGCTCTGAAAAGGTGATTTTCTGGGCACTAAGTTTAAAGACAGGCAGCTGTAACAAATGCCAGGACTCTGAAGCAGAACAGGATGATTGTGATGCTCGCACAGACAACAGGTTACAGATACATAGACTTACATTCTTAAGTAGGTTTCAACATGGATTTTGGAGTTACTGTCCCCATCTAGTATCCACTAATACCTGGCCTCCTACTGATTGCAGGTGTAACATGCCTGAGTTGGACACTCACATAACTGAGTCACCAGTTCACAGAGAGTACCGGTTGTGAGTTGAAACCATATGCAGACCCAGGGGTCATTTCCCCAAAATGAGGACCTGGGTTGGCACATATGTGTGACACACATAAGAATAGCAAAAGCAGTTTGTAACAGCAGGTGGCTCCTGACATTCTCTGTAACATCAGTCACATTTTGTTTTTTTCTGTGCATTTGGATTTATAGATATATTTTCTAGATGTCTGTCATACCCTTTTTTAGAGAGAGAGCAATTTTTGCAGTACCTCTCCTAGCCTAGTAAGGTTAGGTATGGTGCCTTTTTTTTATCTGGGATGGTTAAGATTCATGTTTCTTTCCTCCAAAAGTGCACTCTGAAGTCCCTATTTACACATGATACAAGATCAATGGGCTAATAATTAAGTACTGGTGTGATGGTATTTCATGTATGTTGCTTGTTTATTTGAAACAGCCCTCTACAAATGTGGGATGCAGGATACAGGGGTTGCCATGGTTAAAAACCATGTTTACTGATTGCTTGGTAAATAGTTGCACAACTGTCTGTGTAAATGCCAGATAGCACATTAGAGCTTCCTTGGGCAGTTTCACTTAGGCACAAGCCGTCTCCCCAGTTTCTGTAGCTGTATTGATCTTGTTTGCTTGCACATACCTGTATGGAGGGAGGCAAGAAGGAAATGTGCCACCAAGAAAGGATTGAATTTGTGTTTAGCCCAGAGAGGTGAGGACCGAGAGGAGGTGTGAAACTGATCTTTGCAGAGATGAAAGGCCATCACAAGGTAGCTGGGAATAATCTTCTCTGTCTCTGGTGGCTAGGAGAGGAGCAGTGGTCTTCAATCGCTGCCAGGAAGAATCGAGTTAGGCTTCAAGGAGAGACTTTGTAATGGTAATGATGGCGAGGCAGCAGTCTTTGGAGGCTGTCAAATCTCTGTTGCTGAGGATCTTGAAGAGCAGATTAGATCTAGCTTTGGCAGGAATGATATACTGTAACTAATCCAGGTTTAAATCAAGGAAATGGTCTGGATGACCTCTTGAAGTACTTCATAGTTCATAAGTCTATTTATGCCATTAATATGTGAAGGCAGAGTCTGATTAAACTGTGGCGTACAGCTAATACTGGAGCAGCTGCTGTTTCTTCTGTCCCTACCTTGGTGAGAGAAGACCTAGCTAGAGCTTTATGGGAATCAGGTTGTTCTGAAGGAGGATGGTGCCAACGTGCCCATGCTATGCAGGTCTCAGCTCAGCTCTTCAGAGATGGACATAAAATCAGCAGGAACTGCTGAGCTTCCTCAAAGTCGTACCCAGTGTCCATTGGAAAATACCTCTCCTGTCATCTGCTGCAGGTCCAAACTGCTTTGTGGGGCACTGGGTACCTGGGCAGTGACAGCAGCACACTCACACTCTTCCCCTCCCCAGGGGGATGTAAGTGCACCGCAACGTGCTTTGTGTTCCCCTGTCCTGCACACCTCATCAAGGGGCATGATGATGCTGGCGTTTAACAGACCCATTCTTTGTTTTGTATTATTCCACTGAATAATTTTTTTAAAAATGTGCAAAAGTTAATGTGAAAATGTGTCTTTTTTTTTTTTTTTTTTTTTTACTTTCTCCAAAATTACACGTTCTTCCATTTCCAGGCATGTCTTATTTGCGTTTGGTTCTCCAGATGTAAAACAGACCCATGGGGTCAGGCAGTACAAGTTTTCTATTTTTCACATCACTGCACCCGCAGAAGGACAGAATTCAGTATCGGTCACATTGCGTGGGGGAAGAGCCTTCCTATTCGCACTGTTTTCAAGAACGTAGACTTTTCTTGCAGTAATACTAAGAAAACTCTCTGCTTTTCTGCTGCAAAGAGCTGGCTGCAGGTTCAGGTAAAGCTGTGAGCTGTGAATGAACACACTTCCCTGGAACTTCCCCCTTCTTCTCTAAAACAGGGGAAAGCTGTGAAAGGCAACCAGTAAACACTGCACACTATAAAATGAATTAGCAGATAGCTGACTCCTTGAAACGGAAAGGTTTTGCTTCTTACAGAGGCCTGGATTTATTTATCTGCCATGCAAGGACTTACGTAATAATAGCTAATCTACATATGATAAATTAATAAAGCATATTTAAGTGGTGAGGGTGCAAAAAACCCTCCAACCACTAGATATTTGGCTCTCTCTTATTTACCTTGCTTGAAAACACCAGTGGAGGATCTATGAGGTAATTGGTAACACTTACTGGAAGAGACGTTTTTGCATATGTGATGGCTTCCCAGATTCTTTTTGTGGAAGCTACATTTTAGCCATATCTCTCCTGAAATGAGAATCTATCTTGTTCCCAGTGCTTTGCAGATCTGGCATTATATGCAGTCCCTGTCCTTTCAATATAATAATCCAACGCTTACAGAGCTGCAAATAAAACCGCAACCTGTGTAAGCCAGCATAGAATTTTTTCCTGAGTCCACAGATGATCAAAATGATATTGTTGTAGAGCATTATATAAGCTCTTTCCTGTCAGCAGTTACAGTAATGCTCAGTAGCTGCGGTGTAAAAGAGTTTGGGCAGATGTGTGGGCCATGGTGTGGATGAGGACGCTTGGGTGGCACAGGGAGAAGGACAGCAGGGTAGCTGCAGGAAGCTGGGGAAGCACCTGTGCCTATTTCTATCTCCCTGTTTCCTAGCTTCCCACGGCAAGAGATTTTGATATTGCAGTCAGTGCTGTGCTACCAGATCTGACATCTCAGCTGGCTCTTTTGTGCCAGTGCAGTTACAGCAGTAACTAGAGGGTGGTGTCCGACTATACCCTCAATTTTTCCTAATTCTCACCTGGGTTTTGGAATTTTTCTTGAGGTCCTTGCTGCAAAGAGTGGCCAAACTGCTGTCTGCATCACAGCTACCTAGCTTGGATAGATCCACCTCTAACACTGCAACCACTCTAGAGACAGCTGAGAAGCAAAATGCTGGGAGTTTCTTTCTGTCACGGTGAGAGCCACACTGTGGGCTGGCTGGCTGGCCATTTCTATTCAAGCAGTACACACGACAACATGACAGTACGCATTTTCTGCCTTACTTAGCTCCAGCTCTCAGTCCATTCAGAAAGCACCTTAAAATGTGGATCATTCATACACTGATCTCAAAAGATGTAGCAATAATTATGTAAACTTCACATTAGCTGTGCATGGTGTTGGCTTTGTAGCAAAACAAAAGCACAAAGGAGGTAGTTGTTTGGTAGGATTTTTTTCCTCTCATATCATTAGACAATATAGCCCTGACTGAGGCTGGCGTTTTGTTGTGAGAGGCTGTGAAATTCTGGCTCTGGAAATCACAGTCTAGAAAGCAGAGTGGAGAGAGGTAAAGGAAGGACAGAGGAGAAAATCTTAGCAATTAACTCTGGTAAATACCTGTGCCTGAAAAAGGTGTGCTTACAAAGTCGGGGGATGGACAAATCAGGTGAGCTATGGGCCCAAGGGAAAAACAGTTCAATTTTTCATATCAAATCCTCAAAGCAGAAATCACACTCAGTAGTTTACCATCAATTCAGTCTGGACTATGTTTGCATTGCTTGTTAGATAATTTTGAACTGAGGGCATATTAATGGAAATCTGGGATCTGTTTCAGGAAAATTCAGAAGCAGGAAAAATAACTAAATTCAACAAATTGATTCTTCACCACAAATAGTTCAACCAAAACTAGTTCCTCAAGAGAAGGTATTGAGCATTCCTCATTTCTTACTCAAATGAATGTGCTAGTGTGCTATTCTATTGTTTATCAGAAATTCTGATTTCATAAATATTGAATCATGAAACTGAGATTGCATAAAACTTTCTGCATGTGGAAAAAAAGAGTCATGCATCACCTGGACCCTCTCCTTTACTGCTCTTCCTGGGTGCTGCATTGTTCCTTAGGAAAGGGGGCAAGGCTAGGTGAGCTTGTCATGTGTGAAACTATATTCCTTTCAACGTGGACTTCTTGCCATTGAGGTGGATGCTGACATTTTCCCACAAGTCTGTAAGGAAAGACTTTTGTTTGGAAGCATGCGTTATGCGTTACGTTACATGCGTGATGTCTCTTTGCATTGTTGCTTGCCTAGTCCATAGAGACTTGCACCACAGTGAACTCAGTGGGTTTTCCTGCTTAGCAGGCAGTTTTGCCTTGAAGCTATAAGGAGTAAGATCATTTATAGGAGGGGAGTTGAGAAGTGTTTGCTGGAGGTGAAAGCAATTGATTTGGTCAAAGGTGTGAAGACCTACTGTTGCCAGTAATGTCCTTCCCCACAGTGGAAAGAAATGAGCATTTAGATTCTGAGAGGGGTAAAAGGTGCAGCCACTGAAGCCAGATATTTTTGAATCTGGTGAAGTCAGCTTTCATGCTCAGGAGTCAAAAGAAATTGGTATGTTCATTACTCGTTCTTTCTTTTCCTGTAGTGCCAACAGACAAAACTTAAATCCCCTTCGGACAACTTCAGGTTAATGGCAACGTAGCGTCTGACTTCTGTAGGACTGGATTTTAGCTGAGGAACATTCTGTTTAGATATAACACTGACAATAATTGTCTTGGCTGGGTTAGTAATTACACAAAATGCATTCTCTCATGCTCCTATAATATTTGCATGTTTCTGTTTGCACTGCTGGCTGCATTTGAAGAGTCCTCAGGGCTGCGGTATTGTGGGGAGGAACACGCTAGCCAGCTTTTATTCAAAGATCAAGCTTAAGTCATGAAAAACTATGATTTTTACTAGCTTTTACCCCACTTGCTGTTCCCTTTTGGCAGCCTGCACCAAGGACCAGGCCTGATGATGTGCTGTGGGCCTGTTCTCAGCCCCAGCATCAGTTTTGGAAACAGTTCACATCCCTCCAGAATTGTCACTTGGTGTTGTTTTTTTTTTTTTCCCTTGGCTCTCCAAACGTACTAAAGTGTCATTAAGACAAATGGCAAACATTTCTCCTTTTCTCACATCTGTCAAAACTTCAAAATCTACTTTCATGACATTTCACACAGCATTTTTTTACGTACCACTCAAAGGACATAGAATCCTAATGAGCCTTGCTTCCATCATTTTCATCTTCCACGTGCTGCTGTCCCTGTATAATAAATTAACACAAGGAAGGGGTGTGTGGGGTGGGGTAGGGGATTGTGTAACAAGTGATTTAAATGGTTGTGTGGTGGAAGGAGAGGGAAAAGAATTGGGCTGGTACCCACACAGGATTTGGAGAGCCTTTTTGACCAAAGTAGCTATATATTACTACCAGGAGGGCATTCTCCTGAGCAAAGCGTTTCCTCAACCCCACCAGCAGGGAGGCTAAGCTTCTTGATAGTGAGAATCTGGGGTTACCAAAAGTTTTGCATTTTCAGTGTGAGGAATAGAAAGGGACTTTATTTTTGGCCATTAATGTAAAAAGGAAATTGTTGTTTCTGCAATTACATCCTTGGCTTGCAAATGTTAACTGATATATTTGCTTTTACTGTCTGTAAATGTACTATCTGTTATATCATAGTTTCTAATGGAGGTTGAGGACACTGCTTTTTCTCATCAAAAACAGAAGGAAAAATGTACCAAAAATTGCTTAAGTGCCTCTTTTATGGAGGAAAAAAGGTGGACAGATATTTCTCTTAATTCAAGGCTGGGAAGCCAGTAGTGCTGCTAGCTCAGGTTCTTCCCTGTTAATTGCTATCATACAACAAACAGTAGCCACATCCTCCCCACCCTCTGGATAGGGAAAGGACATCTTCAGATGGACTGGCTGGCCTGGATGACCGCAAGGTAGTTAACAAGATGCTGGATAAATCTCCGTTAGTTTGTCAAAGGCCACCCATGAGCAAAAGACTTACTTTCAATATGAGGCTCTCCTACAGCAGTCTGAAAGCACCCAGGAATTATGTAGGACCTCTGCTGCCAGGAAGGAGTATTTTATCTTGATTACAGGATACCAACAACTATAGCAGTTGTAGGATAGTTGGGTTTCCATCTTCAGGATACTAACTATTTCGTGTGGATATAGACTTGATCGTTATTTTTGCAGAAAATGTGGAACTCATGGTTGGTACTACACAAATAAACAGAAATAAAACAATGGTGTTTGTTGCCAGGATAGAGAACACAATCATTGAAATGCCCCATGAAAGGTGCTTAGTTGCTGGTTAGCCATGTAGTGTTTCTAATTTAGACCAGAAATACTAACAGAAAAAATCAGAAATACTGGTACTGACCATGCTACCAAACCAGTCAACAAAGCAGACTACATCTTGTTAGGTCCTTGTAAACCTGTTTCAGTTTTAACCTGGTGTGTCAGGACCTGTATGTATATACACACACTTCTATATGCTCATTTTTTTATGTATCTAACAGTGGAAAGTGCACCGTGTCGATCTGAGCAGTGCAATATGCTGGGTGGCAACATGGCAGTTGCCCTTTGCGCTCCTTCACAGTCGGCAAGAAGACCATCACCTCCAGGTGACTTCCAGCCTTGTGGGATGGCTGGTGCCTCACAGTCCCTGGGTGAACCACCACAGCCATTGTACACGGCCTCAGAGGTCTGCTTTAGATGAGACCTGCAGGCTTCTTCCTGTCTGAGATGTGATGTACAGACCAAATTACTTTTCACTGCCTGCCCTGAAGTCAGAGTTCAGCTTTCTCCAGCAACATCAGCCAGCGGGAAGCCTGGATAACATGGTAGATGTCAGCACAGAGAAATGCAGTTCTGTCTCAGTACAGAGCCTTATACAGGTTTTCTAATGTATTTTCAGAAAGTTTCCAGATGAAGCAGATATGGCAGAAACTGACGGAAATTTCACTTGTAGAGGGGGAAAGAGAAGAGGTAGATGGGTTAATGTGCTTCAGAGAAGAAGATCCTTCAGGACGAATGTTGACGGGTAGTCACCTGCCCTACTTTTACCTTTCATGTTGAGTGCCATCTTTTACTAATTTGCCAAAATTTTCATTCCCAAAAACAGGAGCTTCAGAGCAGTCAGACTTCAGAAAATCAGTGTGTATTTGGGGGACCTAAATCTGAACTAAGAAGAATAATTTTGTGCTTTTCATACCCCTGGCAAAATGTAAATTTCATTGGTGCAACGTTCACTCATTATCGCTGAATCAAAGAGCAGTCTCAGTTCCTGCTGGCATCCTATTTAACAGAAAAATAAAAATCTCCTCTGTTGCACACATACATTGCTCTGTGAATGGATGATGCTGCCCTGATCTTCATGTCTCACATTCGTGTTGATTAGCTGCCCTATTTTAGGACTGTTTGCATTATGCAATAGGCTAGTAAAATCATTAGTGTGCAAATAAAAGCAGGTCTTTACCTTAAGAATTAAACA
The DNA here is from genome assembly GCA_035583185.1 of Anabacerthia variegaticeps. Classification (NCBI taxonomy): domain Eukaryota; kingdom Metazoa; phylum Chordata; class Aves; order Passeriformes; family Furnariidae; genus Anabacerthia; species Anabacerthia variegaticeps. Next base: position 24,003,184 of record JAWWEW010000131.1, on the reverse strand, counting down.
CGTAAAACACATGATTAAAATGACAGAGGTTTATAGAAATGGGGAAAACTGCATGAACTAGGTGAGACACCAGGGTTTGAGGAGAATGAGCTTCACTGGGGATAAATGACAGGCTGAAGCACACAAGTGAAAATAATCAGAATTCCTGTGTAAAGTGATGCTGATATATTCTGAATGTCACATTACACTGCACAGTGCTACACTTGCTCCAAAAAGGCTCTTTAATTACAGTTGCTCAAGCCTTAAAATTACAAAACTCTACTGTAGAGGTAGACGCCATTTAAGCAACATAAATCTTGTTACGGAAGATAAAAATGGAAAGTTCAACTCCTAGATAATTAGCAAGACTTACCTCATATTTAATTATTTATGCATCTATACAAGGCTAACAGTTTATTCAAACAATTTTAAAATATTTCTTTCTACTTTATCTTGCCTTTCTAATGCTTTTATAATAAATTACTTCTGGTTGGTTTTTTGCATATGAGCCAGTTACCTGCTCTTACCATGCTGCTGTCAAGGGTGGCAACCTATTCTGGAAATCCTTCTAATTATGAGCCCTTCCTAAGGATCTGCAAATGAGGGCAACACCTGGTAACTGATGTGTGAGTTCAGCAGTCCCATGGGGGTGTGAGCACCTCACATGGGACCGAGGAGGCAGGAATGAGGGCACTTTGGAGGTTTTGCCATAGGGGTTGGTATGGCAGCGTGTCAGCTGTCCATTGCAATTTGGCTGGCAAAAATGACTTTGGCAGTTCCATTCGCTCCTTCCCGTTGCCTGTCAGAAAGGGGACCCATCCCCTCAGGCATCACTAGAGAAAACCCATACTTGGATGCAGATAAACAGGGGAAGTGTGCAAGCCAAAACTTAGTTCCTGAATTAAATAAGGGAACTCTGCCCATGGTGGTTTGAGTGTCCTGGAGAGTGCAACCTGGGCCTTTGTTGGCTTTGTGAACTGCTGGCCTAGCTATATAAGCTAAAAATAAATCTTTCCTTGAGAGCTTTTCTCCCACACATTTCTTTTCAGGAGTTGGCACAGAGTAAAGTAGTTTAAGAAAGAAAAACAAACCAAAATGGGGCAGAGTTTCAAGAAGGAAAACTGAAAAGCCCTCTTGAGCTGTGACCACACACAGTCGCACACTCTCAGCTGTCCTGGGAGCACTCCCCTGCCAAATGTGCTGCGTGCTCTGCGTGGATGTTTTCTTTATTTTAGACGATACCAATGCATTCATTAGTAGACCTCTGAAGAACGATTTTTAGATCTGATATCACTTCAGCTGCCGGTTTTTTTTTCATACCCTCCTACACTTTTTCTATGCCAGGCATTCCCAAGGGAAGTAGGTTAGTTGGTGTAGGGCTGGAAAGGTTTTGCTGTGCTGCCAAAAGTGCTTTGGTACACTGTAGACAGAATCTCCAGGATCATCTGTCTGGGCTGCCCTTCTGGGATACCTCCTTGGTTGTCCTGCAATGCCCTTTTTTTCCACTATTTTCCTTTACAAAGGCATAGTCAACTCACCTCTGTGCAGCCAAGTTCTAAAAATTCGTTACCATTTTGGGGAAGAGCTGAATTACCGTCGCCTTCAGCAAAGCTCATCATCTGCTTAGGAAAGTTCAGTGGATGGGTATGTTGATTTAGAGGCATTTTGGCCTTACAAAATGTATTTTGCAGTTATGAAGATATTCACAACTATCACAAGTGATGATTAGGCCAACGAAAAGATCCACTTTTCTTAAATAAATTGTTAGCAACAAAGATCTGTGATTGGCTCAAATGTTTATTGAGGGGAAAGCATATATTAAAAAAATGAACGAATATTAGTATTAAACCAAACTAAATTGTTTCTCTGATAGATTGACATGAAAAGACTAAAAAATTGTAATATTAGTGGCAAGTTAGTACTAGGAATTAGTAATTTTTCCTAAACCAAAAGAAGACATTGAAAAGTATGTGAAATGTGAAGGAAGAAATGCTTTTTTAGTATTATGGTGTCCTACCACATTCCCCACAAACAGAGGACATGTTTGTCAAAGGTCTTTAGACCTACATTCTCAAGAAGAGCTGGATGTATTTTCCATAATTTGCTATTAATGAGCAAGGATGTGGTATTTCAAGTGCATTATGTTACATGGAGGTAGATGTTTTGAAAATCGTATTGTAGCTGTTCAACATTGAAAGACTGTTCCTGCCACCACTGCACAAGGTAGAGCAACTGAACTGCTTGCTCCCATATGCATTTGCAGTGACACCCACTTCTTTGTGGCTTCTGACTTTTAATGAGGTGCTTCTTGCATGGAGAGGGAAAAAACAAAGCTCTTCCCTGAATGTCTGCTTTTGTCAGGCATTGGCTTTGCTTGGCACCAGTGACAGGTGTTAAAAACTCAGGAGAACCATTCTGGATGATCAGCATCCCAGGATGCATTCATGTGACTGGCTCTGTGACCAATGCATGGTATTATTTTTAATTTTTGTTTTTATTTATTTTATTTAGCTGCAAACCCTCTCTGCACCCACATGCGGAGTATTGTGTAGCAGGGTAACACAAGAAATGGCCTCTCTTCTGGACAGTCAACAGTTCCTTTTAGCTGAGAAACCTGCAGTCGTGCATAAGCACTTATGCTGTCTTGGTGCATAAGCACTTATGCTGTCTTGGTCTCTCTCACTTCCATTTTTTAAAATTTAAATATCTTTCTTCTCTTATAGTGCCAAAAGAAAAATTCAGTCAGAGCTGAGCCTCCACACAAAATACAAGAGGTTTGCAGGAGTCTCCTGCTGTGCAGGGAAGAAGCATCAGCTGATTGATCCACCATGTCATTTTTCCTTCTCCCAGGATTTCACAGCCTTAAATGTCTTTTGTCTGTAAAGATCCTAAAGCAGGTGTAAATACAATTGCGGTCTTACACTGGAAGAGAAAAAACAAATATAAGCTTTACGAGAGAGAGGTGTGCATGTGAAAGAAGCAGCAGCTGAAATCATAGGTGTAATTTCTGGATTTGAGAACATACTTGCATTTTGCAATTTTGAAGACTTGGGAGTGAGAGGCTTTGCATGTCTCCCCCTTTCCTTATGATGAGTCTCAATTTACCACGTTTATGTCCTTTTAATTTGGAAAATGCTTGCTGCTCTATGTGTTGCACATGCCACGCTGCATCCTTGCCGACACAGCTCTTTGTGCTCAGCGTTTGCAGATGGATGGCTTTTTCCATCATACATCATGGCTGTGACAGCAGACTGATGATCTACAACTCCAAGTGCTGTAGCTCTGATGATGTGGCTGTGGCTGTAGTAATAATGTGGGCCCACTCCAGGGACAGCAATGCTGCACGGGGTTTTTTTAAAGGTGAAGCAAAAGGCTTAAATCCCCTCTTGTTTCCTATCTGCCTCCCTCCCCAAAGCTGTTTCAAGTCCTAGATCAATGAGAAAAAAAATAAAATTAATCCATCTTCTGCAGAAATATCATCATTGGTGTCAGAGAGCTCACCGATTTAGATGCTGGAGAGGATATCACAAAATTGAGCTTTGTAAATACAGAAATGGGCAGAAATGCAACGGAAAGCCTGACTTTCAGGTCTCTTACCGTGACAGGTAAATATTGTGATATTGGAAGCAGAACAAACTGCTCTTTTGCTTAGCTGCAGTTTGATCAACTCTTGCAGTTTTTCCATAGGCTCATATCTATAGTGTTCATTAAAACTCGTGTTCCTGGAGGCCAGTGAGTTTCACATCTTTCCTAAATAAATAAACATTACTTTCTTTGACAGGAAATGTAAATTCTTCAAATTGTGACATCAGTTACCCAGGGAGGTTCAGAAATAAAAAGGTCAAGAAAAGAAAGCACATTTCATTATTGTGGTATTTCCTGGGTTTTAAACTATTCCACGGATTTAGGTTTGAGTCATGATGCTTGATTGCTTGGGGATAGCAATAAACCTGAATTTAGATCCTCAACTGGCACTCACTCTCTGTCTCACTGTAGGCTGGCACCTGATGGTGCCAAACCAGAAGCCAAACTCCTTTCTCTCCATCTCCCAAGGGCATTAACCTGTTTTTAACAGGCTGGATGGCCTCATCTCTGGGACTGCCTGTATGCATGCAGACCCTTATCCCTGCTGCTCTCCCTGCCAGCCAGGCTACATATGCAGTCGTGGAAAACTGCGCCTTCATCCAAAGTCCAGAGAAGTGAAAGAAGATGACACATACTGACTTCAGCAAGATTCAGTTGAAGCCCAAGCCTCATGCACCACACAAAATTTGGGAGTACTGCCTGTGCATACTAGTAGAAATACTGCAATGTGCTTTTCTTTGTTTGTTTGTTTGTTTTGTTTTGTTTTTTTTTTTTTAAAATTATATTTTTTTTATTTATTATTATTGCTTTTTAAAGTATAAATTTCAGATAATGCTGAAGGGTTTTAAAAACTGAATTCACAATCTGTCTCTGAATTAATGAAAGTAAAGCCGTTCCATTTTTTTTCTGGGTTATGAACCGAAAACTGCACTGGTGGACATGTCCTCTACTGTTAATCAAGCTACAGCTGTTTGCAGAGGACTTTATACACATGTGGCACTGAAAAGGAAAAAGCATCACAGGTGACCTGATCCCCAGGTCTGGTTGAAGAACAGAGGAGCTCCTTTCTTGTCCTGTACAGAAGCTCCTTCCTTTGTGAAGTTCCTGTCCTAATACTGTAATAGTAGCTTAGAAAAGGTAAAAGATGGAGTATATTTGCCAAATGCAAATGGCATCTTGTGGTAACTTATTTTAATAAGCAGAGACTATTCACTGAACACCATTGCAGTGCTGGATTGCATATAGTCAAGGTGAAACATGCCGTGTTATCTGTTGGCTCCAAGGGAGTCAGCTTTCTTCTGATCCAGCCGTTTTGCAGCCCCAAGGCTGCTTCCTTGTTGCCCACAACTGGTGCAGGTCAAGCCTTGTCCAAAATGTCCATGAAGACCCCCAGAGAGGAATTTGGGATTTATAGAAGCCATATTGTTTCACTGTGTCACCTGAGGACAGACAGAAAGACTAGAGTCTGGCAGCAGTCCCCAAGTTCATGTCACAGCCAGGCATGAGGAGGACCAGGTGCAAGGTTGTTGCTTCCCATCCCTTGTAAGAAAATGCAGTTGGGAATCAAGGACATAGTGACGGGAATACCCACCAATACTGACCCTGATGCAGCAAAAACTCTGCCCCACTGCTGAGATGCTCTTACCTGAAGAGTTTCTAGCCCTCACATGCAGTTTGCTCTTTCTGGGGTGTCTACACACGAACCTTTCAGGAGAGAGGAGATCCTCAGTGGGTTGTTCCCCATTATTTCCATCCTGACTACTAGAGGATTGCGTGGATTGTTTCCCCAGTGCCTTTGGGGGTCTGGTGTCTGGTCCCTCCTGGCATCTCCATTGTGGTGACCACTGCCCATGCTCCTTTGGCAGATTGTTCCATTATCTTTGACCTTAGGGAGTTTTCCCTCATATTTAAACTATTTATTGCCTACTGGAGTTAAAATTCATTGCTTACCATTCTGTCCTCACTGACTAATGAAAATTGGTCCCAATCTTTTTCATAACACCCTTTAACATGCTTGTAGACAGTTATGTGTCCCTTTAGCCCTCTTTTCTCCATCCTCAACATGCCTTTCTTTCACAGGTCTTATTTTCCAAACCCTTTACCACCTCTCTTGCTTTCCTATGAGCTCTTCCTGATTCATCTTTAAAAGAAAACGGGCCCCACGCCAAAGGCAGCGTGCCACTGTGGCATGCCATTGCCTCTGCTGCTGAAGGAGAGCAGCATAACTAACATTATTATCTTACCTTGTTTTCCCACAGCTCTGCTATTAACCATTCTATTGCTAGGGCACCTTGTCAGGCTGGCAGCTTCTTCCACATGCAGGTTCATGTAGGGTTTGACAGTCTGGGTGTTCAGGCAGAAGTAATATTTATGAGATCCTGCAAAGGCAAATACTGCTTTGCAGGCAGAGCCCAGTCCCTGCCTTCAGGCAGACTTCAGCTGTGGAGAGCACAGGGAAAGTATTGCAACCCGGGAAAAGAGGGCCAAGGCAGAAGTGCCTCCAGAAGGAGTTGGTGGCCCTGCTCCTGCAAAGGGGACGCTGGACATGTTGGATGCCAGCCCGGGCAAACCTGGCAGCTGTGCCAATCCCTCCATGGCATGCCTCCAGGGTGGCAGGGCTGCAAGGCATGACAAAACTTTCTGCCTGTGGCTGCTGGCAGGGAAGCTGGCTCTGAAAAAGCAACGCCTACAAGGAGAGTTCACACGCTCCACAAAGCACTGCCACCCAGTCGCGGTTGTGGCACCCAGCAAAGCCCATCTCAGTTGGCTGGATGTTGCATCTGTCAAAGAGCAATGCTGCTGGCTTGTGCTGCTCACAGGGTTTTAGTGGTGACCTCTGGATAGCATAGCAAAATAACGCTCTCTCCAGAATTTTCTACTGCCATGTTACAGAGGTGTGTTTCATTTTCCTCTGTGCAGAACACTGACTTTGACTCTCAGCATATTTCTTCAATTTATCTCCCAAAAGCCAGTGTTATACTTCAATCCTGTCCTTCTCGATATTTGCATATCCTCCCTCGTTTGAATGATACCTAAATAGGGGCTTGCTCCTAAACACGCGGCCAGATTTGCATGTCTGACTATGCCAAGATCTGCTAATGAAAATACCAACGAGCATGGGGGAATAAACTTGCCACCTGTGGAGTCTTGTTTGGCATCCTCATTCAGCCTAATAAAGAATCATTCATGTTTAATTGCTACATTTGATTGTTTAATTACAGTTATTTTACATGCCATCTTGTAGTTTTGTCTTGGCTTTAGACACTATCTGCCACCTTACTCTTTTTGAATAGTGAATTATACTATAATAGAAAACTATTTTGGTCAAAGAATTAGAGGTAGGTCTTAAAATTGCAATCAGGACATTTTTTAAAAAATATGTTCATAAAATTCTTTCTATTTGATGTTGCTGTATAAATTCAAATCCAGGCTTTTTTTTTTTTTTTTTTTTTTTTTTTTTTTTTTACAACAACAATTATATCAATAAGTCTCTCAAATGCTCTTGCAGGACCACAATATGAGTATTCTCATCTTCTCACTGAAGTTTTATCAAAATAAGTTTACTTTGTTTAAATGCCACTTCATTTTAACCATTTGTGGAGGGTTGAGTTGGCTCCGTGCCAAACCCAACTGCCGGCCACACGGATTCCCCCCTCCCCCAAAAGAAAAAGGAGAAAAAAAAAAGTACCAGAAAGACAATTATATGAAAGATTTTTATATATATATTAACATATATTACAACTATATACAATCAAACACTATGAATCTACAGAACAA
>JAWWEW010000131.1:23982809-23995330 GCA_035583185.1 Anabacerthia variegaticeps | reverse complement strand
TGTGGAATACTTCTTTAGTTATAACCTGGTTACCAAGGAAGGCCTGAACCAAAACCAAGAAAACTAAACCACCACACCATTGCAAGATGTTTTTGTACAGGCTTAACTTGGCATAAAATTAGTTTATTGCAGGTTCACTTAGTTGGACAATGTTCTGACTTCAAATCAATACAAATCTGTCCGAAACTTCAATAAGATGTTCTGCTTGCAAACCTGGCACCTGATTAACTAAACAAAGGGGAAGAAAAGCAGGAGAACTTCTCTTCTTCAGGTCCACCTTTTTGATGCTCTCATCCTGTAAACAGAGATGAGGCACCTACTACTGTGGAACCTCAGGGCAGCCCCTTGCCTTGGTAGCTGGTAGGCTTCTCTCTGTGAGAAGGTATACCTTAACTTAATTGTCAGAGTTGATGAGTTCTCTAGATTAATGATGGACTTGTCCTGGGTAAATGGCTTCATCCTGCGCTCCCCAATGGTAGTCTGGCTACAGACTGCCTGTCTCTGCCTTTCACTTACCTTCGAATAGGGCAAACACCTTTTTAACTAACATGCTTGAGGACTTTTTTCAAAAGCAATGAAAATCCTCCAGTTCACCCAACAATTCTTTCTTTTTGTTTCTGTAAACCATACTGTGTTCCTCACAGGGAACACCTTCTTTCTGGCACTATTGTCCTTTCTCATCTTCGTATGCAAAATTGCGTGGCATTTGGTCAGTCATCCCTCTGAGGGCGCTGGTCTCTGACAAATTTCTGTAGAAGCAGCTGAAGAGATACCCAGGCCATTTAAAGGTCTACCCTGCCCATCACAGACAGTACTCTGGCTTTTGATGCTCATGTCTTCTAATTTTAGGCACTGGAGCAATTCTTTACTTGGCCCATTTCTCTGTGACCAATATAGGTACATGAGGAAAAAGATCTCCCTTTTACCCCAATTTTGCTCCTCTTTTGCTATGGCCTGAATCTGTCTTTGTGCTGGTTGCCCTAGTGCTCTGCCCACAAAGAAGAGAGGAAACTTCCTCAGACTAGTCTTTAACTGTATTGTTCAATAGGAGAAAACTTCAGAATGCTAGCAATGGTGCCCAGAACTTAGTGAAAAAAATCATGGAAAAGGCATCTATCAAATCATATAAGGAATGAAAAAATCCAGGGCACAACACTGTGTGAGGGTTCTCTACAAAAAAGAAAGAAAGTAAAAAAGGAAGGTAAGCAAGCCGAAGAGCTGCAGGAAGGTTTAATGATAGTTGTTTACCTCCTTGGAGGCCCTAAGGGGTTTCCCTTTGGATGCATCTTGAGCTTGTTCCCGGGAAATTCTTCCTGTGCTTTTACTGCTGTCTTGTCTTTCCCCTTCTCACCTCGTACAGCTAAGAAATGATGAGCCACCTGAGTGCTTTTTTTCAGGATAATTTCAGCTACTTCTTGCTCAGTTAAGATTTTTGAAAAGATCAGGCTCATGTACTCAAATCAGTTTGAAGTGCTTTGCAAGAATGTGGCACAGGAATACTAAATCACTATTCAACATTTGACCAGACAAGAAAATAATCCGCATTTATAACTAGTTTCTTAAAACGTCCAGTGTAATTGCTGATTACAGAATAAGAAGGTAGGAAACAACTACTATTTCTGCAGACAAGAAGCATCTTACTGAGACAAAGCTACAGTGAAACAGGCAATTTTCAGCTCTTTTTCAGCAAGCTTTCTACATCTTTTCTTGCCTTTGCACTCACAGAAAGCCAATTTTCCATGTCCCTACTACACACAAAATGGGGCAAGATTTTAAAGATACAGCTCCACTCCATTTGACTGCAGCACACTAAAAGAAAAATGAAGTTCAGCACTTAACTGATCCCTCTGCAATATTTCAGAGTAAATTAAAAATCAAAATGTCAAGAGGTTCAATATGTCAGTGGGCCTTTTGACAGAGCACCACTTTGAAGCCTAAATGAGAAATACGCTCTTTTTAAAAACCAAAACCAAATGTGCGCAGCTGCTGCTCTGTTTCAAAATTTGGGTCTTCATCTTTGTATTTCTATTGCAACAAAATTAGTAGAATATTCTGGCTGCTGTTCGATTTATTCTCAGAGCAGAAAGCCTCCATTTCATAGAACAGATGTTTATTATGATGGCTATTCTTCATTATGTTCATTAAAGCAAAACCTGGGAATCTCACAGCCTGCCTTCTTTCACTGAGCAATACTATATTTACTGTCCATGACGTATTTATCTTGCCTGGTCATCAGCAAATCATTTTTTGTTTTGCCATCGCAGTTTATGTTTGTAAAACAGGAAAGATAATAAATGATAATACTTACCTCCTTCACGAAGATGTGGTGAAGATTAATTAGTTCTTGTTTATACGAAGATTGGCAATAGTGATCTGCAGCTTTGCAAAACACGGGAGTGATTGCTATCGCTGCCGTGCTTGACAAAGAAGCACAGTCAAGGACAGGAGCTGGTGCCACTGCAATCATTTACAGGACTGATGATATATGTGGCCTTGACAAAAACTCCCCAAAACCATCTGCATCTGCACCTAAAACTGGGAGGAAATGCATATCAGGACACTCAGAAGCTGGATTTGCAGAGCGGCGCTTGCAGGATAGCACCATGTCAGCCTCGCTCCCTAGCATTGTAATAAAAGCAGTGTTACCAACTAGTTGTAACACCTCCTTGGAGCCTGCAAGTGCAGTCATATGCCACTGGCACATGGTACAAGGAAGGCTGTCCCTCTAGTATGAAGACACCCTGCAGGGCCCCCAGCCCCATCACTGAGGCCATACACATGAGGCTCAGACCAGCACTGGACTGATGCTCTGAACATGACCCTGAGGCAGCATTTGATGATGCTTAAAACTTCCTCTAACAATGCTGGGAGCAAACAAGTGCCTATGAAGGTGCTTCTGGCTGCCTGACAGGCTGCTCTACCCGGCTTACACCCTCCACTCTCAGCCAGGCAGCTTGGGCTGACATGGACCTCACATTGGAACTCACTTCAAGCAAGGTGCTCCTTTGCCACTTTGGCTGTGGCACTGCTGGGTCCCCTCTATGCATCAGCAGGCACCCCCTGCCCCTCACCGCAAACCCTTCACTGTGCTGGAAAAGGCACGCAGATAAGCAATATTAATTGCTTCTTCAGTAACCTCCTAGATCGCATTAAACTTCCCCCTCCTGAACTTTACACTGGATGCAGTGATGGACTCAACTTTCCCACTCACGTACATCTTCCCTGCCAGTCTCTGTACTGTGCTGCGGTAAATTGACACCTTTGGTGCTCAGCCTGCTGTGTTAGTTAGATACATGCAGGCTGTCCAGTCAGCAGGTTGGGCTATTTTCATAGTGATGCATCTGCAGTGAAATGCATTTTTCCCCACAGATGCCCAATTTGTTCTTGAGGTGCTTTTGAGCATGGCTGGCTTTCAGCCTGAGCTTGCTGCCGGTGGGGCTGTCTCTGTATGATGTGATGGAAGGCTATGCCAGCCTGCATACTGTGTCCTCCACCTTCCCCCTGTTCCCTACAGCTTTCTATAGGCTCCAGCTGTCACTTTTTCTTTCCTTAGCCATTCCTTGCCACCCCAACAACCACCTCTGCTCTTCTGTGCCACTGTACTACCTGTGGTGAGGAGACATGTCCAAAACACGATGAGATGATGCAGCAAATCAAGGACTCCTCCTGGTCAAAGTGTGGGCTGTGGCTGGTGGTGACAATAACCAGCAGCTGTAGATGGCCAGGTCTGGATGCTGCAGGTTTCTGGCACAGCAGACAGGTTTTTTGTGGCTGAAGCCTCATTCCTCCTGCAGCCATCAATGGGAGATAGCTACGGAAGATGCTGGTCCTTGTATGACTGGTGACAACTTTTGTCAAATCATCTGGTGACACCTGGATAAGATTTGGGGGGTAATTTTTCTGCTTTGGCTGAGACCAGATCACTCTGTTGAGGAGAGGTAAATTTAGCAGAACATGTGTGAGATCTGGAATACCAATATTAGAGTTACTGTGTTGACCAGCAGGTCCCGAGTCAAGATTCTTGGTCCATCCTTGAATGACTGGGTATTACAGAGTTCCTCCAATCCAAAGATTTTACTCAGTGCTTCCTTACTTACTTAGAGCCCTTACCGAATAGCTATGTCAGCAGTCCACTTTCTCTGCTGTTAGCCTTGTTTCTGCTGCACACCTCCCTAGGTACATACTACAGTCATCTGAATAAAAATTGGAGCCAACACTGACAGTTCAGTAACTGCTTCCAAGCTGTAACAAAAGCATCACTGATAAAACTTCCTTGTTCTGTAAAGATACAATTCCTAGCAAGGGTTTTTTAACAGCAGAGATTCAGTTACTGTGGTGGACTGTTATGACACTGATGTCAAAGTTAGATGTGCAAAGCCAAAAATGCATGCCGTGGGATTTCAGGCTATAGACCTGCACTTAATGGTGTGAGCTGAAAGGAGGGATGTGTTTGGGTCAATTTGCATTGCAAAGTATCTGCAGGTGACAGTGCAGTATGATGGGAGGTGTTATTACTGAGATCAGAATTTACACCTATAGCCTAAATTGAGATTGTATTTGTCTGAGAAATGATGGTACCCTGGAAAAAAATACTAAACACCTTCTAATTTAATATTGACTGTGTCCAGTAAATATCCCTCTGGTTTCCTATTTCCAGCCAAGATTAATTTTCTGATCAAAGAAAATTTGATCAGAACTGCATAGACAGTGCAAAAGCAGTGATATTACATGGCTTGAGGATATGTGTTGTACCTTTGAATCTCTACAGGAAAGCCAGCCAGGAGGGGATGATGATGGCTTGTGGTAGAAGCTCTGCAAGAAATAATAACTCTACTTTGGTTTTGGAAAGGAGTTATTTTTATGTATTTCTTTCCTGCTGTCAATCAGACAAGTCCTATCCTCACTTTGAGAGTACAGAAAGTCTTTGTTTTTTCCTGCAAAACTCTTAGGATGCTCTTGGTTGAACCCTGTGTTAATTACAATTATTACTATTTTGGTTTCTTTAAAAAAGTCCAGAAGTAGAGATGAATGCTACCACAGCATTTACTTTGGTGTTCTAAACTATGGTTTATATGGTGTTATATATGAATGTTACTTTGTTAACAAGATTAATCTACTTCCTCACTTGTTTCTGACTGGGGATAGCCCCCTTCTGCTTCCCCTCCCACTTCCATCTATTCCTGCTAGATCAGCTTTTGCCATCACAGGTGGAGCATCCCACCCACACAAGTTCTGAACAATTTCTGGTTAGCCCTTCACCAGTCACTTTGCAATTTTGCTTTCCTTGCTCTTCTACTACCATCACATTAAATATTTGCTGCTCCACAGTGCTTGTTAACTCTATGGTTTGCCACTAATATCTGGATCTGAACGGAGACATCTTACTCAGAGTATTCCCAGCACCATCTGCTTCCTTTCTCTATTTCCATTTCTAGAAAGGGTTTTGCTGGTATCTGAGAAGCAGGGGAGGAATCTGGATATGGTTGACACAAATCCCAGAAAACATTTGTCTGTTTGTCTTATGTGCTAATTAGCACAGACTTGGTCAAAAGTGTTCTGAACTTTTATTTATTTATTTTGCTCATTTCTATAGCATCTATCGCCATGACAGCAATATGCTTCAATGGCAGGAAATTAAAACACATAATGCAGGCAGCTAATCAAATGCAGAAGCAAACAGAAGAATTTTGCAGAGTCCTCAGTGTCGCTACGGTCCTGCTTTGACAGGCAGTTTCTCTCTCTGCAGGGAAAAAGATGTTTTGTTTGTTTCAAATTCCCTTTTCCCTTGGAAGCATAAACGTGAAATTATTCTATCTTCCTCTGTTGGGATGTCTTATTTATTTTCCTGCTAGTGGCTGTTAAAATAGATGATGTTTAATTATTTTTGGGGTTTCATTCATGGCTTACACAGTTCAGTGCAGGGATTATGGGACTGGTGCAGACTAACCTGTGCTGTTGAGGTGCAGTCTGGTCCTAGTAGCTACACTGTCTCCATGACCGGACTCTGTCCCCCATAGCTGCCCAGGAGCCACCAGCTCTCCCCTCTATGCCATATTAACAGAGTCTTATTTCAACCTTTGTCCTTCTGGAGCTGTGCAAGGGTCAGCAGGTCTCTGTGCACAATCAAGGGGCTGAATGCCGTCTCAAGACTCCTGAGGTGCAGCACATGTTTCTGGCAGGTGCAGGTGAAAAGTCAGCTGTCCAGCTTGTTTCTGCACAGCAAGCTACCTGCTCAGCCAAGCAGCAGGGCTGGCAAGAGGTTTCAGCAGCCAAGAAGACCTTCTGAGCAGAGAAGGGAGGTTAAACCTGCCTGGGTAAAGGGGGACACCACGCCGGTGAGGCTGTGCTCTATTGTTTTGCCTTTGAGGCAGCAGGTACCAGCAGGGAAGGATTGAGATCTTCCTCTGCTGATTAGAAGTCACTGAGCTAGTGAGCTGTTAAGATTAAATCACTCACTTAATGAAGAAAGACTGAGGGACTGAACCAGGATTAAGACAGGAGGGCTATGCAGTGAGGCTCAATTAAATGGACGGATGGCCCATGGCTTGCCCTCTACTCCTGGGGTGAGGGCAGGGGCAAGGGAAAACTCAGTTGGAAAACAATTCCATGCAAATCTTTTAAAATTTTGAATTTATTTTTTTTTTCCAGAATCTAAAATAGATCTCTTGTCTGGGTTTCATGAAGATTTTTATTTTAGCAGTGTTTGAACATGAGTGTTTCAGTAGTTCCCAGCATGTCATGATTTTTCTCCACTCTTCCCTCAGGCTGCAGCTAATTCATGACTCTGCATGTTGCAACCCTCTGCCATGGGCACTGTTCACATGTAAACTCAAATCCCTCCAACTCCGGCTTGTGGCACTAATGAGTCTGGAATCACCAGATCAGATGATCAGTGGCCACATGTGAGTACCACAATTAGGGATAAAACTCTTCCCATCTGATACCCTTGACTCTGGACACTGGGCTTTATGGTGTGATGCTCCCCTCTCTCTTCAGCACATGAGGTTTTTCCTGGTGTGAAGTGGCTAGCCGACAGTTAGGGCATATGTTTATGACTGCATCTACATTCTGGGGTGTAAAGTACAGTTGTGTGATGGGAGCAGTGTTTTGGGCTTCAGACGTTCAGATATTTGCTATGTTTGAAACTATTGTTTACAAAGGAATTTCTTTTAGAAAAATTTGAAAAAGAATGAATTTCAAGTTTGCATAATACAGCTTATTTGTAGTAACAAATAGAATTATTTTAGGCTGTTTTTAACTTTGACAGGAGCCATTTGAGCTCTTAACACAAGGTATTGCATGTGCCATAGTCTCAATACTGTTGAAGACTTCAATTTGAATTTTGCTAACTTTTCTTGAACACTTTCCTCAAATTATCATTTATACTGAAGACTTCAGGTGATTTCTTTTGGGGGCAGGAGAATTTTACCAAAACCAATAATTTTATTATTCCCCTTGCACCCATATTAGTTTTTATTTTATTCTTTTGACTCAGCAGTTCAAACAGCTAATGCACCTACCAAGGTGCATACTAATGGGCAGCTTTCCTAATAAGCTTTCTTTAGTATTGAAAATTCCATTTTTCTTGATCAGCACAGGAAAAATGTCTGTCACATGAGTAATGAATCAGGAAAACCTCACTGCACCCAATGAGTCTATGCAAGTGGGTAGAGGATTTTTTGTTTTGCTCCTGCAAGTTAAGTCTGGATTTCATAGAGTCAGTGAGTAACTCATCTCTTAAATCCACAGAACAGCACTAGCAGTCTAACTCCTCTCAAAATAGTGACATTGCTTCTACCTCAGGTTGTAAACCTGGGTGTGTTGTTAAACAGCTGCTGTGTTTCACTGTCCAAATGGTCAGAATGATTCCGTGCGCCAAGCAGCCAGGTCTCCTTCCTGGTTGAGGTGTGAGATGCTCCGCAGTCTAAGATACACATTATTCACCCATCTATTCAGATACAAATGGGAGAAAATAATTTACTATACTAATGAATGCATGTCTTGAGTTTAAGTCTCTTTAGTCTCCTTTTTAGTTCTCCATCCATCTTTTTGAACGATTTACTTGATATTAATTACTGAAAAGCCCTCATGATTTTGCAGAGCTGTTGCACCCAAGTAGCATTATTTCTTGCCATAAAGGCCACAGCAAGGTTAAATACCAAATGCCGCTTCATGTGATTTTGCAGAGATTTTGGGCATATGGAGTCACGAAAGTGCCTGAGGCCATCATCAGATCCTCTTGGCATCTGTAATCAGGAGGAGTGAGCTGATTGTCTTTCCTTTTCAGAACCCTACATTTGAGTAGGAACTCTCCATACTACTTTATGCGATAATGTCTTGGTGAAACTTTCATTCTGTGTACATAGCTAGAGAGTCTCTCTTTGCTTTGAAAACTGATTTTATATCATGGCATTTTTCTCTTGTCTCTGCTTTATGCTTCTAGGTGTCAGTCTAGAGGCTGCTATTTTAGAGTTTTTTCTTTTCCTTGAATGCTCGCTTTAAAACAATTTGTGGATATTGGATATGATGTATTTTAAACAGCTAAAATAGAGCATATTGATGTAGATTCAATAGAAATGGATTTGAGATTGCAGCAACCATGGCAGCTTCATAGGCTATTGTCGGAAGGTATCATAGTTTCTGAAGTAGCCACTGTTAGCACCTGAGTACTACTCACTGTCGCTCAGGTTCAGACTAAAGCCTATTTCACTTTTTTAAAATTCTCTTGGCTGCATATACTTAAAGTTTCCTGTACTTGGAAACAAATCAAAGTTTGTTTTCCAGCTGTCCAAGGAGAATAACTTTATGAACCCTACAGTAAACCTATATGACCATAACCATGCAGCACTTTTTAAAAAATTAAAGCAATCCCCAAAAGGCTTTTGCTTCACAGGGAGTGGGTGGAGCTAACAAGTGCCTACTAAGGGTAATGGACTCTAAATTCCATCTCTATTTTCTGATCCATCGGGGCAATTCCTCTCAACCTGATCCCAAAGTCTGCAGCAAATGTTGTATTTAAAAACCCTCGGGAGAGTATTTCATGGAATGGAGATTAGAAAGCAAGAACTGAAAACTGGAAAGTGCTTCATGGTGTCTCTTTAACAGCTTAGGATTGATTCATTTTAGCATTTGTGTCTGGGTCGTATTCACTGCTGCCTCATAGATCAATGGCACAACGGAGTCCCAGCTCTTGTTGATGCAGCATATGGGAACAGGATCCATTATCTTTAGTTCCCAGGACTATAAAATGTCTAATAAACTCAGCAGCAAGAGTTTGTGCGGCACTGCCAGCTGCTCTAGCCTTGTTGTCTATTAAGCTATGTTTTTAGTTTCATTATTGATGGGGAATGCTGATAGTTGGGCAAATTATGTTGCTTGCAGATTTGAGACACTTTACTGAAGCATCAATGATATTAGAGAGTTGAATGAGGGTAACAGTAAAAGAAAACCAGTCAGAAAACAGTCCATGTCATCTACAGGGTGAATTCAGGGTTCACCTGGCTTATTTCTCCTTTGGAAACTAGGAGACCTCCAACGTTGTGCCTGTGGGAATTTTACATGAGTGCTTGTTGCAGCAGACAGGCAAAAACAAAAGTAGTGCATACCAGACCATGCAGGAGATCCAGCCATGGGAGATCAGGGTTCATAGCAGGAGCAAAGCCATTTGGTGGAAATCCCATTTGCCTTGGTGCTCTCCTACCCCATTCCAGTCCTACATCCTTCTTTCTGTTCTGCCAGACAGGATCTGGATCAGAAAACAGGAGAAATACTCAGTTCACTGACTAATTAAAAAATACTTGCTCATTATCTCATCAGCATCTTTCTCCCCTCTAGCCTCTTTCTCCCATATCAGCATGACTTGTAAAGGTGACTTCAGCTGCTATGCCTTTTCTTGCAGGGAGGGAGGAATTCATGCAGCAACGAGAAATCAATTTAAATTCACATGGGCACAGTCAATCCTTAATCAAATCAGGAAACCCAGGCTGGCTGCAGGAATCTGAGTAGGAAGTTCAAATGCCTCAGTTCTTAATGTTCATTCCCTATCACAGAACCAGAGTCGGGATGTCCCTGAATGTTAGTCTGCTTAGCACTTTTCTCAGCTTCTTCTCCAGCTGTTTACTTTATAATTTGCCTCTTACCCTCGACTCTCTAGCTCCTGCTATACCTTTGGAATAAATTCCATAATCACTCTGAAAACGGTGCAAAACATGATCTTGCACATGAACATTGTTATGGTGAGTTGGGGGAACAGATTCCTACTCCACTTTGCTTGCTCCCTGTGCATTGTCACTGGGGGCATGTTGCAGTTCCTGACAATATTAGTTTTTATTGCTTTTTTTACTCCTCTGGGACATGGAGATCAAGCACAGCTAGGCAACATTTTCAGTCCCTAGTGTCATTAGTTTAGGCACTTCAAAGTCAGCGGCAGGCACTCAATTGGAAGCGAATATAAGCCAACATCCATAGCTACCATTTAATCCACTGACTACTGATGCCTTTGATCATTCCCTAGATATTATTTCTTGAAAAGAGAATCCTGTATCCCATGGGCAGGATCAGTTTCTGTATCTTGGATATCTTGGACAAGGGAAACCAAAATTCAGATCATTAATAGTGGCATAAATGCAGAAGGAAGTGTTCTCTTGATTCTTACCTGGGTTAAGGTCTGCATGGGTGGTGATTAGAGTAGCTATCACACATGCTGGTAGCAAGTCTGCTGTCACTGCCCAGTGCCCTCTGGCTCTTGACAGCCTTCCTAGGGCATTTCCGAACTCTGAGTCTTTGCCATCAAGAGCTGCAGCACTGGGAAAAATCTGCTAAATACTGGTGTGTTCCTGCCAGGAATGGTTTTGCAAGGAGCAAAAAGAAAGACACTTGTGAGCCAGGAATTTCTTTTAAAGAATACAGATCAGAGATTTCGTTCAAACTACTGTCTTCAATTATTTAAAACTTGCTGTAATTACTGAGCATTTAAAAATATTCTCAGCAATCATCTCTGGGCCTTTCTGTTGCTCCTCCTCTTTACTGACACAAAGAGTCTCAATTACTAGACATGCTAAAGGATGATTTTTGTAAAAATAAGGGAGATGTCAATAGCACGTTTGACAAAAACACAACTTCTCCTTGGTGAAACTGTATGTCCTGATCAGAAGACACTAAGAGGTAGAGGATTCGTTATTCCATTGATACCTTGATCAGAGCTTTAGACCCTTCTTCTTAAAAATGCATTCCTACCATTTGTATCATGTCAGATTCCAGTTACTGGGTCTTGTTATCTCCCAAGCTAAAAATCTTTATGGTTCCCACTGTTTCGTGAAGGCAATAGCACACTGTAATCAAGTCACCTCTCGGTCCTTTTTTTTTTTTTATATCAGCTAAATAAATTGCCCTCTTTCTGTTTTTCGCTTTAGAACACTTTTTACAGCTCTTGAACCACTTTTGTGGCACATGCTTTGGCTTTTTTTCCCTGTGCCATCACCAGTTTTGCTACATCCATATTAAAAAAAATGAAGTCTGGAGCTGAGCGTTGTCAGGAACTGGCCTCATCTAGACTATATACAACCCAAAAAGCCCATGTCTGAATCTGCTCACATTCCTTTTTTTTGTACATAGGGATGATTTTACCTCTTTTTAGTGTGGCTTTGCCCTCACAACCTGTGTTCAGCTGCTTCTCCATTATGACCTTAAAGTCTTTGCTGCTATTGCAGGATTACTCTGCTTGCCCCTTTCCAGCAGTGGTTTCAACTCTGTATCCCCACCCTTTACATAGGCTTGTACTTAGATACAATTTGTTTGAGTGAACCTACCTTACCAAATGTTGCACCATCTTGTACATAATTTACAGTTTTTCTGAAGGACTTTCTTTTGCTATCACCAAATATAGGATGCTGATCTAGCACCTCTAGCAAATTTGCCCTGGGAAGGGACTGTGGTCCATGGAAGATCAAAGATTGAATCCCCAGGGCCTGTCTCTTTCAGTCAATAAAATAGGAAAAAATGAACTTCTCGGTTTCATCAGTGTATTTGGGGACTCTCGATCCCATCCTTTAGACAGACCAGTTGCTACTGTCACGTCTTTCAGATTTCATGACGCATCTTTGGTAGAAAAGGCTTTCAGTGTCTTGGTTACTTCTGACCTGCAGTGGAAACATCTCTGAATCCCACTCAAAAATACCTCATTTCTTCATCCACTTCATGCAGTTTTTACTGATATTGTGGAGTGCTTATTTTTTAATCACCATGCTGTATGGTACTAAGTGAAGCACCTGACTGATGCCTGAAATCCTGCAAAACAGACACCCTGCACAAGATTAGTGGAGATAAGATATTATCTTTATTGTGGTTTAGGTCCGGATCCCCTCTCTGTTCCTCCGAGCACAAAGGACCCAGAGCCCCGTAAAGTTACAGTTTTTATACCCTTTTAGACCATTAGCATATTTAATGCATTAATATCTATAACCAATCACCATTTCTAATTCCCCCGATGGTAGACCCCACGTGTGCCCAGTTCTGCCCCCCAA
>JAWWEW010000131.1:23790603-23982709 GCA_035583185.1 Anabacerthia variegaticeps | reverse complement strand
TCTTTGAGAGACACCGTGGCCTTCAGAAGGCCAGACACTATGTGAGAAACTCGCCTTACTAACTCTAAACAACAGTTCATATGTGAGCAAGAAATCCCTTCTAAAAATCCATAAAATACACACCAAAAATACATAAAATCCTTAGGCATCATGACAATGGAAGGAGGATCGCTGTATCACCAAATCCATCATCAAAAGGAGAAATATTTTTTGAGACAGAATTTCTATTTATAATAATGCTGACTGACATTAATTATCACTTGAAATCTGTATCAGCACTTCCATTTGGCATAAGAATGATGCCAGACAGCTCCTTCAACAGTAAGAAAAATGTAATGCTTCCACTTTAGCTCCCCAGCGGTTGCTCCAGTGTTATCCACAACCACACAGGGATATTGCCCTGTGACAGAAATGGAAGGTATTGCTCTCCCCTTTTAAAATCCTCTGATCTTCCAATCTGGTTGGCATGCTCAGGCCTTTGCTTTGCTGCTCAACTCCACTTTATGCGCATGGCAGGGTGATTTATTAAGGACTTCAAGAGGGAGACACGAGGGTTGCAGCCGCACCGCTCTGGTAGGGCTGGCCAAGCCCCCTCCCCGTCTGCCTCTGAAGCCACAGAGCAGCTATTTGTGTAACACGTGGTGGCGGTGCACTAAGGCACTCATCCATTAAAATGCTTTCAGTGCTTGTCCTTATGACTTAAATACAGGCTTTTGGTTTTCCAGGCAAGGGTTTTAGAGATGTCCATCCCTTCGTCTGGTTTTCTGTTGGTTTGGTTTGGGGTATTTTTTTCCTTCTTTTTTTTTTTTTTTCTTTGCAGGTTGTTATTCCTTACATTTCTTAAAGCTCCACAAATTGTAAGCTTGCAGTGAAGGCATGCTGGTAAATGATTTATAGAGGGTCCTACAAATCATGTCACATAGAGTGCAGCCCCTTCCCCCACAGCAACAGTCATCATTTCAGAGCAGCACAGCCTTCAAGGGAGCTAAGCTGTCCTTTCTCTGCTGAGATTTAGGAAGCCAAACAGTAAAATGTAGCTAGAAGTGAGAGTAATCATGCCACAATAACAACCTGGCATTTAAGTTTCAGCAGGGTTTAAGGTGGCCTCAGAAAAGCTCTTGCTTATCATTGGGATTATATTACAACATTAACATGCATCTGTATATTGTTTTATTGCTTTTACAGATACATAAATACATAAATCCCCAATACGGAAATATGTCAGCAAGGAGTTAGAATAACTTCAAGGATTAAAAGGCAAGCAGAAATTTCTAACAATTAAATGAACTGCAGAAATCCTCATTATTATTTGTAGTCTGGGCTATACCCACACAGTCAAACCTCAGAGTGGTTGCAGCAGACCTGAGAGCACAGTTTGGCTCTGTGACACTAACCTCAAGACTTTTCAGGCAGAGAGCTCTCAGCACCACTCCAGAAAGACAACACATATGATGTTCAAAAGGGCATGTGGAAATGCCCATGTGTACAACTAATGCTTAAAAACCCCTCAGCCTTCCCAGGCTCCCAAACACGGGAAAAGAAAGATCTTACCCAGCTGCCCCCTTCAGCAGCTGGTGCAGCTCCCAGGCATCTGCATGCACTTCAGTAGAAGCTAACAATGTAGGAATTTTGGGGATCCAACTTGGTCTTGTCTGGCTCTGGAGTACAGTGAATATGAAGAGCTTGTAAAATTGCCTATGCTGTCTTCCCTTTTTTCTTGTTCTCCATGTTGATCACAAAATCACAGAATAATTCAGGCCGGGAGGGACTCAGGGGTCATGAAGAGTAACCCCTACAAAAAGCAGCACTAATTAAATGAGATTGTGCAGGGCCTTGCCCAGATGGGGTTCTAATATTGCTGAAGATGGAGACCACAGCTTCTGTGGGCTCTTGATCCAGTGTTTTGACTGCCCTTCCTGTGAAAAAAAAATGAATTTCTAGTATCTAACCTGAATTTCCTGTATGCCAACTTGCATCCATTGTCACTTCTATCCCACTGCACCTCTGAGACCAATTCAGACTTTTCTTTGTCCAACCTTCAGATAGTTGGCTCCAAGTCAAAAAAAGGATAGTCCCATGCCTTACCAGCTCTGTTGGTTTTAGTGCTCCCAAAGACTTAATGCACTAAGGCATCATAAGGAAAACAGTTCTGGTGCCTAGAAAGGAATCCTTCATGCAGTGAAACGAATGGATTAACACTGCAATTTAGAGAAAATATTTTACCAAGGAAGATGCTAAATAGTAAAAATGAAAAGATTTTTTGTTTTTTACCAAATTAAAAGTTCCTCTGGGGATGGGAGAGGGATGTTTATCAAAAAGCTATGCCCTCTTAAAAATAATGAAAACATTGTTGGAGCTATAGACTAACGCCTTAGCAAGGTGCACTATCTCCTTAATGGAAAAGTGAATTCTAGCCACTGTGATACTCCATCTGATGAAGATACTTACTTGTGATGGGGTGGAATAAAGTGCTTTATTATACTAAAGTGAACCACACTGTGAGTGCTGGGGGTACGGTTAATGCAAGTACAGAAAAATTATACAGTGTCTGTTTTGACTTTCTGATTTCCTCTAATGGAAATCCTCCAGACCAAGTGCTCAGAGAGTTTTGTGCTGTGCCATTTTCTCCAGTTATTAGCTAGGGTTTTCTTCCAAAGTACCTGGTGGCAGCGGCTCATTCACAAACTCGGCATTTACGGCTGGAAATTTATAGGGCTTGCCTCCCACATCCAGAATCCTTCATTTCAATCCCGTTTTCCTTTAATGACACATTAGCCATTTTAATGCATTAAATGTTGTCACTTGCACATGCACGAAACACAGCAAAATCAACACCTCCCAGCAGGGGAGTGTTTGCCAGTGGATTTTCTTAGCTCAGCATTCATCCTCCAGTCATGGCTATTTTTCTCATGTTAAGATCCACCTTAGCTCCCTATTTAGATGCTTTATCAGTGAAGGCAGTGCATGGTACCACTGATGGGGAGAAGGCAGGTCAGCGTGGGCAGGGCTCGGTTGCTTCTGCTGGAAGACTGCTTTTGCAGTGTCAAAGTCTGCTGGGGGAGGTGGATGAGGCAAATCCCCCAGGGAAGGACACACCACAGTCGCATGTGTTCAATTACAGGGCCCTTGAATGGAAGTTCATAAGAAAGCCTTTCTGTTTCTGTACTGCTGTTGCTGGTTTGGGCTTGGTTTTCTTTTCTGTTTGTTTGTTTCTCCAGTGGGACTACCTGGGACGAAGGTATCTGGGGGAGCAGAGGGACTGTCAGATAAAGTCTCTTGGGTTCAAGTTATACACCTGTGCATTTTACATCTTGGATGAGAGGGGGATTTAATCTAAATATACAATACATGCTCACATATATATATATATATATATATATACACACACACACTTATAAAAAGGGCTGCTTTGTCCCACAGCCTCTCTTCCTGCTGAAAACCCACTGAACCCCCAGACAGTGTATGATACTCTACTCCACCATTGAAACATCTCTTCCCGCCAGTCCCCAGACTGTTTGTTTTCCCCACGCCTACTGAACCTGGCTTGTTATGTGAAGCTGAGTTATTGCAACGGTCTGGCTTCAAATCTATCTTGGTCTTGTCCCGGAGACGAGGAAATGCATGCAAAAATAGTCTCTTAGGAAAACTGACCGTGGAAAATTCAGCTTAAGAAGCAATAAAAGAATTTACTGCCGTCGTGCAGAAACCAACAGGAGAATTTACATCTCCCACAGCAAGCTCCCTCTAGAGGCATTTCCATGCTCAGGGAGGGAGGGAGTGTCAGTGAGGCCACGTCGAAAGCCAGGAGCTCCCTGCAGTGTGTGGCCATCCGCGCCCATGAACCCAGGACTTCCCTTGCTGAGCCCACCTGAGCGCTGCACAAATCCAGTTGAGGCTTTGCCCTCCAGTTTTGGGAGAAAAGTCAGCAGCAGCTCTTTGCCAGGAGCTGTCACCTCCCAACCAGTGTGAGGGACAAAGGGGATTTTATTTCCCTGGCAGCTATGATGCTTCTCCCCAGCCTCAGCTCTGTGCCTTCCTCAGCCACACCACCCTGCATCCAGGGCTTTTTCAGTATTCCCTCTGCCTCCTGGTAGTTTTCCGGTTATTATCTTTTGTCAGGCAGAGTGCAGGATTTGTACTCCTCATTGACCCAGAGAACATCTCGGAGGGCTTTTTTTTGTCTTCTTTCATCTGAGTGCTTCTGTTGTTTCCTAGCTCCAGCCCAAAATTCAAGGGTGAACCAACATTCAGGCCCACTGCCCTTGAGAACTGCCTGAAAGACCTGAGCTGGCTTGCCCTATGTGGACACAGGTCAGGATGGTCGACAAGCTGCCTCTCCAGCTGCAGCCTCTCATGGCTCTGTCCACGCTCTTTGGGCTGTGGTGGGGGAGAGACAGAAAGGTGTACCTGCAGGGGCTTTTTTTTTTTTTTTGAAGAGCTTGCCTAAGAAGGTTATTCTTGTGTGCATGGCTCTGGGGCTGTGCTTTGCTCCTTGCAGAACTGGGTGAGGGCAGAGAGTGGTACACAGCCCTAAACGCTTATTGTTGCCTCTGGCTGGCATATAGGCACCCTGAGTACTTGACAAGTTTATATACAGCCATCTTTTCCTGCGAGCTGCTACTCCGAAGTCTTTGTAATTTTCGTTTTGACTTTTTTCAGTCTTGAGCTCTTTTTCCAGCTTTACGTCATGCTTTCCATTTTGGAGATGTCAGATGATCTGTGATAAACTGACAGTATGTGCAGGAGCAGTGAGGAGACGAGGTCCATTTTAATGAGACTAACTCTACTGGGTAGTGAAAACTGTGCCTCGACAAGCCTCTAGATCTTGTTTTTCTTTGCAAAGCATCTTAATGGCATAAAAGGATTTTTACACAAGTAAGGAAAGGCAATTCCCCAAACAGATTCCTTTCAATAGCCATTGAAAGGGAAAGTTACCTCAGAGATTTGTGTACTCCTCTTAAAGAGTATTCTCTTGGCTCCTGAAAACAGCCTAAAATATTTCTGAATAAACAGTGTGCTTGCTTCAGATTCACACTCACCCAGCAGATTCTGCAAGCATTCTCCATTTCCTCTGTGGTCATCTGTAGGGATCTGAATAACCAAATGCAAAGGGCCGAGAAGGGAGCAAGAGAGAAAGAGCATGTGAAGGAGGACTAAACAGTGATTGAACTTCTGTAAATGGTACCTTGTAAATAGATATGGAAATAAATTCTCAATATTATCATGCATGTGTCCTGACTTAGTTACTGTGGCTTTTACCATCTCTTGAGAAGGTTATTGGTACAATCCCTGCCTACTGGCGCAGAGATTTAATCACACCTATGGAGCATTAGCCAGCGTTGTCTCAGTATGACCACTTTTTCAGTGGCAGAGTTTGGATGCTCATGAGTTAGGATGTGTGGAGACATAGCAAAGCTTGAGGTAAACATGGGTAGTGCTCTCCAGTCCTTTGTCACTTCAGGAAAGGAATCTGTTGCCTTCCATCACCCATGTAACATCATTATTCCTCTCAGATGAAGAAGTCAAGTCAACACAAAAACTTTTGGTGCTGTTACCATCTTATAACTAGCGTGTAGGTAGGCAACTAAACGCAAAGGCAATCTGGTGTACATCGCAGGGCTGTATTCATCTTCTGACTCCCCATGGAAATTACTGCTCATTCTTAACTGCAAGGGAGACTTGAGTAACATGGCACATGAAGACAATCTTCCTGGCCAAGTTATTAGTCTTCTGGACAGACTGGGCTCATACTTCATGCTGGTTGCCAATACAATCTGCGTGAATTTTGGAGAAGTAATCACAGTTCAAATAGGGTCAGCTGTACAAGGCCAAGGCTATTGATGGCTATTTTCTGAGGCCTGCTGGGGTCAGGAATGCCAGTGACATTTACTTCAGTTCAGATTCCTGCAGAAATCAGAGAGGTATCTTCACTTGGGCCTTTACTTAAGGAATTTCTTACCATACGATAGGGTCTCAAACTGCAAAATTATTATGTACGAACCTTCAGCAATTAAGAGATACACAAAATAATTTATGCATACTAGCTAAATGCAAAAAGATGGCTAGTCCTGCTCCAAGTTGCAGATAAAAGCTCTCCTTCAATGGTTTATTTTTAACTGAGACACCACTAGCTTAATATGTTCTGTAGCATTTACAGAGAATAACTTTTATGGAATATATTTTTAAAATCTTGCTTTCCAGGGAAGTACTTTTTTTTATCTAGTCCTCTTTCCTAAGCTATTTTTGGACCCCAATGCATGAATTCTACCATTTCTGGGCAACATTATGAAAAAGTGAATAGATGAATAGGAGATGTAAAATACTCCAGACTGCATAAGAGCTATCCAGTCCAGTTTTCCTGTTCTCTATTGAAATGTGGATTTAGTGATGATTTGTTCAAGTCTGCGGGAAATCTTATTTAGTTATGTACTAAAAAAGAATCAAATGTTCTGATCTTAACTTGTATTTCTGACTACAAATGACTCCTGTATTTTTTCAGCTAAGTCTGGAATATCTCTTCAAGGTAATCATGGTCTGTTCTCGAGTTTGTCTTTATTTATAGAAGTCTGATTAGTTTAAATAGGTGTAGGAAATCCCATATAGTCAATGATGACAGGATACTAATTTTATTATTAATATTATTAATATTAAAATCTCCTGTTACTAGTCAGTGAGTAGATGGTATCTGTCATGATAAGGCTGCGTTGCAAAGGTGAAGACAGCTGTAGTTTCAGGTACCTTATTAGATTGAGGTGGAGTAGGGCAACAAAGAAAACTATGATTTCCATCCATCGGGACAGCTAATAAACAAAAGAAACAGAGCCAGCGGGTGTACACAATGATACTATGATGGGCCAGGGCAGTACCAGATCAGTGTATCACCGAAGCAATACCAGGGTAGTAGCAGTGGGATGGTTGTGTTATTTCAGTGCTCTGACCCTGTTGAGAGACCTTGCTGGCCTCTCCAGGTGGCTAACATAGATAGCTGTGACAAGGGCTTTTTCTGCACTGTGGGCCCCACATATTGCTCCTTTAAGGACTCTTAACTGTTGCTGGCAGCAGCTTGATGGCAAAAAAGCCCAGGGCCTTTGGGTGCCGTAGATCTCCTCTATAGCCATGAAACAGCCGGGAAATGCTAGAGGCCATATGGAGTACAGCCGGTGGCAGCTACTGCCCAGGCCCCTAAAAACAGCTGTGTAAATGAGTTAACAGAATCACAGCAAACACCTGCTCGTGCTTTCTGTGCCTCATTAGGGGGGCACTGCATCTAAGTTTGTGCCACCTTGTACAATTAGGCGCCAGAGACTGCAGTTAAAACTAGCTATTTGTCACCTTTTCCAAAAGAACCGGGGGATGCTTGCCTCACCAAAGCAGCAGCCTGGACTGGCTTCCCCAGCCCTCACCTCCAGAGGGGGAGCCTCTGCCATGTGCCCCCACACTAACAGTCAACAAGATATGCAAAGAGCACCAGCAGCATAGAGATTAGAAAGTGTCAAAAAAAAGGTTCCCTGTCTGTCTCCTCACACAGTGGACCCAGCAGATATTTGATGGGTTTGAAGCCCTAAAGAGAGATCTCTGTGTTCTGGTACTGCTTGAGCCTCCACAAAGGAGATGAAAAGGAGGAATAAAACATCTGAACAGCCCAATCTGGCCTGAACTGCATGCATTCATTATGGCAAAGATGGATTTCTTCTGGTTCCTCCTCCGTATCCTCCTCCTCAGTGGTGGCAGCGAGAAGCTTGACACTCCAATTACAGGATATTCACATTAAACAGAGAAGAGGGACAGCTAGTTGGTGGCAGACATTTAGGATATGGCATCCAAGGCTCCATGCAGCCAGCAGAAAACTGGAGTAACAGATTGAAACTACTCTAATGGCCCGGCTCCTCAAAACCACTTAGGTATAGCCTTAAATTAGCTCCTAGCAGTCAGTGTTTCCCATGACTTAAATCAGGGTCCAAATGTACTCACTTCCCCAAAGCTGCTGTGAAATGGGACTGGTGTTCTGGAGGCTGGAAGGGGCCCCGCTGTGTGGGGCTGCTGGTGCACCGTACCATTGTGAAGTGCCTTTTCCATGCCTTTTTTCCCCCACAGGTTTGTCACTTGGCTTTACCTCCTCTGAGTCCCTCAACACAGGGTCTCACACCAGGAGTGGATGCTCTCTCTATTCATTTACAAAACCATGTGGATGAAATCCATTCAAAGGCTTGTGCAAAAGCTTTTGATGTTTGTGGCTCTGAGACTGCTTTTTCCTTTCAAACTTGAGAAAAGTTTTTGTCTTTTTTCCCCTCCAATGGAAATGGTAATGCAGGCTAAGAAAAATGTCATTAATAATACAAACTGGGGGCCTTTGGGAGAAAATTTTAGTTTTGAAAAGTGACTACTCTGCATGAATATGTCATGCCATCAGAAGTTTATCTGCATTGTCTTGACTCTTCACACATGCATATATTTCTCTTCTGCCAGACATAATCCTTTTCCTTATTTAAATACGGTGTAATTATAGGTGCATACTTAAATTAGAAGAAATAAATAGAAATTCATTCATTCAATAGACATTTTTCTAGGAAAAAAAATGTTTTCCTTCAGATACTGGTTTTCTTCAGGGTTTTTCTTTTCTCTCTCTTTTCAATTTAAAGCTACTTCTCTTATGTTTTATTCACTTGTTTTCATTAGGTAAAGGAATGCCTTGGCATGAAAACCTGTCCTGGATCCACTGCCTGCTTGACAGATAGATATAAAGACTTGAAACATGAGAGGAAAAGCAGGTGGTTGCAAGGAAAAAAAAACGTAAACAAAAGAAGGGAATTAAACCCAGCACAGGGACATGTATCAATATTTTGTGGGTGCCATTGCTTGTGCTGGTAAGACCAACAGACCTCAAGAATGAATCTCTACCACCTTCTAGAAAGAAGGAACCTTCCTTTTTATCTCTAGATTGATCCTGACCAGTTTGTTGCAAGTAGCTACTGCTTGAATTTCAAATATTGAGTGCTGGTATCTGTGATTGGTCCCACACTGTAAATCACATGCTAATGTTTCTCTGTCTTGACTGGATGAGAATAAACATAATAATCAGGAAAAGGCCTTGAAGAAGCCACTGTGGCTTTAAATCTCTCAGGGAGCAGCAGCAGTTTAGGGAGAAGCGGCTGATAAAGCGGATTAGGGAGTTCGAGAAAATTTAAAGCCCGCTCCTTTCTGGCCCACACAGGCTCTGCCCAAGGCATCATTCCTAGGAAAATTAGGCTGCTGTGAAATTTATTGCCAGGGTGCAGAATTTACATTTCAATTTCTCCTGTCACAGCCTGGGCTGCGGTCAGATCCCCTCTGCCTGCCTCCCCTGCTGTTGCTGCTGTGCCCTGCACCTCTCGCCCTGCCACAGCCCTGCACAGCCCTCAGCCCCAGCCTGCTCCCTTCTTCCCTACACTCTTTGTGGGGTCTCAAGACAACTGCAAAGCCCTCTCCCAAAAGTTTGAGGAGAGCAAGGCTGGATGGGAGGCATTGTAGAGGATGGGTGCTGTTGCTTTTCACTATATTGCTGCCCTCATGGCCAAGCAAGGGTTTATAATCTCAACCTTACACAAATTGAGTGGAGTGGAAATTTTGCATTGTCATTAAACTACTCTCAGGGATTATCAGAGAAGAGGTAGGTGCAAGCCAAGGCAGGCAATGACCATGTCTAGATTTGTGGGAAAGGACCGGTCATCCTCTTCCAGGTGTCCGTAGGCTCCACAGTCAGGTACACCCAGATGGCCCAGATGATGCCATAATGTTTCCACCCTGCAGAG
Organism: Anabacerthia variegaticeps; assembly: GCA_035583185.1. Taxonomy (NCBI): domain Eukaryota; kingdom Metazoa; phylum Chordata; class Aves; order Passeriformes; family Furnariidae; genus Anabacerthia; species Anabacerthia variegaticeps. The sequence continues at coordinate 23,972,921 of JAWWEW010000131.1, read as the reverse complement.
AAGGATGGAGGGCACAGCAAGTCCTGAAGACATTGTCTGAGTGTCTGAAGAAGAGGAAAAAGAAAAGCAAATAGAACATTTCAATGAGACAGATTTGGAGGGAGAAGAAAAGAAATAGTGAGAAATGGCAAAGTGCAAAATAACGAGATTGCTGCTGATAAATCAGTTCTGGAGAGTATTTGGTTGAACTTTCTAACAGGGCACTCACTGCCTGTTTGTGCTCTGTGTTACTGTCCTTGTCAAAGAGGTTGCTAGCAGGATGGTTTGCAGAAATGATCATCATTATCTGGATATTCAAAAACATCCAGTGTGCTGCCAATCACAGGACAGAAACAGGCTGCATTACCCCTGGGTCTGAACAGAATCAGCCAAGAAAGCTTGAAATTAGCAATGTGTTCCTTTGTGAAGAAGTCTAAGTCCTAACACTGATGTCATGACTAGCTGAAATTATGTCTAAATTAGAGAAGAAAAAACCCCCAACTTCCTCAGGTGGTGTTTTGCAACTGTAAGTGAGGCATAATTGTATCATCTAGGAGCTATGATAAGCTGTTATTAGCATTTGAGTCACATTTCCATTAGAAATCCAGGAGGGGTTCTGACCCTGGATTGAGTCCCTCCTGACACTTGAATAGGAAGTGCATATGGAAATGGAGTTGTCCAGGGTGTCACCACCTTGAGGTGAACGATAGCCTGAGGTGCAAGGGTGGAGAATAAATGTTACTGCAAGAAAAGCTGCTGAATTTCCTTTTGAGAGACTGATAATCCCACAGGCTTCTGCTGAAGCAGCTTTTGATTATCATTGCTGATGATATTAGAAGGCATCTCTGGAGTCTGTCCTTTAAAAAATGCTTCCCCAGTGCTACTTGAAAACATATGGGTTGGGAACTGAAGTGAAAAACTGATGTTTTACTAACTCTCTTGGCATGATAGAGGCTTAGAAAATGATGTGCCTGATACTGGAGATGCATTTTTAACAGTAAATGAAACCAGACTGCATAAAAATTCAAAATACTAGACTGGTAAATGTAGATGAGAAAAGAACTTGGAACCAAAACCAAAACCAAAAAAAAAAAAAAAAAAGAGGGCTGGTTAAAGAACCAAATGAGAAAAGATGGATCAGACCTACAGTTGAGGTGAATTGGAGCAGCTCCACTAGTTTTAGCGGATCTATTCTAAGCTGCATGAACTCACTGAAGATCAAGATATATACTAGCAATTCATATACAGGGGTTGAGCAAACCAGGTCTAACAGAGCATGTTCAAGCACAGCAACATCCTGAGGGCTTCATCAAGTAGTTTGATGGGCAAGCAATTTGGAAGATAACAGTTTTGAGGGGAAAGGAACAGAGAGATGGAGTCAGTGCCACTGTACTTTGCTAGCTCCGGTCATCACACCAGCAATACCTAGTGGAGAAGTGGCATCCTGAGTTCAAAAGAGGCACATCTACATGAGTTACTGAAAGGAAACAGGAGGACAAAAGAGGAAAGAGGAAGGCTTCACACCCTGGTTGCCCCAGGCTTCTTCTGTCTCCTATCTTGGAACACTGGGCTATAGTCAAGTAATTTAATGCCTAATTAAATGACCTAACACCTGGAGAGAAGTTTATGCTTTGGTCCCAGTTGCTCTTCCCTGTCCAACTTAAACTTATTTCCAAACTTTTATACCAGAACAAGTGGGCCCTGTGCTTGAGTTAGATCAGGTTGCTTTTGCTGGTTTATTTGGCTATTTTAAAAGACTAAAATTAAAAAACATTACTCTGATACAACTTCAGTGTATTCATTAGGCAAAACACTAGCCTTCAGCAGGGTAGAAAACTGGGTAGACTTCAGCCCATCAGCTCCACAACCTGTGGAAAAATGAATATATTTTAACTGCTGTAGAAGAACTTTTGAGGAAAAATACTTTGGCAAAGTGCAGAATCTCTTTACAGGACATGTGGCTTTGAGCTCCTGCCAGCACTTACTGATTTTGTAAACTTAAAGAAGTAGAAAAGCATTCCCTTTTGGTGCCTTTCCACTCTACCTCTTTGTCTCTTTCAGTTATCATACACATACTCACAGGAAGAGACAGATGACCAACAGATATTTTTGCCACACAGGTGCTACAAAATTCCTGGTGAATTTCAGGAAGTTTTGATATGATTTTAAGAAAAAAAAGCAAATTGCTGCTGAGGTTGGCATTGTACTGCGTCAGTATGGGACAGCTCTAAATCTGCTCCTTTTCTGTAAACAGGTCAGATATTTTGCCCCCTGGAAAAAAAATTTAAAATGGCAGAACCTACATTTTTGCTCTATGGTGGCTACAGTATCTATTGAAGCTGTAAGGTTCTGCAGCACCCTAAAGAAATGGTAGATCCTAAACACAGCTTTCATCCTTAGCTACAATCAGTTAACACAATCTATTTTTCAATTTTCCCAGGCCCTCTTTACACTCACTCTCTAGCTAGGAGCTTAACCTCTTTTCCAAAAACCAACAGAGCTAAAAACACTTAATATCACTCTCAGTTCTTATAGCAATCACAATAGGTTTTGCATTTGTCTACACAAAGAAGTTTCATTTCAGTGACTTGAGGTGCTAGGGTTTTTCCGGATGTGACTCAAGCCACGATTTCCCATTGAAATAAGCTTTTATCCTTTATCCAAGAGACAGATTGTGTTATGAGAAAATTCAAATGATTTTATTCTTGAAGCTGTCTAATTAAATTGAACAATACAAATTGTTATCCTTTATGACCGCCAAGCAATTAAGTGACCTGGTGATAGGGAATTAAGTCAGTCTTCTTCTTTTGAAATGACAGCTGAAATAGGAGAGGCACTTTTCTTTGTCTACTGAGTGCATGCTGGAGAGAAGGCAGAGGAGGAAGGATGGAAACAGGATAATGCACAGTCAGAAAAATCCTATCCCCATTGCAACTGCTGAATTGTTTCCCATTAATTTTCCTAAGGGCAGAATTTCCCTCATTGTGCCACATCTTCTAGGATAGCCTCATAAAAAAAAACATAAAAGCAAAAAAAACCCAAACCAAAACCAACCAACAAAAAAAAAAACAAAACAAAAGAAACCCCAAACCACTTGCTTCTGCTATGATTTATATTTTCCCACAAATTGTTAATCTAAAAAGCAGTTTGAGTATATTTTGCTGCCTTTCTCTTCCTTTGACATCACTCAGTGTGTAAATGACAGCATAGCAGGAAGAGTGCATGCTAGTTCATCGAAGGTGTGTGCCAATGAACTTGTAATATAAACACGACACAGCATGAAGGGGATTTGGGACATTTGGGTTTAAAAACAGGAGCATCTAAAATGCTAGGGCTGTGGCAAATTCCCCAGCATTATAGACCACAGCCTCTCCATTAAAAATGGGAGATAGATCCTCAGGGCCTGGGGACAGTGTGGCTGCATAGAAAGTTTTCCCTATTGCATCACTACGGTTATCTTAATTATAGGAATTTAATTCAATTGGCATACAGTTGCTTGCATTCAATGACAAAAGTGTCCAAGGTGACACAACTCAAGACAAAAAAGGCACAAGTATATAGAAATACGTGAGTCTGTTTCGGACATTATATTGGCATAACTATTTTTTATAAAAATCATACCCCATCTAATGCTTTTTCCAGGGCATCCAATCCTTGGGTGGTTGTTGATTATACAGCACAGCACTGTGTGATAGGACCATCATGTACTAAGCCTCAATGAGTGCTTGCCTATCCAATAAAAGTATATACAAGAATCAATTCTATACAAATGAACTCAATAAATTGGCTGAAAGCTACTAAGATGGTAACAAATGGACAAAAAATATACATCTGTTTTGGTGCCACTTACTAGCTAGAGTTAGTTATTTGTCACCAGAGTTCTCACGTGCATGGATGAACAGTTGTTTTGATTCCTTCTCCCCAGACTGCCATAACTGTGATCTACCACTGGACTCCCTTTGGAAAGGAAAAAAAGTCACTACCAACTATCCCTCATTATGTGGCAAAGTCCACGTGGAACAAAGTTTCTGTTAGCCTGCATAGATTGGGTCTAATTGTTAATTACTGTAATTAATTAACTTCTATGAGTGGAAAAAGATGAAAACAAGCTAAAGAACAAGACAGTTTCATGCCAAAGATGTTTCTACAGCAGCTGAATACTGTGCTTTCACACCACAATTGTAAAAGTTTCTGGGTTTGTAGTTTTCCTTGTTGATGGTGGCATTAATAATTTCCAACAGTGACAGATTTCAGAGTGTCAAAAGAATTACGGCTGTAGTGTCAGAAAATAGGAACATAAGCCACGCAGAGCAAATGCAGAGCTTTTTTAATGTGTTTAGATTTTAAATCCTTTTAAGGGATAGCATTGCAGGCTTCAAGTGCCCTAGCAAATCATTAATGATAATATGAAATCCCAGCAGAATTATAGCTGCTATTTCACCATGAACTTGGCCATCCAACCATGTAAAAAGAGTCCTTTCCACCTTTGAGTCATTACTCATTACAAAAAAACCCCATCATCTTTCCACAAATCTAGCAGGGTAGCCTGCCCAGAGACTAAAACTAGAAGAGTGACCCATATTGGCTGTATATCTTAACAAAAAGAATGACTGGATAAATTCACACAAGAAAAATTCTTCAAGTGTTATTAAATGTCTCAAGAAGTTGGTGAGATGCAAGTAGTTGCAAGCTGAAAAAGTCCTTGGAAGGGAGCACCCCTTCATGCTTGTTCTGTTCTCATGCATGTCTCTTAGGCACCCACTTTTGGCTGCTGTCAGCTGCTTCTGGACTTGTGCACAAGACAGCAACTTCGGAGGCAAATTGTAATTAATGGTCTATTATTGGATACTGTCATTTTACCAGAAGGCCAAAAGTTGCAATAAATCAGCTTTAGTATTATCTATTGTCTCCAAACATGGAAAAGGGCCATAATTCAGTATAGGGATAGATAATGTAGTTATATTAGAATACATTATTGTCCAGTGTTGCCTATTGACAGTTTCATTTTTATTGCATGGCAAAGGTCAACATCTTTAGGAAGTTCAGAGAACCCAAAGGGTGAAAAATTACCAGGAATTCATCTATTCAGCATATATATGAAGCCATCAAAAAAGACTGTCAGCATGGGCTAGCACTTGCTGCTCTAGATGCTAGGTTTGTTTTGGCAAAGGTTTGGCTGTCGTTAATGGTGGACGGACACTGAGGGCTGACAGAAGGTGCCACCCTATTGTTCTGCAAATTCTTCTGAAATGTAGCTCATGGTAACAAGATTCATGAGTCTCAGAATCCTACTGGAAACCCAGCTGTGATTCATTTTGGGAAACTGCAAGAATATTTTTATCTCAGATTATCTTACTGTTTTACCTTGAAATAATCCACCCAGACTTCTTCTTTTCAATTAAAAAGAAGGAGCAAATGGAACAAAAATAGCAATCGATATGGAGAAAAAATGGGACATTCTTCCACAGCTTGTTCTTACAGACACAGATTGCTTTTATGGTCATCAGACTTGTCAGTCTATGCTGGATCCTTCAGGACAATTTAATCTCAGAGGAGATTGCACCTAGACACTTACTTAGTGATGTTTAAGTGAGTAAACTATTATAATAGTGCTACAGTGCACTGGCTTTTGATTGCTCTCTGGGCTTAATGAAAGCATTTTGGGTATGTTTTAGAACACTTGCGTGTTCTAGATCCTAGATAATTTTGGTGTCTGTCACATGATGGGAAACAAGGAAAAGCTACACCACATCAGACAAAGTTGAAATACTATGAGTTTTCAGGTAAAGATGCTCTGTCATTTTGCCCCTAAAGTTTTCTTCTGACTAGGCTGATGTTCTATCATCTCATTATATCATCTCATATCACTTCATCACTGTTGAGTCTTTTACTCTTCATAAGGTTCTGACCTCAGTGATATCCTGTCACAGCCCATTCCCCAGGTTGGTTCTGCTCTCTGTACAGGAGTGTTTAAAGATCACCACCATTTAAACTCTACTGACGTTTCCTTCTTCTTGTGAGATGAGAAGTGGTGGCTAGAAATGTCCAGCTAACCTTCTCTTTTTCCTCTCTCGCTTCCCGCCTAATTCATTTTCTGCACTGGTCTGACAGAGCCCGAGATAGTGGTACTTCAGGCCACATTGCAAGACCCATCTATTATTATGTCTTTTGCCAAAGAGGCTGATTTGAAGGAGTGTGAATTTTTGTGAGGCTTCGAAAGTGTTGAATGGACTTTTCTGTCACTTTTGCTACATTTTACTTTCCGTGGGTTACAGCACTGATGGAAATATCCTTATAGTCTATGATAGGCAGATGATATAAATAGCATCTTAAAGAAATTGAAATGTTTTTAAAAATTAAGAATAATCCAAATGTTTTTAAAATACAGGAAATGTATGTAATAAACCAAAAATAACCACTGCAGTTTTATTTTTGGCAAAAGATATGTAGTAAGAAGGAAAACTATGCAATTTAATTTGCTCCTTGGTATTAGTTCTCACGGTGTTTGCCAGTAATGGCAACATTATAATTTGTAGAATTAATTAATGATCTGGCATCTGATTTTGATTCATTAATGCTTAAGCCAGCTAAGTCTCAATTATCCTCTGGACTATTTATTCCTTAACAAGCTTTTAGCTAATGTGATTTTAAAAATATGAAAATAGGTCTTAACTTGCCTTTAAGACGTGGCAATATTTTAACACTCCTCTATAAAATAAAGGAACCTTCATATTTCTTCTTCTATTATAGTTACATTGAAAATTAGACTAGGGCATTTGCAATGTATTCACTAAATATATATTATATTTATATGTACCTGGAACCTGGCTTCAATTTAGTCTTGATTAAAAAATGTACTGAATTGGAAACCGTGTAATAAAGGATGCCTAAATCATACTGACCCAGAATAGCTCCCTCAGTCAGACAGTTAGCAAATAAGTGCACAAGCAAGCAGATGATACGAGAATTCAAAATTAATTCTATTCTCAGAGGATGCATAGACTAGGAGATAGCATCTGATTCTATCTGCAGAGGTGTAAATCCAGAGGAACACCTTGGCTAAAGTCTTGTTACTCTGAACTTGATTGCTTATCCTGCAAATGATCAGAATTGGACTCTTCTGTGCCCAAGGCTAGATTAAAGTAGTTGAAATATCCAGTTCTACTTCATGATGTTTTTGTGATGCAACTGAAAGCATCTACCAGTTTCCAGGTAGTTATTATTTATAACTAATTCATTTACGAAATTTAAGGACCACTGAAATGTTCTCCAAATGACTGGTATTTTTAAAAGTTCAATCACCACATTCTCTAGGAAAGTCTGCCCAGTTATTCCTTGTGCTGTAACAGTGTTATAATAGGGGGCATTCAGAAACTACATAGCTTTGTCTTGGGATTGTAAGCCACCAGTTTCAGAGCTGAGCTGAACTGAACTTGGGAATATGCTTCTCTTGCTGGGCTCTGTTGTGATGTTCCTGCCTGCCATCATTGTACCTTGTCCTCGCTCACATCAAAACTGAAATGTGTAATTACAAAGATGGGTAAATCAATGAATCATGGGTGTTTTAAACAACTAATCTTAGTTAATTACTTTAGTTACTGGGATTTGTTTTGGAAGTACGTTCTGAAAGCTTTCAGGCATTATGCAAATGGTAGAAAATACATAAATAAGCTATCAGTATTGCATACATGAAATAAATCTTTTTCTCCTGAAATCCTGCTTCATTCTCCTAAAAAGTCATTCAGTGCCCTCCCAATACCTGCATGTCAATGTAATACCATTGCAGCCAATGTAGTTGTTTTTAGTTCATACTGCTATGACAGCTAAAGATTTCCCTACCATTCTCATCAACAAAAGTCTGAGACAAACATCCGAGAGTACCTTCCTTCCCATTTTGGATCAGTAAGTCTGGCTTCTTTCAGTCCAAGCTGTGAAGTCAGTCCACAATAGCAGGACTTTTCATGGAGTGAGCTGTAATGTCAGCTTCCCTTGAAAACCAAGGAGCACTTAGCTCAGCCAGTTCCCACATGGCTATCCCAAAACTACTGAGTAGGGGGACTGCTGTCTATGGTTTTAAAAATCAAATCCCATTTACTGAGTCAGATCCTCTGGCCCACTGAATCCACTCTGCGATGCTATGGGGACACAAGGCAGCTCTAAATCCAGCTTATGTGGCCAGCACAGAACTCATGGGTGGTCACAAAACCAGCCACCAGAGACATACCAGAGACAACAAACGAAGGAATCAATCTCTAGTTACTGACACATGAGTAAAAGTCTAAGGTACCTGCATTGTTATGGCAAGAGTTCATTTGGGCTAAGAGGTAAACAGAGACACCTGGAGCTTGATCTCTAAAGCTAGGGCTGGATTGCTGGAAGCACCAGCTTTCTCAATTGCTTAGAGTAAAGGATTGACTTGATAAATCAGAGCAGCCCTGATCGCTTTTAATCAACTGAATGAGGAGGAAGGAGGGGAGGTGAAGGTTTGGGAAGAAAAATATGTAAAGCTTAAAAAGTTCCAGCTGCTGCTCTCTAATGGAGTCTCAGTTCCCACCGAACTGTGGAGTGGTTAGGCCACCTGGTGGCAAACAGCAAACCAACAACCTTTGCAATTTCCAAGCCCCAATATCCTGAGGATCAGAGAGCTCTGGGAACTGTCAAAGGCTGGGAGCTTTTCATGCCCAGGTGGCTGGTGTGCAGCCACCGCTAGGAGACGGCAGCCAGCAAAGGCTTCCATCAGCCGCTCTGCAGGTGCAGCGTGGAACAGGCATGCTGATCTGGTGGGCGGCCAATTTCTGCCAGACAGCTGATTCCATCACCAAATCCTCCACCACAGACAGCCTCTCCCTTGCCTCAGCAGGGAGGCAAAGGAGCAAGCAGTCCGGGGACAGCTGATTTAGCTTGTAAGCTTGTGAAGTCGTGGTCAGTGGCTCAATGTTCCAGTGAACATTGGTGGCAAGTGGCATCCTTCAAAGGTCCATACTGGAACCTGGTACTGTTCAGTATCTTCATCAATAACATAGACAGTGGCATCAAGTGCACCCTCAGCAAATTTGCAGATGACACCAAGCTGAGTGGTGTGGCTGACACACCTGAGGGATGGGATGCTATCCAGAAGGACCTGGACCAGTTCAAGAAGTGGGCTCATGGGAAACTCATGCAGTTTAACAAGTTCAGGTGCAAAGTACTGCACCTAGATCAAGGCAAGCCACAGTATTGATTCAGGCTAGATGGAGAATGGATTGCAAGCAGCTCTGTCAAGAAGGACTTGTGGGTACTGGGGGATGAAAAGCTGGGTGTGATCCAGTAATGTGCACTTGTAGCCCAGAAAGCCAATTGCATCCTGAGCTGCATCAAAAGCAGTGTGGCCAGCAGGGTGAGGGAGGGGATTCTGCCCCTCTGCTCTGCTCTCATGAAACCCTATTTGGAGTACTGGGTCCAACTCTGGAGCACAGAAAAGACATGGACCTGTTGGAGTGAGTCCAGAGCAGGCCACAAAAATTATCAGAGGCCTGCATATAAGGAAAGGGTGCGAGAGTTAGGGTTGTTCAGCATGAAGAAATCTCCAGGGAGATTTTATTGTGGCCTTTGAGTACTTAAAGGGGCCTATAAGAAAGATGGGGCTAAACTTTTTAGCACAGACTGTTGTGGTAGGATAAGGGATAATGGTTTTAAACCAATAGAGGTTAGATTTAAACTAGATATAGGGACAAAGTTTTTTACAACAAGGGTGGTGAAACACTGGAAGAGGTTGCCCAGAGAGGTGGTGGATGCCCCTTGCCTAGAAAGATTAAATGTTAGGTTGGACCAGGCTTTGAGCAACCTGTTCTAGTAAAAGATATCCCTGCTTACTGCAGGGGTTTTCGATTAGATGACCTATAAAGGTCCTTTCCAACCCAAACTATTCAATGATTCTATCATTCTAAGCAGGAGCTTGACATGGTGTTAAGTGTCTGAATAAGAACCTCTGCCACTACACGTAGCATCAGGTCTGTGCAAGTATATCAAATGAAGCTCATGTGAATGATTGTGATTATACATTTTAGAGGGCTGTGCAGCCCTTCAGAAGGACTTTAAGGGGCTGGAGAGCTGGACAAAGAAGAACTTTCTGAAATTCAACAAAGGCAAATGCAGGGTCCTGCACCTGGGGAGGAATAACCCCCTGCACCGGCACAGGCTGGGTGCTGACCTGCTGGAAAGCAGCTCTGTGAAGAAGGACCTGCGGGTCCTGGTGGACAGTAAGCTGTCCATGAACCAGCTGTGTGCCCTTGTGGCCAAGAAGACCTAATTCGGTGCATTAGGGAGAGCACTGCCAGCAGATCAAGGGGTCTGATTCTGCCCCTCTACTCAGTCATCACTCATTGTGGAGTCTCCCCTCACTGGAGATATTCAAGAAACATCTGGATGCAAACCTGTGCAATGTGCTCCAGGACGACCCTGCTTTGAGCAGGGAGGTCAGACCAGTTGACCGACTGTGGTTCCTTCCAACCTTACCCATTCTGTGATTCTGTGATTTGGAATTCATATTTTAATGAATATGCTACAATACAGTTTTCATTTTGGTGTCTGTGATTTCCTTCTTCCAGCAAGTCTACTCACCAGAAGTATTGCAAAGCATTGAACGTAAAAGGCAAGTGCATGGAAGATGCCAAACCTGTTGCTGAAGCCCTTTTCCAGAAGCACTTCTTTGTATTTAGCTGGGCTGGACAGTGGTATATTGCTAGAGGGCATTCACAGATGGGTTCAGTACAGGAAGTGAATATAAATTAAAAACTGTTTGAAAATGTAATAATTAAATAAAGAACTGCCAGTTGTTTTCCCCAGTTCTGTCCCCTGGACTTTTAGTCTAAGCCTAGTGAAAACAAGTAAGCATGTACAGCAACTGCTGTTCTGCTGAGCGTTGCTCCTAGCTGCTTCCTTCTTGCTGTTCCTGCCTGATTCCTTCACTGCATTCCACTAACACTTGAAAACTCACCAGACTTGTGACTCACATTTTAATCTTATCCAAGTCACAATGTTTAGTTCACAGGATGTCCAATTAAACATCAATTCAATCTGCTCTAGAGTTGTTTCCTTCCCCTCTAGTGATTAGTATAACCTGAATAACATAGGAAACACAGGGAAAAAAAGGGCAGTAAACAACTTCAGCAACATCGGGACACCCAGCTGCAACTTTTCCCAAAGAAGACGAGGGAGGAAGGGCATGCACAAAAATGTTAATGTGGGCCATAATTTCCAATGTTCTCTGACTGTGAAGAATGGAAGGGAAAATTGTGCTACCTTAGGGTGAGTTATGGAGCACCTTCAAGCATGGAGAAACATGAGTTGGTGAGGGACTGTGCAAGCCACACAAAATGAAAGAAAACCTCTGGCCCCATTTTCCCTGTCCTTTCAAGTGCTGGCTGTTGCCCTTCGTTGAATCTAGCACGACTATGCCAATTCCTTGCATGCTGACTCCAATGCAAGTGCTCGAGCTCTGTGCCTCAAAGTGAAGGAGCAGATTCCTGCCTATCACTTGCTGCATGCTAGTGTCCAGAAGCCCTAAAAAGCTATCAACTATCAGCTCGCTGATTGACTGAAGGGGATTTTTATCATGGCAGAGACTTGCATAGGTTCTTGGGGCTTTCTTTTCAACTTCATTCATGTCAAGTGCCATGTGATGCACATAGATATAATCCTACTTGTTATCTGCTCCATGAATAGCCTTCTGCAGCACCCCAGGCTGACATTGGAGGCATGGAAATTGAGGTAGGGTTCTCCATAAAGGAAAGGGCTGCTTTTCAAAATAAGAAAGAAAATTTAACTAAACTCTCAAATGTTACCTGGTCTTTAAAAAGCAAACAATATAAAAGCTCTTGGGAAACAGCAAATGTGAGAAGCTGTGCAGGAACAGAGTTTGGAGTTACTTTCCTTCCCAACTTTTAGAGCTGCTAAGTCAAAGCCAGTTGGGAGTTGGATATCACCAATTATTCAGGGAAAATATCCTGGTTTCAGAATGCCCCTTTCCTTACTGGAGGACACTCAATGCTGATGCAAGCACGGGCAATCTATCAGAGAGATCTCCTCTTAACACAAGTGTTTGAAACAAAGCACCTGGTTCCCCAGTTTACCAAAGCACCACGTGTTAGATACTGAGGAGAGGCCATGTTGTGCCTCTGGGCTTCCCTGTGTGTGCACTGAGACAAACTGTGAGCAGGGGCTCACAGGGGGGAGCTACAGGGTGCTGGGGGTCCTGCAGAGCCAAGCAAAACTGTGTCAAGGAGTGCCAAGTCCATGGGCACATTGTGGGGCAGCTCTCTCAGCAAGCCAGGTGTCTCTCCAGTTTGTAAAGAGAGCAGTTCTGTGACTCGGGAAGAAATAGTTCCATCCGAGCTCCTGCTGTGACAGTACTCATTACTGGCTGTGTCTAAGTGGTGTTACAAGCTGCGCCTTGAAATGTGCCCTATGCCTGCCTGCTTTTTTTTACCTATGAGGGGAAGAAGTTTGGCACTTGACTTTTTCTGGCAATAATAGTGTAAAATTCCTCCCAAAGAAATTTTCACTGCACTTTGCTGGGACTTTCTAAAAAAATATAGATTAATTGTGATAATTAAATTTCCCTCTGAGTGATTTCTTTGATAAATGGGTCTAGTTAGGACTTTCAATTAAGCGCCAGGCCCTGCTGTGAAGTCAGACTGAGCTTCGTGTTGCAGGCATTTATTGCCTCATTTACACAAAGACAATCTGAATTATTTTACGTTACCCTGTTTTATTTATCTGTCTTTTTTTACACATGTATTAGAATTCCTATTAACCCTTCTATCAGGGAGCCAATTAAAAAGGTATGGTCAAGCAATTTTTAATTATTTTGTTATGGTTTAAATAAGCCTTCTAGAAGTAGGGTACTTGAAACCTTCCTCTTGCCCATACTGCAGTCCTTTGTTGCATAAAGTCATTGGTTTGTTATTGTGCAGATTCTCACGGTCTCCAAGTTGGTGATAAAAGAATACGAAAATAATATAAAGTGGCGAAGAAAAGACACTGACCACAAAGACGATGTTTTGATGAATGGTGGTAATATGCAACAATTCTGGGAACACAAGCTCTTATGTTTTTGCTTTGTCTGAATTCGTGAGTAAATAGTAACCACAGCTTGGAGAACTTCAGTTATCATGGGTGCTCTCCAGCTTTAAGGTCGCTATGTTTTAAAGTTATATCCATGCACTTGAGCAGGGTTGCATGGTCATTTTGAAAGTGGACTGAAGTATTGAAGATAAACAATTTCTACTTTTTATTATGAAGTCGAGACTATTTGCTTGATTTTGTAGTCACTGGTATGGGTGGCTACAGAAAAACATCCACTTGACTGTCAATCACTGCTGTTAACCATGAAGAATGAAAGGTCCACTGATTTAACATAAAAACCCCCAAAACTCATCCAAAAGAAGGTTTGGTTTTTTAAAATGCAAAATCCACATCTAGACAGCAGAATTCACTGTCATTGATAACAGAGAAGAAAAGGTCTACCAGAGATAGAAAATGCTATTTAAATTTTTATGAGTTTTCTGTAAAGCTATCCACAGCTATGCCAGCTAAGATGAAATTGTGAGGTTTACCAACTGGTGTGCTTTAAAATATAAATCAGAAACTAATTGTCTGACATTATGGAAAAACATGTTTTTCTCTCCTCCCACACCACCCCAAAAAATTGTATTTCTGTTTCTTTTATACGATGTAGCATGTTGGAATCTATACAATGAGAATATATACATTTCAGATTATACTTTTCAGCTTGATTTTTATGCAACCAGTGAAACTGGTATGCTTCCCAAATGAGAGTTAATGACAGGCATACTTTAATTCATATTAAATGGAACTTTTTTTGAGAGGCAGGAGGATTTCAAGGGAATCCCCACCATGTAAAGAAGTCATTCTTTCTGTCCATGTATGAATTTAATCACAGTGAGATCTCATATTATCTGCACAGAGCAATAGATATTAAATGAGTTGTGACTACTGAGAGTTTGAATAATTGACATAAATTTCAATGCAATTAATGCAAACAAAGGACACAAACTCATTGATGAGAAATTAGGGTTTGTAGATTATTGAGGTATGACAGTAAATCCAAATGTCAGTCCCTCCCTTTTTTTCTCCAACATAAACCAGCAAACCTCATGCTTCTTATGCAGATTTATTACGGTCTGGCATATCTAATTTCTTAAACTGGGAAGACAAAGATGACTGATATCAAATAATTTGTGTGCATTTTAGAAATCCAAATGCTATTTTAAATGTAGGCATAAATGAGAACACTTTGTGGTTAATGTTTACTTAGCACCCTCTGTCTTTGAGGCACATTTTGTCATATAAGACTCTTCTGTTAAAGTGGTTCATGGGAATGATGTGCACGACTCCCTTCTTTTGCTAATGGGAGCTGGGTGCATAGAACAATCTAGCTGTTAGTGCTCTGAGGAGAAGGGAACTTGAATAGCAGCGGCTTGGAGAGCAAAATAAAAAGAAAGCTGCTAAGGGCATTTGAAAATACACTCGCTATTCTTTTCCTTCCTAAGCACTGCTGCAGTAAACAAGGGCTTCAAGACTTCTCTTTAAATAAGTGACATGAAAATGAAAAGAGCACGACTTTTTATCAACAGCCATTCAATACGTACCCAGGGTCTCAAACTAACCTTGGGGATAGGAAAGGATTGTGGGGGGAGGGTGCTGCAGGCATGGGTGTTTGGGTTTGTTTCTTTTTTTGCTGGCCAGTGGTTTAAAGAAATTATCCCTAATGGGAGCATTTTGCCCCAAATATCAGGGGCACTGTGTCTCCTATGACAAGCGTGTATAGGCCTGGATTTTAAAAATACAACTGCCTAAAATTAGACTCCCAAGTCGAAAGTGCTAGAGAGATGGCTTGGTTTTCAAAAGAATTGAACATCCACGGACTCCAGGTCAAGGTCCTGACCCAGCAAAGCAGATGAATATTCTCCCCAACCCCCCACCCCGAGGCAACGTGATTGCTCATGCATTTAAGGCTGAAGTGCTTAAGTGCTCCCTTAGGTAGGGGTTAGAGAACTTAAACATGGGTGTAGAATCGACTGAGCGCCATCCACTCTTTTAGATCTTGGCTGGAGGGAAGTTTTTTCATTTGATTGTTTTTTTATCACTTTGCCTGTGTAGAATTTTCCCAACCAAGCCATATGTAGCAAAGTGCTTTTTAAACACACTGCAAACCTCAGTCCCGAACCCTGCCAGGACAATTTCCTTTGGGGGATGAGCTGCAAACATACAAATTGTTATAAGGCTGTGTGCAACTCCTAAGGTCAGGGCAAATGTGTACCACACTGGAGAGAAGTTTCTTTTAAAGGTTAAGCCAATAGCAAAGTCTTCCTGGTGATTAGTAAGGACTAGAAGAACCTAGGATATTAAAAAAGGCCAGTGAGCATTATGCATCACACAGCCCTTTCCTAAGTGTTATGATGCAGATCTGTTAATGGGTGAAAAGGTAGATCAGGGTACTGGACCATGACACAGAAAACCTGACTCAAGCCCCACTTCCACCAAAAGAATTACATATGACCTTAGGCAAGTCCCTGACTATTCACTTCTAAAACTGTAAAAGGGCAATATACTTTTCTGCCTTTGGAGTGAAGGGAGACTAAAATCCATTAGTGATTGTGAGGTGCTCAGATATTAAATTCTTAAGTGCTTAGATACATCAGGAGAGGAATTTTCCAAAGAGACATTATTGAATAGACCTGGGCATGCTTTTTGCTAATATTTGTCATAGTGTGTTATTGTATACCTTTATTCTTGATGTTTTATTTATTACAAAGTATTAAAGGTTGGGTTTCCTTACTGTAGTGGATTGACTTGGAGGAGTTCCACAGGGAAAGAAAATGTTTTCCATGTTATAAGACTAATAATGTAATGAGAAAAAGAAGAACTTTATGTTGCCATTTGATTGAGACAATAAATAAATGCTTTCACTTTCGCCCATAGTGTACCATGAAACTACTATGTTCAGACTACCTGTTCAGTCTCATTAACTGCCTTGCTTTTCACCTATTGTGCTTCCTTCTACTTCTAGAACAGTTTGATTAGATGTTGAAAAAATCACAAACCAAAAAAAAAAACCTTCCAAAAAATCATTCATGCCATAACAAAAATAATTTCACGCTT
The DNA here is from genome assembly GCA_035583185.1 of Anabacerthia variegaticeps. Lineage (NCBI taxonomy): Eukaryota > Metazoa > Chordata > Aves > Passeriformes > Furnariidae > Anabacerthia > Anabacerthia variegaticeps. The sequence continues at coordinate 23,956,778 of JAWWEW010000131.1, read as the reverse complement.
CTCAAACTGAATGCCACTGTGGGATGGTCCCCATGACATCAACAAGAATGCCATATTACTGTTTAATTGTCAAGTCCTGCCTAAGTCTGCCCATTAGTGACATTAATCAGAGCAAAAAAAGGAGCCAGTTTACAGACACCAGGGTCAGCTTAAAGCTGAGGAAAGATGGGCATGGGACAGGAAAAAGAATTTAAAAGATGATTTAAAGGAAGATGGATGTTTCTCAAACCAAGTCTATATCAAAATGTTACACTTAAGATCTCACAGAAAGATTTTTTTTCCTGTATTTTCTATTTTCTAATGTGTTTCTAATGCATTTCATACATGTGACTTTTGGTCATATTCTGCCAATCAACACAAACCTAATGATCCTCATAAGCCTTAGTTCAGAGTAGATGACAGAGGCTGCATTGCTTTTAAGGTCTTTAATAATTTGGGTGCTGTTTCTCAGTATGACCCTTACTCGGACTGCTGTCTCTGCAGGGATCAGTACCAATGAGCGCAGCATTCCCATTGAGGATGAGCATGACTTTACAATCCAGCATCTTGTGTTACACCTGTCTAATTCATCATGCTATATGTCCCACTACACATCCTGGCTTCTCTTATACTCACTGATGATTGTTTCCTGTCGTCTTGTTTTGGGATTCCTTTTGTATACAATAGAATATCTTCATTTTTTTAATCACTATTCTGAAAATGTTTTGGAAACTTTCAGATTAAAAGGCACTAAACAAGGGACTCCACTATCACCCTAAGTATAGCTCAGACTAAAACTTCAGCTTTCTGTGGCTTTCATACAGTTCCCTTATAGCTGATACTTATCCTATTTATCCAATACTTTGATACAGAATTTGTAACACTGCACTCTGATTTACTACATCCAGTAATTCTTTTTTTGTCTGCTCTTGATTGGTACTGTAAACCACACAGGCTGAGATTCTGAGTTGTGTTGGTATTGCGAAGGTACTTTAACTCACTTTTGCACAATTTGGATTCAGATCTGATCCCAAAGATTGCTCACTTTATGGGTCATGTCAGTCTAAAGTGAGCTCTCTATGGATACCTTTGCAGTTCAGAGCCACAGAGAATCCTTTTCGAGTGTTTTGCAATACAGCCATATTCCCTGTGTTCTGTAGCAAGCCCTGGGCAATTCTGGAGTTTGGTAAGAGCAGGCAATAGAATCAAATAGTATTTAAACCCATTTTTCTGATAAATCTGAACTCAGGTTACCATAGACATCTCCCTGTCAATCTTCAATGGACTTATAAAGAAAGGGTTACAGCTCCTGTGTCAGTTAAAGCAAGAAATGCTCAATTTAAAGATTAGGATACTTGAGCAAAGACTCAGTTTACTATTGGCTATGAAAATAGCTGAGAATTAGGGTTTTAAAGTAGTATCCTACTGAATACAAAGGGCAAAAGGTGAGGTCTAAGGATCTTCAAATGTCTGAGTTTTTTCTTCCCCCAGATGTTTATAGCCCTTCTGTTGTATTTTTTAGAAACAAAAGTCCATAAACTTTTGCCTTCTTCCTCCTGCCCTTTTCTAGAAAGAAATGACATGAAGCTAATAGGAAGTTGCCCCTGGATCTGCTCTACACTGCTTGACAAAAAAAAAAAAAAAAAAAAAAAAAAAAAAAAAAAAAAAAAAAAGAGAGAGGGGAGGAATTGATTAAGGGCACTTTGGCCAACATTTAGAATGAAACACACAGCACTGTTCTTCTGTTTCTGCCCTTTGCTCAGTTACCCACAAGACCTAAGCCACATCCACATTCGTTCAATTTGCTCAGCCCACAGCTTGAAATCAATGAGTGCTATGCAAGAAGAGAGCACCTGCTGCAGGCTGTTACTGTTTTTATTTATTGTCTGTACTATTAGACCACACAGGAACCGCAACAACAAATATCATCTGAAGCACCATGCAAACATGGAACAAAATGATGGCCCTGTCCCAGAGCGGTTACAAACTAAACAGAGGACAGGAGACCACAGATGGATACAGACAGATGGAGAATAAAGGAAATGAGAATGCTCAGTGTGGCTGACAGCAGTATTACCTCACTAGCAGTCTGTGTTGTCAAAGCTTTTGTAGACGTCATTGCAAAGGAGAGCTTTAAGGAGATTCTAGAGAGCTACCAACATAAACCTGAGGATGCTCATGCAGGGCAGCCTCCATCCAAGTATGAAAGATACCACAGAGGGAAAAATGAGAATGGGCTTGTTTGGAGATCAGCACAGGAGCATGGGAACTCTAAACAAAAGATGATGATCCATTTTAAGGTTTTAACAGCATTAAACATCGGAGCTGCCTTCATTCCTGCTTTTAACAGTGAATCCCTTTTCTTGTTCCTGACTAATCATATTCACCCACATCCTCCTCTAAAAAGGAATATAAGGACCAAGCATGGCTGAGCTGGAAGTCTGCTCAGGCAGGGTAGCTATTGGAGCTGCTCTGTTCCCTGTTCCTGCCTCCTGACAATGAGAGATGATAGGTAGGGTCCCAGGGGACCTTGGAAATGAAGATAGGCAGCTTATGTTGATGTGAGATAGGGGAGGGGGGAGGCAGCATAGAGATGCCAAGACAGGAGTGACATGTTCAAAGAGACAGGCTAGGAAAATGATCTTTGAAGCTACAGCAGCCCCATGCAGTGTGATCAGGGCAAAGGCAAGCCTCCATGCGTCAAGGCCAGAGAAAAGGATGTTACAGCAACTTGGCTGTTAAATAATGTGAACTTAGGGAAGAATTTTAGCTGCATGAAGAGTGGGAATAGACACATCTTAAATACTAGAAGATTTAAGCATTGGAGATGGGGTGGCATAAGCAGCTGAAAGGCTTTACTTGTATGTAACAGGTCAGAGCTGATGCTCCAATACAGCTGTGAGTGACAGACAGCATGGTATGCTTTGTGCAGGACAGCAAGGTAGTAGAGAGCTTTGGAGCAATAGTAGCAAGAAAGAAGTCAAGGTATTTTCTCCCTCTTGTCTGCTGTTCCACTCTTGTCTCTGCAGCTATTAATTACGGGCAACTACAGAGTGGATGCCTAGGATAAACCAACAGTTCAGCAAGTAATTTCAGTCCCATCAATAATTCTTTTCTCATGTGGTCTAGATCCTGATCACTATACCTCAAGACTGTGTCTCTCATCTAACTCAGAAAAACTATGAATCCCTTCCTCCATGCTCAGTAATAAACTGCACACACCCTGTGCAGTTTTCTGCTGTATTCCTGGAATAAGATTACCAGCAAGATTAAGGCCTCTGGTTGTGAGAAGGGAGATTTCACGGGATTAAATGTTATCCAGTCTACTTCTGAAACAGAGGATAAAATGCAAGAAAGGACTATGAATTATATTACTGAAAATATCACAAACCATGGTGGTGGTAAAAGGGATAATGAAAGAGATAATGAAAGATTGAAAATTTAAATTGTATACAGAAATAAAAAGCAACAGGAAAAAGTACTGCAGGGCCTACAGTTACATCTGCTGCCAGAAGAGGGCATTAGGCTTTTTTTTTTTTTCTTTTGAATTGAGAGATTTAAATCAAGATTTCCCTTGGTAGCATTTCCCAGGCATAAATCAAGCACAAATGAATAACCTTTGATTTATCATTCCTAATGGAGATGTACATCATATTGGCGTGTCATCACATTTCAACATTGGCCATTATGATGCCAATCATATCGTAATTTTCTCCGTGTCATAATCAGTGATGAAGATGTACATTTCCATTCAGTACAATTAGATTTTCATGTTTCGTAATGGTACCTGAGGGCATTAGGCAGAATACCTACTTTTGCTATCTCTAGCTCTTTTGTGCTCACATTTTTCTGAAATTGTACCCAAATCATTACCCAATCACCACTTTCCCATAGTTAAACACCACCTCTGCTCACACGGGAAAAGGTGAGAAAGATTTAAACTATTATTCCAAGCTGCAGAGGAACAGGCATCAAAATCCTGGGCAAATATACGATGTTGAAAAATACCTGACCTTAATTATTTGAGAATTTCTTGGTATGCTACATGGTATGTAGTGACCTAACCCACAGCACAAACCACAGCAAAGGTGTCCAGTTGGGCCTGATGTCCAGCTGGCTAAGTTGAGTGGTTTTTTTGGGAATAACCGCTCTGGGAGAATCCAAGGTACAGCTGATGGCACTGAAACTCTTCTGTGAGCAGAGGCCTTCGGATGATGGATGGATGGATGGATGGATGGATGGATGGATGGATGGATGAGATGTGTTACTGGCATTTGGAACAACTCCTGGCTCTTCTGTTCAGGGCCAGTGTATGATGGGTTTGTACAACCTAAACAGGTGAAACACAAGTCTCAGCTTTTTCAAAAGCACCTGAGCCTGTGCACAGGATCCCATCATGCATCTGTAGTGGATATTTTGCTGGCCAAACACTTGTTTTCCTGATAGGATGCCTTAGTTTTTTTGTCACTTTTGTTCTCTGCCCAGATGGAGGGGCGGTGACGCTTCCTCACAGGGCTGAATGAGCTAGCAGCTGAGGACGGGAAACCAGCATCATCGCTCCAGCCTTGTCACTATCCCCGACATTCCCACGCCCGCAAAGAGTGCCAGCAAAGCACCGCTCGGCCCACGGGAAGGACGCCGCGTCTCGGAGCCGAGCGCTCCCGGCCCCGCCGCGCTCCAGCACCGAGCGCGCCCGGGAGGTGACACCTGGTCGGCCGGGAGGCGACACCTGGTCCACCCAGGGGGTGACACCTGGTCCGGCCCGGAGGTGACACCTGGTCCACCCAGGAGGTGACACCTGGTCCGGCCCGGAGGTGACACCTGGTCCACCCAGGAGGTGACACCTGGTCGGACCGGGAGGCGACCCCTGGTCCGGCCGGGGGAGCGCACGGCTCCAGTGTCCCCTGCCTCCTGGTGCAGGCTGTGAGCCAAGGGATGCCGCATCCCGGGCAGCCCCGGGGGCGGGTTGTGGAGCGCCCGGGAGAAGATGGCTCCGGCGGGCTGCAGGGGCACTGCGGCAGGGTTCGAGCGCTCCCCGCGGCGCCGCCGGCACGGGCAGGGATGAGGCGCCCCGGGAGACGCCCCCGCCGCGGGATCGCCGCCTTCCCCCTCCCATGGGAAGCATCCCCGTCCCCTCGGCCCTCCCGCGGGGGCGTTCGCGGAGGGATGAGCGCCCGGAGCGGCTCGGGATGAGCCGAGGGATGAGCCGGGGGATGAGCCGGGCGATGAGCGCCCGGAGCGGCTCGGGGCCGGCGTGCCCCCCAGCGGCCACCCGTGGGACCGGCTGGGGAACCGCGGCCAGGGCCGGGTCGGTGGAAAAAACACGGCCCTGCTGCGCTTTGCCACTGCTCCGCTAAAGGAAAGCCCTGCCGCAGGCCCTCTGCTGCTGAGGTCTTGCTATAGGAACAGGCTTTCTCAAAACAGGAATTCTGTGGCATACACGGCTGGGCATGAGCCAGCAGTATGCCCAAGCGGCCAAAAAGGCTATTGGCATCCTGGCTTATGTCAGCAGGATGTGGTCAGCAGAAGCAGTGAACTGATTGTCCCCCTGTACTAGGCACTGCTGAGGCTGCATTTCAAATCCTGTGTGCAGTTTTGGCCTGTCACTACAAGAAAGACACTGAGGTGCTGGAGCGAGTCCAGAGAAGGGCAATGGAGTTGGGGAAGGGTCCGGAGCACAAGCGTTCCAAGGAGCAGCTGAGGGAGCTGGGGGTGTTTAGCCTGGAGGAAAAGGGGCTCAGGGGAGACATTATGACTCCCTACAAATACCCGAAAGGAGGTTGTAGCCAGGAGGGGGTCAGTCTCTTCTTCCCAGTAACAAGTGATATGGATGAGAGAACATAGCCTCAGGTTGCACCAGGGGAGATTTAGGCTGGATATTAGGAGAGATTGCTTCCCCAGAACGGTGGTCAAGCATTGGAACAGGCTGCCCAGGAAGGTGGTGGAATCAGCATCCCTGGAAACATTAAAAAAATATGTAAATGTGGCACTTAGTGACATGGTTTTGTGGTGGACCAGGAAGTGTTAGCTTAATTGTTGTAACCAATGGTCTTGGTGGTTTTTTCCAACCTTAATGATTCTATGATTCTATGAATGGGTTGTCTCATCTCTCTTGTATGTAAGACAACTTCTTTCTCAGAAAGGTTAAGGGCAAATAATTTTCTGGAATTAGCCTTGGTCAACAAAGGATCTCATGTTAAAAGGGACTGTGGAAAGAGCAAGCAGCCCCTTTTGGAGCACACCAAAGCCAGTCCTTGCCTGTGAGGGCACCTCACTGTTGCTGGGAGATGCCTACAGCACAGCAATCAGCACTGCAAGGGCACCAGGCCTTTGGGCTAGTAACAACAGTCTTCTAAACACATGAAGTCTCAATTCCTGTCAAGAAAATCAGTTGGCATCTTAGCAAAACAACATGAGTTTTCTGCTTGATATGGGAAAACATCCCAATTATGTTGCTATCAAGCAAGCCTCAAGATTTTATTAACGTACAAAGCTAGAGCAGCCAGAGAACTGCTTTCTTCCCATATACAGCAGAATAAAACTATAAACTCATGTTGAACTGAAAAGTTACTGGTTTGTACCTGGACTTAAATTACTGTTTTTAAATTCATCTCTTCCTGTGATCTGACACTGCTGTTAAATGTATATGTTGAAGTTGATATGGCAAACATCTTGACCTTCTCTATCTTTCTGTCCATAAGCTGTTGAAGGTTTGTAGCTTACCCTTTTGCAGCAGTCAGATCCAGGCATCCCAGCTGTAAATTGGCTTACCTGAGTCAGATGGCCTCACGATTTGATGTGGCCCTCTTAATTGCTCGTGTTCCATGGCTGGCTGCAGAGTCAGGTTTGACCTGTTTGTTGACAAAAAAGAAAAAAGCAGCTTTATTTAGTGAACTTAAAAATGTGTTTAATTTCAACTGAATCAAAGCAATGTCTAAAAATTCTAATGGCAATCCAAATTCTTTTCCTTGTAAAACATGTTCTACAAAAACAGGGTGCCTTATGATGGTAATTATAAAAAAGTAACCAAAAACTGAGTCCTCACTGAGCATGACAGGCAAATAATTACTTAAAGATAAAACTTGTGAAGAAATAAAAACTACCTTTCTTTCAAAGAACAGAGAGCAAATGAAAATGAGTGCTGTCTACATTAGGCCATGTTCATTCCCGTTTTGAAGATGGAACCTTTTTCCACTTATACAGGCACAAGCTAGGGATAACTCCAGTGAAATTAGCAGTCACAACAGTGCAGAAGCAGACTGAGGGAAAAATTAGGTTCTTTCAATGCTTACTTGATATGAAATGTGTTATTAATGAATAGCAGTAGCTGCAAATGTCACTCTCAGCTTCCTATTTTCGCTTTCAAATTTGCCAGTAGTGTCCTGATTAAAATTGTAAAGTTCTGCAGCTGAGGTTTGGATTAAGTTAAAATTATTAGGATTAGAAATGGTGCAAAACCAGAACCTCAGATCTGATCCTCTTTGAATTTCTAGGGAAAGGAGTTTGGATTTAAATCCCTAGATGTGAACCTGCTTGCATGTTTAATTCTGGGTCAGTAGAAGCCTAAATTCCTCATCTGGTTTTGTGTGGGTGTAATCCTGCAAGAGCACTTGATTGTGGGATTTTATGGATTTTATGAATGAAAGTGAGAAAAAGGAGGCATTTCATGACTGGTGATAAGACTAGTTTCCTATTCACAGAGTATGAGGAAATAAAAGACAGTTACTACACTAGTTTTCATAAATTGTAGGGAATACAAGACATGGGAGGAAAAGTGGAACAAAGATCATTTCCGTAAAGTGTCAGCACAATGGATCTGGACTTTTGATTAGGTTTTGGCATTATCACAACAACCATGATTAATATTGCAAAAAGAAGTTGGAGTTTAGAGGGTTGACTGATTTAGTTGCCCTCCTAAACAAAATACCAACATAAATGAATTTAAACTCTTGTTACTCTACCTAAGACCAGGATTCAGCCTCCTATAGGAGGTGGATTGAATTCAGCTGGCGAAAAGAAAGACACCAGGCTGTTTACATTAGATAAAGCATCTGGTCTGCAGTTACTAACCTAGGAGAAGTATTTTGGGCACAAATGTATTACCTTGTGTAAGCTACAGTTATTATGCTCAGCATGTCCGTTCATCCTAAATGACTAGCCCCTTATTCAGCTTTTTCTTTGTGCATGTAGAATTGCTTTTTCAAGAAATGCAGTCAGAGATTGCTTATTCGATACTGTAATTAATTTGTGTGTTTCTGCAAGTACATCTCTGTTGGGTGGTGGGTTATTATGCATTCTCTTTTTCACCATTTTAGAAATGTGTGTTTTCTCCTTATTGGGCTAGAGCACATCTAGAGGCATTCCTTTCCCTCCCTATGTCTGCCATCATTGTCTAAGAGCATGGCCATTATCCTGGAGCAGGAGGAGTATTGTGTTGGATCAGCCATTTCACTGCCTGTGTGTGTGTCTGGGAGATAAGGACACAGTATTCCGTCTTTGAAAAGGTGCTCTACTGAGTGGCTTCTCTGTGTTTCTCTCTGCCTTTCATTTTTTAACTTTTGGATGTGACACATATGTCTAAAAGCCAATATGCTGTATTAGGGCTCAATCCCACACTGCTGACGTCAGTGAGAGTTTTATCAATTACTTTAATGAGCATAGGATTAGGCCTTTGTGATTATACAAAGAACCAATTACTGGATTTTTCTATGAACCTACATTAAAACCTCCTTACAAATGTGACTTGCAGGGTGTGAATCAGAGAAAACTGCTTTTCTGTTTTGGTTTAAACTTGACTTCAGTACTAAGTGTATTCTATTTGGGTTTGAAATACAGTGCACTGGCAGAAACAGACACATTTAATGAGGCATAATAAGGCATTGCATGGTTTATTCTCTTTCTAGGCATGTCTTGCTTAAGGACCCTGTATTTTCACATCTCTATATTAAAAAAGACTTTTAGTATCTTGCAGAGTGAGACACTTCCCCCAGTATATTTTGTTTGATGGGTGATCTTTACATAATTTCATTGTCAAACAAACAAGCAAAAATAAAAATTAAAATATAAAAAAACAAACAAAAAAAACAAAACAAAAACAAAACCAAAAAAACCCACAAACCTAAGCTAGAAAGAAGCCCAAGCCTGTGATTTATTCATCCTGGTTTTATTCACAGTCTTGCAGGCATGACAGCTGTGATGTAATTCCCTGGCCTATGTATTGCACAATATAATGCTGCAGATCTTTTTATTTTCCTTTTGTTCTTAATCATTATTTATTATCTGAAATTATTATCAATCACTTCTTGCACAACTTCAGAAAGAGCAAGCACATCCTCCAAGCCTTGTGACATTTTATATTTGAAGCATAAAGAGTGTCTGAGTTCAGTTTAACTTTCTCAGTCATTACTCCACAGTGCAAGTGAATGTAATTTTCATGTAACTATACTCTCTGCATCACTAATTTATACTTAAAATCAGAAACACTGATAGTGAACAGCTGCCTTTCAGGCACAACGTGTGATAGAGTTGATGCAGAGCTAATGTTTTATCCTTTACTCCACCATAAATTCACCCTGGTATTTCCCTATGTTCCTGCATATCCACATAAAAAGATGTTTTTTATAATCATTACTTTTGTCTTGTCTTTGGAAATATTCTGCAGAAGGTAGATAGAAGCTGCATCATGTTTTGTCTTGTAATAAAAGTTTATAGGGTTATTATGCTGGAGTGATTGGAGCTGAACCTTACTGGGGCAGGTTATTTTTTATTTATTGACATAATAGGAAAATACCTTATATAAGTCATAAAAATCACTAAGAGATGCAGTAACAGAACCTTACTGTGTGACACATATGAACTAGAAATAGTGTTGTGTTCACCCTGGCTAAAATATTGTTTCATTGAGCAGTTACTTTGTGCTTGTGCAGGAACATATAGATCTTATTTTAAGCTGAGGAAACATTAAATAAAAAGGGCTTTATATTTTGGGTCATTAGGATTCAGTGTAAAGCTCCAAAGTAATCTCATGAAAGTAGGGGAGAGACACCAGCTTAGGAATCAGGGAGCTTGTGTTTCATTTCTAGCTATCTGTCTCACTCGATAGTTCTGGCCTCTTCATCTCAGCTCTTAGTGATGCCATTTTTCACTTGTTGTCTGTCTTCACTATTTAAACTGTAAAATTGTTGTGACTGGCATTATTCTTTGGGCTGCATATTTACAGCACTTACTGCAGTGGAGCTCTGTGGGCTAGGTTAGATATTTTGGGATCTGTTTTACCACAAAAATAAAAGTCTCCCCTTTTACTGAATAAAAGGAACCACAAGATAATGACAGAAAAATAAAGGAAGGAAATTCATATTTGAATTTCTGATACAAATCTTAAATAGAACAGAGTTTTCTTTATTAAGCTACATGGTTCAAATGGAGGAATTAGCCAGAAATTATTAATTAAGTGAACGAAGCCAGTTTATCATAGCTCAGAATATCTATAAGTTTATTTGTGCTTTTCTCTAGCTGCTGAAATATGTTACTCAGATTTACACCAGACATTAGTTCTAGAGGTTAATGACAAACAAGCCCAAATTGACAAGATGGTTTGGCTGCAAGAGATCAGATAGGGTTCCTGATATGACCTCATTTCTTTTCTCTAGCGATCTCACCAGCACCTCTGGTGTCAGTATGTTGACCCTCACAAACAAAATCTGCTGCCCTGAAATACCTCAAGTTGCAATTGAAGAATTGATTTTCTTTTCCAAAAGTAGTTTTGTGTAGCAAATAGTTTTGATAATATACATAAATGAGGCAGAAATGTAGCTGAAAGTGATTGATTTGAGACTGTAACTACCCAAATTAAAGCATTCTTTGTTGTTTTAATACCTCTAGATTTAAGTCGTCGATTTCACAGAATGTCAACTGAATAACTTGTCTTGTTGACAGACAGGTATAGTTATTTAGGTACTACTATGCACTAGCCTTAATGATTTTGTGTTCTTTCTCTTTAAATTTCAACTTTTTGTTTGCTTTCTTTTAGGTTTGATTTTTTTTTTTTTTTTGCATTTTTGCAATTTCCCTCATAACGTCTATTTGTGCTTTTATAAATTTTAGAGTTAATCTCCAGTCTTAAGACATCATTCTTTTCCAGAAGGAGGGCTAGATCTACATGTGCTTTTAGCTACTTTGTGCTGTTCAGCTGTATCTATAAAGTATCTATAAAGCCATTTTAATCAGTTAAGCCTGATTTATGATAATGAGATCTCAGCCTCTATGCTTCTTTTCTTGTTTACTTTCTTTTTTAGCATTCCTTTCTCTGTTTTTCTTGAGCAGATTCCCTTATTCTTCCATAAAACATAGTCAAGTATTAAAGAGTATTTATGAATTTTTATGAGTTGGAAATAATTTCTACAGTTAATCAATAATGTATTCAATTAATAATCCCATCATTATTTGAACAGTCCAATTACTACTGTATTCTTTTCTCTAAGGTTCTCTTGTCCAATTTCACAAATTATTTTCTTACTTTCTCCCACAATGTTTTTTTTTTACTCTTTAAAACCAGTAATATAGAAGCAAAACCTATCACAATCCAGTGACAGGACCACAGAGAATGGCCTAAAGTTGTGTCAGGGGAGATTTAGGTTGGATATTAGAAAAAGGTTCTTCACCCAGAGGGTGGCTGGGCACTGGAACAGGCTTCCCAGGGCTATGGTTACAGCACCAAGCCTGACAAAGTTCAAGAAACATTTGGATGATGCTCTCAGGCACTTGGTGTGACTCTTGGGGTTGGCCCTGTGCAGGGCCAAGAGCTGGACTCAATGATTCCTGTGGGTCCCTTCCAACTTGGCATATTCTGTGATTCTCTGATAATGAAAGTAAGTCAGCATAAGCACTCTATTTGCCAAATTAACAATTGACTTCTTAGTCCTAACAGTACAAAAACATTTATGCCAGAAACCTTTCTTTCCTCTTTAAAAGTCAGAGCTAGCTAAATTCAGATCTTCAAGGCCCAAGAGCTCATGGAAAATCTTGGAAGTGCCTGAACTTGGTCTCAGATTTTTGTCAGTAAGATCCTGCTGGGGTGAGTGTCTGTGTGTGCATTTTGTGGCTAGCATACATTCTCACAGACCCACTGGAGGCCCCACAGTGCACATGACTGTCAGTAGATGACGTCTCAGTGATGCCTTCATTATCTGTTTCTCAGCCCACAAGAGCATTTAACCAATATCTGGGATACCTTCATGCAGTACTCTTGAGAGGATCTCAGTCATCACAAGGACTGTGCAACAATGCTAATGTGCAAAGTGTGTTGGGATGAAAGAACAAAAAGGCTGCTCTTCTTCAAAAGGCTGTCAGGCTTCAGAATGTGCCATTAATGCCACTAAAAGCCTAATTGATCGAATGTGTAACTGAGAAGGCAACATGGGCTTCCAGTTTGTTCTACTGGGTAGTTTTTTGTATTAGATTTTCTGCAATTCAAGGAAAACCAAACCTTCCCTCTTCAGTCAAGCACTCCAACCTTTACTCCAACTATAACATAGCTCTTGTTCTACATTTATACTCAGCCCATGCAAGGTGGAATACCTTCTAAAGGGATGCTAAAAATTGTTCTTTTCTAAACCTGGAACAATGCACAGTCTGATAGGAGGATCATTCCTGTGCAAACCATAGGATTCAATGAATCTAGCCTTAATTCCTAGTGGCTTTTGATTTTAAGAGCCACTGAGTTGAAAGAAGAAATGTGCATAGCTCTAGACTATTCCATGGATATAGGACCTTCAAGAAGGAATCCCCTTACAGCTCATTATAACTACGAATCACCTTCACAGATCTTGGAGACTACTGCTGTCTCTACCCGGGGACCAATGCAATGAACATTAGTGGCTCATGAGTTACTAGTTCAAGAATATTTTCCTTAGTGGGCAGGGTTGGAGTCAGTAGGAATTTATTTCTCAGTGACTTCTTGAAAATGGGAATCTTTTCCATAGTGTACTAATAAACACTATTCTTTGTATGGATAACAGATGCCATTATAGGAACAATGACTCCATCATACTCATCTTTCTGCAACATCATCAGCTTGGATATCTTTACCAGACAGAGTTTATCAGCCTCTTAATTCCAAGCCAGTGATCTGGAGCTACCTGTATGTTTCTTTTTATATCATCTGTTTCTCATCTTAACTCATAAAAAGTCATCATTACCACTTTAATTATCCACCTATGCTATTCATCTTGCACAAAAGGTTTTGATGTACAGTACAAACTTTTCTCATTTTTTTCCCTTTGTCCTTTCTGCACAGATTGCATCCATCAATATTAACATTTCAGGTCTCTGATTTATCTCATTACAGTTCTGTGTTACCAGCTAAATCATAGTTTCCTTCCTGTAATGTCACTTTGAGCTCATTTTCCATACACTCTGCATGTGTATATGGACAATTATGGCATTTATTGCTTCCTTCCTACTGGTCTTGGCTTTTCTCCTTTGTCTTCATCTTCCAGCATTCAATATTTATGGAAAGAGCTCTGTACAGAATTGTAACATTGCAGTCTAAGTTCACAGCTGTCTGAAACAGCATGACAGTACTAGCCTCCTGTACTTTCTTGTACTCAGGTGGATGGTTTTTAAATATAAACTGGACTGCCCACCCTTTCCACAAAGCTCAGAATTTGGTCATGCTTCCAGTCCCATCTGCTGTGCAAGGTCCTAACAGACCACTGGAGTCATAAATATGAGTGAAACCATCACCCACCAGTTAAGGCTTGCTCATTCTGCAAAGCAAGAACAAGGGGGTTTGCACTGACTGCACTGACTGTGAGAAGACACTCTTCTTAGACAGTGACTTCCTGGTGGTTTAAAGGAAACAGGTTGCAAGGAGGACTTCTTTTTCCAAGGACAACTTTCTCTCTCTCAAGGCCACACATGCCACAGAGGCTTCTTGTGAGAAAACAGCCCTCAGCACTTTGTGAAGGGCAAATGCATCCCAACTGCAGCTAAAAGTGGTGCATAAGAGAGCTCTCTCATGCCTGGAAGCCAGGCATATGTGGACACACAGGGGAGACCAGGTTGTACTGGAGGGCTCCATTTCTCTCCTACCTGGGGGGCAATTTCAACCATGCAGCTGGAGTAACACCTGCAGTATGTCCCTGCTGCCCTGGCAAGGATGATCTTTTAAACCTTGGCTCTATACTTTGCCTCTGTGCTCGTATAAAACTTTGAGCCTCACATAGTCCCTATCATCACCTGAATTCCTTCCCAAAACTTCAATGCCATAGCTCCACTCAGTGAAAATAAAGGCTCAAAGCTCGCTCAGCCCATCTCTTTTCCCAAAAAAATTGGAGGTGCTTGCAAGTGTTTCTTTGTTCACTAGAGGGCAACATTGGTTTAAAAATCAGTCTTTCCCTTTGGTTACACGAGAAGGGTGAGTGAGGATGACACAGACAGAAATCACACAAGGAATGTCCAACATGCTGCTCCAGGGGCAGAAAAAAGTAAAGTGTCTAATGCAATGCTAAGGAAGTATCTCACATTGCAACAGAAATCAGTGACTACAGAATGGAGATAAAAGGGGGGGAAAAGAGGTTATAGAAAATTACGTCCTCAGCAAGGTATTTAAAAGTACTTTATTAATCTGAAGCACAGCATTATCTCTGACAGACATTATATAGACAGCATTTTAGATATATAGTATCTTTTTCTGAAAGTTAAGGACTCAGAAATGGTTCCTGACCTTGAAAAAGCCATTCACATCAGAGGGAAATTGTAGATGGGCCTATTCTACTTTTGGGAATACCAGGAGGGAAAGGAAGAATGTGTGCTGGGCACTGAAGAAGCAGACTCTTGGGATAGGAACCTTCGAGATGGAAAAGAGAGACTGTAGCAATTCTGGTGGCAAGAAGAGCTAAGCAAGAGTTTCTTGTTAACAAGAAAGTTGCAAGTGTGATTAGGTGTGGTCAAGAGTCCTCCTAGGACTGCTGCAACAAGTAGCACATAAGGGAATTTCTTCTGCTTTTGTCTGACAGTTTTTACTTATCTTTTATCCCTGTTGAGGAAGACAACTGCTCCTGTTTATTACCCCTGCTGCCACCGTAGGATTGTTATCCCCTGTCCCTCATAATGCTGATGTAATTATGTCCCCAGAGAGCTGTGCCTGCAGGCAGCAGTGCAAGCCTGCTGAGCCTCTCCTGGTCAGGCTTTGCTCCCCGGTGGCTGCAAACTGTGCTGCTGCCCACTCAATACCTATTGTAAATATTCCTGCTGGGGCACACAGGGGAAACAACAGGCTGGATGCCCATTTAGCAGCTGCATGCTGCTAAATGAATTGGTATTAGAGGTACCTGAAGACTTTTGCTAACAATAGCATGGCTTGTCAGTGGTTTATAATGCAGTTTAATAAGTGGATTTGAAAAAAGAGGTTAGTTTCACATAGTGCTCTGTAGGGAGCATCCTTTGTGCTAGTCTGATTTGCTGAAAAGATGCAGGAGGAGTGGGATGTGTGTGCATCCCAGTTCAGGTGCCATTGGTTAGATAAGCAGGAGCTGTGCCTCATCTGCAGCCTCACTCATCCTGCCTCAGGTCTGCAGTGTCTGTGACAAGCACCACTTGGGTACCCAGAAACAAAATGAGTACATTGAGTCTCACATATCCCATATGAAAATCCACACTTGGCCTCTGCCTCACTGTGCTTCATCTCACACCAGTTCTCTGCCCTGCTAAAACCTGCAAGGCAGGCTGCAGCTACTCAGAGCCTTCCCAGGGACGAGGCTGCCATGCTATGCGAGGGCTGTACACGCAGCAGCCTCCTGGTCCTCCCAGACTGCTGCCTCTCTGCTGCATGGCGCCGTGCATGGCCTGTCTGCCATGCTGCATTACCAAATGCCCCCAACCCCTCCTGTCCCCCTGCACACCATCTGGCACTCAGAAATGGAAATGTTTGGAATAGGGTGAAACCATAAAAAATTGTGAGTGTGAGATTGGCTTAGCTGCTACTGCAATGTTCCCATTCACTTTGAGTAAAGAGCCCTAGTATAAGAAGTGCCAAAATCTTACAAATCTGGGAAAACCATTCTCTCTCCTTAAGAGTATCTAGCCATGCATCTTTCCACAAGCAACTCAGAAATTCAGTGTTGGCAAGTATTTTGCACAGCCAAAGCATGCCTAGTCCCATGTAGAAACCAGAAAAGCCCCCCCAGATAATAAAAATATATTTATCAAAATTTGACTATGCTCTGTATTGACTCTTTATTCCACTCTTACTGCCTTGCATTTTTTATCTTCCTTTTTGTGGACTGGTGAATGTGGAAATATGTCTTAAAGCTAAAAGCTCATGCTTTTCCCACCGATGAGGAAAGATCACTCCACATATCTAACAACTACCCTGTTGTGTTGTTCTGAAAGTGCAAAGTGAGCACATCACTCCATTCTGCCCAGAGAGGTGCCAGAACTCAAGCCTGTGGGAACTGTAACATCAAGGAGTAGCAAATTGGATAGGAAAACATAGCAAAAAAACTGGTTTTGGGACACACAGATTTGGTTTTTGAAAGGCTGAGTCCCTATTTGTTTGCCTGCTAGCAATTCACCACCTGTATAGGATTTTGAATACTAAGTACCTGATTATCCTCTCAAGACTGCCAGCAAGATATTCACTCAATAAACACATCTGAGTGCCAACTGTCAGGATGGTGCTTCCCAGGGTAGCAAGCTGGTGGGAGGCTGATGCTTGCTACAGGTGTCCATGGCCTTGTGCTCTGCAGAAATGTCATTGGACAGGGCATCCTGAAAGGCAGGTTTGGCTTCTCACGCTGCCATCAGGGACTGGTTGCAAATAGTGCTGCCACAGAAGTGTGGCTGCTGTTGCACCTCATTAAAAGCCCAGAGTTTGAGTGGCCAGTAACACTGTTTTGAAAGGAACCCTGAGAAAAATAATACTTGCTCTGAGGCTTTTAAAAAGGGTGCAGTAGTGAAGTAGTCCAAGGAGTTCCCCCATGTCCTGCTTGTAAGCAGTGTGGGAATGGTTTAATGTACACAGCTGATTTATACTATTTGCTGCCAAAGTGCTGTGGTTAATATCAAGCTCTTCCAGAGTACAATTTGTCTGTCAGATAGCCTGTTTAATAGCCTATCCATAATGTTTGATCATGTCATCACTGCTTAGAGAGACTAATGCACAGAGATTATGCTTCTGGAGCCTATACATTGGCCTCCTCAGATTTGCATACATAATAATTCTCTGGGCAAATAGCTGTCAACACACATTTATTTGAATAATACTGACTGCTCACTGTTCTGCAATTCCATAGCAATACAAACATTGATCTGTTCAGCTATTGTGATTTCTTCAAAAATCAGGAGTCTGAAAGCACAAATGCTATCACAAACAGGGCCAGAATCTCTGCTTGATAGCAGGCAACTGTGAAATACCATCTTAATTTATTATATTTCCCCTCTGTTTCTTCTTACACGTTTTTTCCTATGACTGTACTAAAACCATATCTCTTTCACTCCCGTCAAAGGCCAGTGCCCATCAGCTACTGCAGGTGCCTGTGAAGAGTTCCCAGAAGCTGACTGGAAAAGCACATTCGACTGATGAGGTCTAGGGCCATTGGGGCCAGCAGTCATCTGAGGAAGAGGGAGTAGCCAGTGAGAAAGCTCCCTCCACATCCCTCTTCCTTCCCGTCTCCATCATCACTCTTCTCTGCAGCACAACCTTTTTGTTGGCTGCCTTGGATGTAGCAAAGCTTTGTAGTTTCAGTCAACACTTTCAAGGAGGCTCAGGGGGACTGAAAGCAGTGAAGCCAGAAGGGGGGCATAACCTATGGCAACCAAAGTGACAGCTGCCGCAGCCTTTCATGTCATGGTTTTACAGACTCCAGAGGGGAAACATCGCAAAAAAGATAACCATGTATGTATATGTCCAGAAGGTTTGGGGGTGTTTGTGTTCCAGGCAAGATATTCTCATCTTCTCTATTAACAGCTGAAAACAGGATGAATTTACAGAAGCTGTAACACACAGCAAGTCATCGCATGTTTTGCCCTGGTGCCAAAAAGCGTGACAAGGCCAGTAAGGGACAGAGACCCACATTCTTGCTACTGAAGAAAGTCAGTTTCAATTAATACTGTTTCTTATTTCAGGTCTGCACAGCTGCCTCATGAAATGATGTGCATTGCTTTGAAATGTAGAGCTTTATGCTGCATGTGATCAAAAAAGTAATTAAAAATGCTACATGTACTCTAGGAGGAATTTTTTTCTTTACTTTCCATTTGGAACTTCTGCCCAGTTCAGATATATTAGATGCAAGTCACAGAAAGAAAACATTTTTAGTTTTCACAGGAAAAATGGCAGGTTTTTTAAGCAGGCATAGAGCTATTTTGTGGTATTAATTTTACACAGAAGAAATCTGTTTGGCATAATGTCTAGCATTTTTTTTTTTATCATTTTTAACACAGTGGGACAACACTGATTGAAGTGTCCCTTGCCTCAGGGAGAGACTGACAAGGCATATATCTGCTAAAGCCAACCAAAGAGTATTTGACTGATTCTCCAAAGTCCTCACTAGTATAAACACTGGAATTATTGTCAATGTAATCAATTACTGTACTTTAAATAGGAATTCTTCTAACTGAACTCATACTTTTTGTTAAATACCACACTGGAAGTCTCTTGAGCAAAGTTTTGTCTGGAAACTTCAGTTTCTAATTGTAACTTACCCTGGATGACATGTTTAAGCTTTTTTTTTTTTTTTTAACCAGTTGTTAAGTATTCAAGGCAGGAGTTATTAAGAGGATGCAACTGGTTGTATCTTTCCTAAGATCCTGTGGCTATTGCCAGTGACTGCAGTGCTCAACCAGAGGGCTTTCAAGCAATTCTGCACAACAGACCACTGCATGCCTGACACCCATCACAGGGATATCTAAGAGGAGATATTATATAGATTGACATACTTTTACATTTCAAAGTGCACTGTCTTTTACAGAAAGTTCAACAGGTGTTTCATTTCCAAGGCTATGTGCAGGTAGAAGGAACGCTTTGTGAGCAGCACAGTGCTGGCAGAGACTCAGTGTGTGCCCTCTGAGGCCTGCCTGTTTCCTTGCCCTTTAGTTCTTTTTGCATGTCTCTTTTCTTTACAAGTGAAATTAAACAAATTCATTTGCAAGAGTCAAAAGACACAGGAGGGGGCCAGGTTTGTGAAGAAGCATACATTTCAAACATATATTTCTCCAACAGCGCTGGAGGAGAAGCGAAACATATAAGATGATTTCTTTTTCTGAAACTGTTCATTTTGCTATAAAACCCCTCTATTTAAAATGTCAGTGCTAGGCTACACTCACACAGCAGGGAGAAGAGTTTGAGCATAATGTTCCTGCTCCCTCTAACAGCTTATTTTTCTGCCATATAACGTGTAGGGTAACAGGTTTACAAAAAGTTTCTAGCTTCTCCTGCACTTGCCCCTGTCCAAACCTAGCGCTTTTCTTGAAAACATTCCAGCTGTGTCCTGTGTGAACTTTTAGGCCCCACACTGTCAATGCCCCACTGGTTTTGGCACAGTTTGAAAAACACAACCCTCCCAGCCTCCAAGGGGATATTCCTGAGCCTTCACCCCTCTAAGGGTGCCATCTCTCCCATGGCCTGTGGGGCAGGATAGCAGGGGGACCCAGAGGCAAAACAGTGACACCCACTGCCTCAGGGCCCCAGAGGGCATTACTGCAGGGGCAGGAGGATACATAGGAGCCAGGTGGATTGGTTCAACCTGAGCTGGACATCCCCACCACCACCACAGGCTGTATTTCACCCCTGTGGCAGCAGGAACTGCTCCCTTGAAAGGGGTTGTGTGACTGTGGTGGGGGATGCTGACAGCAAGTAGAATTTAATGTGGATTTTTTGTGCCACATGTAATTTCTGAGAGCCGTACACACAGTTTTCCATTCATTTTGTCTCTCTACAAGTTATACGAGTATCTCTAGATGGTGAAGATACTGAAAAATCCTTTATTCTGCTTACGCATAACTGGCCTGGAAAGCATTCACACCACTTTCTTCTCATTCTCTTATAACAAAGATCCACAGTGACATCTGTGATTCATTCAGGAAAGCAACTATCTGTTGGAGGTAAAGTCAATATAGCTGACATTATCAGCATGGGCCACAGATAACCATTACTATTATCAGGATTTCATCCTGCAAGGACCTTGGCACAAATTAAACTCGCGTTTCTCCTACCTTGCAGAAGGAGCTCAGTGTAAATAGTCAAAGTTTACCCATTGCTCTCAGCAGGTAAATGTTTCTCAGCCTTTGAGCTTATGCTGCATAATTGAACACAAGGCAGAGAAGAGCTGCTGTCTGATGGTTTTGGCAAGGGAAAGCAGGGAGATAAATTGTGATGGCTTTCACAGATAATTAAAAAAGACCATTTCTGATAAGTTTTAAAGCATGGTTACTGAGACCTCTGAGCTTTACAACATACCTTTGTAAAATGCCACAGGGGATCTAAAATCTATAGGGCAAACTCAGGAGTTCCCTTGGTGTTTGCTTTCCCAAGCAACCACAGACTGTTGAACCTCCCTTTCTGGAGTGGCTTTACTGGAACAATGACAGGACCACGACGGGTTCTTTTACAGAGTAACTGGCCTGTACTGCTCCTGCTTGACAAGAAGCTCCATCTCACCTTTGCTGCTGCTTTGGAACAAGAGGAACAAGATTTTCCTGGTCTGTAGCTAACTCAGCATGAAATCACCCACCAAGTTCAACAAGCAGTAGCCAGTAAGACTTTCAACATCCTCAGCAAAGCTCTTTTGGGTTTTTCATTGTCCAATAGGTTCCCCATGGAGAATATAGTTAGTATTTTTTTGGATGAACTTCACAAATTCAAAGGCACTTATGGAATACCTGCCTATTACCAAACAAAACCGACCATGCTGACCTATGCCAACTTATGATACCTACTTTGTACAGAGAGAAAACGAACAGGTAGAGGTTTTCCTTTTCCTCTCATTATTTATCTATGCAAATGTTTGATTAAAATAATAAATAACAAAAATAAAAGACATACAGGTTGTAGAAACACAGTGATGTTCTGGATGCTGTGCGAAAAGTTGATATGAAATTAACATTATCTTCCAGTCTCAAGACTAACATTTTAAGTGACTTGTGTTATGGTGCCCAGTGAAATGGAGGACACTCAGGCAGTAGTCATTAGCAGACTAATTTTATTCCCTCTGTGAGTAATACGCTCACTTTTGAAATGGATGCTGATATTTTGTATTTCAGAAATTTGTGCTTCCCTCCCAAATGGGATTTAGCAACAACCAAAGTGTACTTTCTTAAATGTTAAGCTATCAGTAGTATTTAGGATCTTTAAAAAAAAAGTGGCTCTATGTTAGTCATCAGCTCAAATCAGTTAGCAATATTAAATTGAAACTGCCACTGATTTTTCTCACTTTCACAGTCAAATGACTGGAGTGAAAAAGCACCTAGGAGGCATCACAAGATTGAAAGTTAAAACAGATCAGAAGTGATGAAAATGTGACATTGAAATTTGGGCTTCATTTTCAAAAATTTTGATGTACACTAAAATCTTGCTCAAAACTGGGCATCTAAGAGAAATAATGGTAATAACTGAAGCAAAATACCTTCTGCAAATGCTTGGGCCAAAGTTTTCCACTGACTCTCAGAGAAGTCAGTGCCATGGGTACAGCTGCATGAGCAAGTCGTGGGCTGACCTTTCCAGTTCACTGTGGGAGTCAACCGCAGGATGCAGAGCAAAACCTGAAGTGAATTCCCTGAACTGGGGAGGGCTCCATGATGCCAAATGCACTCTCCTATTCTTTCAGCATGAGAGATCCCCATCCCCACACCAGGTCTGCTCCCCATCACTCTCTGCTGATCCCTGCTCTGGAGCCAAGGCTGTGCACCCTTAGCTAGTGACACAGCCAGGGGTCTCCACCAAGCACAGAAAAGCTGGAAAAGGCAAGAATGAATAAATGCCTGAAATCCAAGGGAACACAAAACACTGCACTTTCATTGCTGACCGTAATAAGTGTCATCACTGTTCCTGAGAGGTGTCAGGTTGCCAGTTTTGCACAGCCCCTGTGCAGCCTGGCGAGAGCCACTGTGCACTCTGCTGCCAGCTGCCAGGCAGTGGCTTCCTCAGAGCCGTGGCCATGCATAACACAGGCAGCAGGGCCATTCCCTAAATCCTCTGTATTTTCACCTGCCACTGTGGTGCCCTGTGAGTGGGCTCAGTGTAGCATATGCAGTAATGCCTCTGCCTTCTGCCCACAGTGGTGGGGACGAGGCCCTGTCTGATGGAAACAACCAGCACCAGTGTTCCCCTGCCTACAGGGTTGGGGTTTCTTTAATCAGAGACAGTGAAGACAAAGCAGGGGTCTAAATCGAAGTATTTTCTGTCTGTCAGCTGATCCCAGAAATAATTTATGGCAGTAAACACGGCCATGGGAGTTTTAATTTCTGAGTATTATTTTTTACAAAGTATGCACAGCTCTGTTCACAAGGTGTTCTTGCACCCACAGATCTTGACCTGTACCAAAACAGGATTTTGCTTTACCACCTTGATGAAGGCATGCAAGCAAATAAAAAGCACAAGAAGACAGCAGCTGTCCGTAAATAACCAACTCTGTTTAACTTTGTCCATTACTCAGGATTATAGGGAAAGAAATCTCCAACTTAGAATGTTTTCACTACTAGTTAGCAAAAAACAAAGGTAGGAGGCTTTAACTGCTTTGAAAGGCAAACAGCAAGCCAAAAAGCACAGTGTTATATTTGCAAGGAAACTGTGTTGCCTGATATGAAACTATATACTCCACTGTTTTGGGTTTTTTTAGTTTTAGTCATAACATTAAGCAACATTTTTCCCAGATCTTATTAAATACATCTTGGTAGATCCCTGCAGCATGTTTGACAAGCATATTGGAAGATTAAATTTATAGGCCTTCACTCTGCCTGTACTTACATCTCCTACTCCACTCATATAACTGGGTGCACTCAGTGTATTCCTCAGGCACTTATTTCCTTAGGACTGAGTAGTACACAGCAGGACAATAATGCCTTCAGCAGGTGCTGGTGTAAGGTTAGATGCCCGGTGCAAATGTCCAGTTGCAGTAGGCTGCAAAGTCCTTGTACCAGAGGAATTACAGTCCCTTAATTAAGCTTGAACCATTCAAGCACAGGTATGCTGAATGCCCTGACCCAGTAGCTTTGCCTCTGCTGAGCTACAGGAGCAGATCCATTCCCATTTCACAGAATCAATGGTTAAAGTCCCACTAGACCATTTACTGTGAGGACCATCCCTGCACCTGCCCCCATCCCTAGGCCACGTCAACTCCATTTATTTATACCACAACTGCTTCCACTGACCTCATCCCCCTGTAGCCAAGTGAGTCAGAACAGAACCAGACCCTTTAACAGCTTCTGTTACCATCCGCAAATCAAGTAAGCAAGACGTTTAGCCAAATCACTCTTCCTATCCTAATGTCAACTGAGATTAATTCATTTAGAACTACCCCTCTTCTGCTGAAGCTTGTCAAAACCAAAAATACTTAATTTGTTCCTATTTTGTTGACTGTGAAGGAAGGAAAAACTAGAAGAGAGTTAAATGCAAGGTATGGAGCAGTGACCCATTATTATGATAGATGAAATCTGTGATGTGTTTATAAGCAGGCTAAAATAACCAATACATTATAGAAATGGAATGTATGAAATAAGCTGAATTGCATGTTTTACCATCTTTACTCTTTGAAAAGAGTGCTGCTTTTTATTTTTGGGGTGTTTTTCTCTATGTACCTTGATTTGATTCTGTTTTACCAATTCAGTTCTTGAGAGTTTGAAAACTGTGGGAAACCTGTTAAATGCTGAAATAGCAAAGGCCACTGAACCACCCAGGAAGCTAGAGGAGGAAAGAAAAGGGTTCCAACCTATATTATCAAAATATATAGTTTTAAGTACGTCGTTAATTCCAACAAATAATAGGCAGTAGAAAGAGAATAAGACTTCCTGAAGTATTTCAGTTAAGAGATCATAATGCACATGCTCAGAGGTATCCAAATGGTCTTTCAGGGAGAAACTGGAAATGGAAGTTGTGATATCTTAATGTCCAACAGGACAATACAAGGACAATAAATGCATTTTTTAAGATACTTTTTTGTACTCTGTAAAGCAGCTAATAAGGTGACAGGTTCAATTAATAAGAATTCTTTGCAAATCAACTCACATTATACTTTTGCATCCATGCTCTTTGTTCCGTCACATCACAAAACAATTAGGGGAAGCAGAACAGAAGAGAGCCAAGCTTAACCTCCTTTACTACATCTTGTGCATTTTCAAATTTCCCTGGGGAAAAAAATAAAATTGAACTGGTGAGCTTAAAAATATCATAAAGAAGCATATGGATGTACAATGACCAGAAATACATTTTAACTGGGAATTAGAAGATTACTAACCACAATAACTGTAAAGCTATGGAACAGTGTTCCAAGACAAGTAGAGAGGGTAAAGAGCTTAAGATGGTGTTTAGCTGTTTTGTGAAAAGGATGATGTTCCAGGCTTGCCAGTTAAGAACAGGGACAGAACTTGATAATTCAGGAGATTCCTACTGCAAGTGATTATTTTCCTTCTGTCTCCCAGCCAGCTGTGTAGTCTGTTGTCATGTAACAACTACTGCCAGGAACAGCTGGCTTCCTTTGGTGAGCAAAGGGGTGGGAGACATGGCAAGAGAGAGGACTTTGGAGGCTGGCCAGGTCCAGACGGGCCCTGCTGAACTATGCCATGAGAAACAATGTAAGGTTTGTCACAGACTGAAGTGCCCAACACCAGTTTTATGCTGTCTGGCTGGAGATGTCTGGCATGTAATACCAGGCTGTTAAGACAGCTGCTGCTGTGAGCGTGCAAGACTGTCCACTGTTCTGCTGTTGCTACGATATGTAGATGCCCCTGCCGGGACTCGTGACTATGTGTAATGCCAGGATGATGCTGGGGCTCATAACTGCATGCAGTGACACTGATGCCTGAGCTCTCATGTGGTACCCACACCCCCTCGCTGCTGTCCCAGCCTTCTGCTGTGTGTTACCACCTGGCCTCACAACAGGGCAGCGCAAGCAGAGCTGAGCCCACTGACACCTCTGCTGCTGTAGTTGTAACCTGGGGTTTGATGCTGAAGCATACTTTTGGCTAAATAGCTCCAGCAAGGTGTGTTGGGACAGTGAAGGTGATGTTTGCAGGCACAGCTCTGACCTGTTTCCCTTATGGGGTCACTCACTTTTGGGGGGCAGATGGCCAGGAGCAGCCACACCTTCAACAATTTCACAGAGATTTGCAATCACTTGTTCCTCATGCTCAGTTCTGCACCAATGTCAGCCGCAGGACAGTGATAGGGAGGAAACGTGAAAACACAACTCCCTGCTTAATTTGGCCACATAACACTCCAAGACATACCGAAAGGTTTGGAAAGCATTCAGAGTTTTAGCACTTGTTCCAATAAGCAGACTTTTCTTACTGTAGACCTGATAATTTCAGCCGTTTTCATGCTGAATAGCTCCTTGAGATCAGATTGTGACCCTTTTACTGTCTCTGGATATTACTTTACTGCAGAAGCAATTTTACTATGTCACTGAGCCTGTTTCTGCACCATGCAGAGAGATCTAGGGAACACATACATATCAATATCCTACTCAAAGGCAAGTATCAGCCTGACCCTCTAAAATGTAGTCTGTTTGACTAGGGACCAAAATCAGCCAATGTGAATACAGCTGTACCAGTTTGCCTCAGAATGAACTGAATCGAGCCTCTGAACCACAACGAAATTAATCTCAGTTAGAGTACTATGCTAAGAGCAGCAGCACAAGATAACACTGTCTAAAATATGTTCCAGATACTGTGAAATACTCCAGAATCAAATTCTGAGCAGTCTACTAAACTGGAATACACTATGATATTGCTTGTGACTGATTCATCTGCTAGTTGCATTAGATTGCAGAAGTCTGGCTTGCCTCACAATCAGTCCTGGGGAGGTATTCAGCCATAAAAACAGTGATTAAACATGAGTTAGATATTATAAATATGAATTTGTCAGGCCAGAAACACTAATATATGCAACTCCCCTAATATTACTTAAGAGTCTTAGTTTCCTTGATTCCTGAAGAAGTTTGTGTGACTACAATCCAAGAATATGTCCTGAGATCCTTGGTTCCCAAAGATGATGCAAAGGAGCCATCAGTCCTGATGGTTTGGGCCTGGCTAATTTGCAAACTTGGTTTCTGTTCATGAGGTTCTGTTTATAAGATGTGGATGCTAAAATGCCGTCTTTTCTCTCCTACCTCCTTAATTCATTGTCAAGTTTGAACACTTGAGGAGTCCAAGTTATGAAAAGCTAATGACAACACTGAGCACTCAACCTAATTTATAGTTTGGTATAGATCACAGTCTACACATACACTTCTCCGAAGGCACATTTTATTCTCCAGTTCTGTAACTTACAGTGTTTGGAGCTGGAAAGTTTCTTTAGCGTTACCCAGTCAGGCTGTAAGCCTAATGACGCCTCAGCTATGGATATTTACCATAACATTCCACACTTCTATTCCAGCTCTTTTTAATTAGAAATGGATTTTTTCTTCCAGTGGAGCTACTGAGAGAAATCTGTTTCACTTAGCACTTAGGCCAGAAACATTATTGCCACTCCTGCTATAATTGTCTGCTAGCCCTTATTAGTTTCTATACATCTGACAATCAACATTTTTGGATGCTTTCTAAATCTTTCTTTTTGAATAGAGGCTAAATGGAGTAAATGAAGTAGATTTTACTCCATCTTTTTTCCTCCAGCACACCCCTGAACAATATAAAAATAGTTTCAGCTCTCTTACAGTTCAGATTTCTCGCTTTGACAGACTTAATATTAGTTCACTACTACACACCTTCAGAGCCAAGCCCCTGCAGCACAGCTCAACAGAATAATAAATACTGCAGGACAAAATATAGTCATAGTACAGCTACAACTGCTCATTACAAATTTATCTCTGGTGCTGTTTATCTGCTGGTTCCAGCCTTCTGTCCCATCCCAGCCAAACCTTCTGCATGCATAGCAACAGAAATCACCCCAAACACTTGGCTGCTGTGACTGCTGTGGTGAGCTCTGAACCGCACACTCCTATATCACGCCTCAGAAGTCAGCGGCCACCTTGCTTTATAGGCTACTTGCTTTCCTCCCCATTTGTCTTCAAGGGGATAAACATTCAACTGGCTAACTGCAGGGCAGATAGATGTTATCAAACTCCCTTAGGCTTTTGACTAGTGCTGCTTTGCTATCCCTTTCAGAAGTGCCAGTGACATACATTGGATCTGCAGGCACAGTACAAAGCTGGAAATCAGGAGACTTCAGTTTTGCCAGCAGTCTGCTGCACGACCTTGAGGAGTCACTTCAGTTCAATCAACTTTCTTTTCCACCTCTGCCCTTTGCTGATTCTGTTTTTGATGAGGATATAATCGGGGACAGAGATAGCCTCTTGCTATACTGACAGATGCAACAAGTACAACATGACCAGCATTTTTTTGTGTTACTAGAATCTAATATAATATAAAAAAGGAAGAAATAAATTAATCTTCTGTCCTACCAGTAGCATTAGCTCACTTAAATCAGGAAACAGTTGTTAGCTGAATAATGTTGATGTGTTTAGGCTATCCTGACCCTTCATGATAGCATAAATTGCAAAAAATCATCTGAACTCAAAGGTACTTTTAACTTCTGCAGGCTTAAGCGAATAGTACTGGAAACATGTTAGTGCTTCCCAAGAGACCTTCAATGCTCTGCATGACTAGTTCTCTCAGTAAGTGTTACTGGACAAGAGAAAACCAATTCATGGTCTGCTAGGAGAGAGGAATATTTAATATATAATATATAATTCTGGAGCCATTTTATAGCACAGTATCTTACAGCCATCTGGGCTTTGACAGTGACGGATCTAACATGACTTTGCTGCCTTGCACAGCATTTCCTTTTTCAATTCCTCACAGGGATGATGGATTGCCAAGCCAATCTCTGAAGCATGCTGGCTTCTTTGGCTGACCCAGAAAACAAGGGCACTGCATAAAAGCTTGGCTACATTGGTTTTTATGGAAAGCATCTCATAATTTGTCTTTCTTAACCCTCCAAGCCCCAAATGCTGACGTCATCCACTCTATAGGGCTCAGTGGGTAACTTCAGGCAAGCTGAGGGCTATTCTTAAATCATTTCCGGCTGAAAGACTTTTCCCAGACAGTCACAAAAGAAGCAGTACATGCTAATTTCTACCAGCAGGCTCCTGGCATGGTTTTGAGACCACGTGTGCGTTTGCCCAGAGCCCACACATGCTGTGCTGTCTGTGTGGTTTCATATGGACTTGGTTTTGTGTGTGTATGAGGTTGACAATTACGTTGTGGCTTGCTTGGTTTTTTCCCCCCGTGAAAACCTATTCATTTTCTTTCTTACCTGTTTCTGTTCAATCTAAACTGCTTTTGCTAATTGCAAGTGCACCATTAGCTTTGTATTTGGGCTCATTTAGTTATAGGCTTAACTCTGAATTTTTCATTCAGCAGTTTTTCTGAGCCGAAGGCCAACTGACACACCACTGTCAATGCCCAAATTACCTAAAAAAAAAAAAAAAAGGCATTTTTCTTTTTACAGAAAATGCTCCTAAGTGCTAACATTTAAGAATATGTATCATCAATTATTATGTGTAAGTGGCCATTTCTTTTACAGAAAGGCCATTCTATCCACAAGCACATCAATGACAAAAATGTTTTATGAAGCTCTTCCCCAGTAAAACTGGCTCATAAAGTCTCCATGCCATTCTCCTGCCACAAGCAGGTTCCCCAGCCTGCATAAGGCTGATTTGCTCGTTTTATGTTAGTTCTCCTGCTGTGGTGCATGAAGTCAAAACAGAAGGCAGTGCTCCCTGGCTATTTCTCCCAGCCTAATAGTACTGAGCTGCTGGACACAGCTGTGACAGTGGACCTGGGAGTTCACTCTCTGCCTGGGAGCTGGCAGATGCTCCAGCCAAATTTTAATCTAAAAGTAGCTGGGTATATTTTTCACTGAAAGAAAGTTATTCTAAGAAAAAGCATCAGGGGTGACACTGAAGTGAGGTTCCTTACTCACTTTTAAGCTTTACATTTGCCTGAGGGCTATCAGAGAAGCACAATTCTTCTTAATTTCAACAGCATATATAGAAGGTATTTTCAACTATTACAACTTTGTAATTGCAAAGGTGTCTTAGCAGCATGCATGGGAAGTTCTGTGCAAAAATGTTGTGATGACCTCTCTCTGCCTTCTTTTGCTGCTGTTATTTGTAGCTTAATTGCTGACCCACGATGGCCAGACTCAGAAACCAAGGTTTCTGAGTTTTGTTTTTTCTGCCTGTGTAATGAGGTAAAGACTCTAGCCTTTTCTGTGACTATTTTCTTCATATGTTGTTACGGAAAATGTTCACATAATTTGTGTCATATATGTAATAAACTAGAGAGGTTGATAGGACAGAGTGCAAGAGTATATAGTTGCTTGGTGTATTTTAACTTGACAATATCAGGAACTGACTCTAGGGGCCATTAACCCTCATCAACCTGACACAAAAAATGCTGCTAATGCACAAGTCCACCCCTGAACTCTGTTGGTCTCAGTAGCAAAAACATGAGCACTTCATGTGCAAGGCAACCAAAACTGAGGCAGAGGTTTTGCCAAATGAACTTACAGGGCACAGCAGAAAATGGAAACTGTTTGTGAGCTTGGAACAGAGATGGACACCAGAAAAGAGAGGAGGAAATTAAGAGTGGATTCCTGACAACAGAGCTGGATGTAGCACTCTTAGAGCTCTGCAAATGTAATTGTGTGCCATTTGGGCCACCCCACCTCTGTTTGAAGAGGTCTCGCGTACACTGTAAACGCATTATCCTACAGCATGCACTGGGTCATCTCTAAGGCCAATGGCAAAAAGAGCCATCTGCCAAATGTCTTTCTGCTTGGCAAAGGAGACATTTGTTTCTGCTACAGGTGGTAATACACTGCACACAGTATTACTCTGCAGTAATTAGGAATTCAGACAGCAGATGTTTTCTGAAGCACAGACCAAGAGAAAGTCACCCTTCTGATGACTTCATATCAGCAAGTGCATCATGTGTTATTTACTGATTCGACCATCACCATTGGTTGCAGTTGGCAGGATTTTGATCCCTAATTTACAATGACTCTAACTAATATCTATCACACTCCAGGAAATGCTGGAAATTACACAAATGCTGGACTCCAGGCAGTTTACTTCTGAATAAATGTTTTCATTGGTCATCTGTTAGGAACAGCAGTCTCAAGTAACTCCTCTTCTCAATGTAGATGTCAGAATTACTGATCATTTTACAATTATTTGGTTTAAAGTTTTTGCATTTCAAAACTTTACTTACTTCTGAATTTTTAAATGGTAAGGATGATCTACATTTGAAAGCTGAGATAGAATAACATTGGGTGCAAGTATAACATATGACAGCTATTCCTAAAGTAATCCATGTGTAGAAAATTGTATTGCAGAATATCTTACCCTAGTACAATTAGGAACCAGATTGAACTAAATCAAATTGGAGTGAAGATCAAAATTTATGGGATAGAAGTGTGTATACATTAGGTGAGTTATTCAGGAATTTCTGAACAGCAATTTCAAACAAATGAACTCACTCACCAGGGCCAAGAGACACAGCTAATTCACCCAGCAGAGCAGTGAGGCACTGCATTAACATAGCAGGTTTGCTTTTAATATCAAAGCGAGGTCAGGTATTCATATTTCTCTACATTACTCCCTGGAGGTAAACAGTTCATAGACTATGAACAGACACAAATACAAGCATCAAAGCAGTTTAAAGTCTTATGGACACCTCAGCTGGAACATAAATGTATGGCCACGGAATGGTAACTGGCTTTACCTGCACCTCTAATGTTACAAAGCTAAGTTAGGTAGGTGAGTATAACCACCCTCACTCCAAAGACAAGTTGGTTTGCTGCTGTTTGTGCTCCACCCTATATAAAGTTCCAGAAGTTCAAGTGTCCTGGAACCTAACACCAATTTTTCTTCACATGGCTTTTGCAAATTATCTTCTATCGCCATCAGTGGCTAGTGGTGTGAACCCATTCTATTTTGCATTGTAACAGATTAAGATTGTACACACCGAGTCAGTTGCCTGAGAGGGGTCTACAACAGGATAATGAATTGCTACATTATCATGAAGGACTCCTTAGTGCTTAACAATCCTAGCATGCATATGCTATAGATCCAAACACTTGGCACAGGTTTGTATCAGAAATGGGCAACTTAAATGGCTTCTGAAGAAAGGTATTTCTAGATGATTTCTCAAGGGGAATTGTAAATACCTACCAGATTCTGGTGCTAATTTTTCTGCTTAAATCTTCCTAATTAGCAGTTAGTTGCAAAATATCACTTGGGGATAGAATTATTTAGTGCTTAGATTTTGAACACTGACTAAGCAGTACTAGAATACAATCTACTGATTTTTTTTTTTTAATTATAAACCCATGAACCTTTCATGCATTCATAATTTTCTGTTTAATATTCATTGTCCTGATTGTTCTATCAACAATCAGGTACTCTACCAATTTATTTTTAGAAACAATGAACTGACGATTGCCATTTTGGGTTCCTTCCACCACTATATAAGTCTCACTTGTGATACAAGGGAGCAAGCTCAGTAGAAGCATGGGGGTGAGCAGGATGTGCCTGGAAGGACCAAACATTTTAATGACCAGTTCTCAGTGGCTACTGAACAAGCCAAACAGATTGGATTCTGTGAACTTTGCCTGTGAAGCCCAGAAGTTGCAACCCACAAACAATAGTAGAAGAAACATGGGAAATACAAACTATCCCATTTAAACTCAGTAACAGCCCTGTGGATAAACAGGATGAGCTGTGAGTCACAACACATTATCTCCAAACAATGCTAACTCCACTGATTTCTGCAACATCAACTAGTAACAGACCAATTTAATTTTGCCTTCGAGATGACTGAAGTTTGGAATTAGCATTTTGAAGTGTGAAAAATTACTTTAATAATCAATAGCTATTGCAAAAAATAATTTGTTCCAGTACAAAACCTTAAAATTATTTGAGCCCAGCTGCTCTCCAGTTACTGGAAATTTCAAATACAATTTAAATACCTGCTAAAAAGTTTACCAACAGCTGCTCTCTAATTATATTTATTTTCTTTTAGAACTAACAGACTGTGATCTTTGATGATTTGGTATTAATTAAGCACACCTCATGAAAATCACATGCAGCATAGAATTTCCTCCTGATATTTGGTTGATAATAAATTAGACAGAGGTTGACATCAATAAACTAATATTTGTGTTATCATCCAAACTTCACAAAAACAAGTAAGTACTCTATAAGTTACAATTCAATAACTTTGGAGAAAAACTCATAAATAGAAGTGTTAATTTAGAAATTAGCCCTTTATAATTTAAGCTTCATTATTAGCACAGAAAAGGGTTTTCTGGTGGAAAAAGTGCCTAGGCTGTATCATGATATAGGAAAATCTGCAGTAACTACAGATTTAGAATAGTCTTTATTAGGGCAGTTCCTGTTCAGCAATGACAATGGCTCAGTTTTGCTACTGATATCATTGGCAAGGTAGTGTTTGACCACACTGGGATAATGGTGAAGCCCGTGTCTCATCAGAGACAGAGAACTAGAAGGCTGAAGAATATGTTACTGAGAGTAAAGGACCTTACAGACACGATTAATTTTTTCTCAGATTCACAATTAATTCAATAGATCCTTGGTAAACACACTGCTGGCTACTCACACTTAACATTCAAAAGCCTTTAATGGAACTCCGAAGGAATGATTAAGTTCATTAAACAAAGCAAGCCAAAATTTTTGGCTAAGCAGTTTGCCTTTCATGTAGTATAAAACCCTCTGAAATGCATTAGCTGATAAAACTTTGAAAACTCTTTTCCTCAAATAATAACATAAAAGAAAGAGCAAATTTACAAGAGTGTTAGACACAAAAAGTCGCAACTTACTATCCCAAAACACACTAACATTGGGTTGGGTTCATCAAGCACGCTGTATGACATGTTGTCATATACAACAGTCTCTTCCACTCTCACAGCCCCTTGCAAAGGCTCAGGGAAAACAGTCCAGGCAAGGTGGCAAACACTGCTTAAATGGTAGTCACAGACAATCCACTTGTACAAAAGATGAACTACACGTAGATGTATTTTCCACATGCTGGCCAAAGAAATAAAGGTTTGTATTCTCGCTAAATAAAACTGTTCAGCTGATTAAACAGTGACACTACAAGTGGTGTATATTGCCTCACTGGCCCTTGCAACACAATATCTTCCTCTCCAAGTCCCACATTCTCTTGCAGAAGGAGAGGCCATTTCTACAAACCCTTCTGAGATAACAAAAAAGCACTAGGATATTTTCTCCCTATTTGTAGATGACTGATGGACACTACCAAAGGCTGTTTGTCCTCTGTCTTCTGAAGCTGTAAATGAGCTGCAGAGAAAACCCAGAAAACCCACTTGATGGGTTTAAGTAGGACAATAAATTTGCTCATTTGTATCATTACAGAACATTAACTGAACTGAAGTGTCCACTTTCAAGCAGAGTCCTGACTTTAAGAGCGGACTTACACTAGACACACGGGTGATTTCATTGACAATTGATAATTACAGTACGATTACTCTTTTGGCTTTTAAAATCACATTCAGTTTTCATCAAGAGAAAAAATGCTAGCAACCTACTCCAATCTGGTCTGATGCACTGACCTAAAAGTCACTTCAGCACTCTGTCTGTCATGGTTTAATCCCAGCCCTCAACTAAGCAACACACAGCCACTCATTCACTCCTCACTGCTGGTGGGTGGGGAGGAGAAGCAGAAAAAACATAAAAGATGTGGGTTGAGATAAGAATAATTTAATAATTGAAATAAAGTAATAAATTCATAATATTGACAAAAGGGAGGGAAAAAAAGAGGAATAAAATCCAAGAAAGACTAGCATCATCCAATACAATTGTTTACCACATCCTGACTGATGTGCAGCTGGTCCCTTAGAGTGGCAATCAACACCTCCCAGCCAACTCCCTCAATACTTATACCTTATATGTACATGTAGGCATGATGCTCCATGGTATGGTTATATCCCTTTGGCCAATTCTGGCCAGCTTCCCTGGCCATGCTTCCTCCCACCTTCTTGTGCAGCTGCTCACTGTCAGAATATGGGAAACTGAAAAGTCCCTGACTTAGGGCAGGAACTACTCAGCAAAAACTAAAACATCAGTGTGTTATCAACATTCTCATACTAAATTCAAAACGCGGCACTGTGCCAGCTATTAGGAAGAAAAATAACTCTATCCCAGCTGAAATCTACAGTGACATACTGTAAGAAAGGCCCAATTTTCTCAACCCAAAACACACAGCATCATTCAGACCTAATCTTCCCACTTAGTGAAGTCTCTTCCACCTCCTGTCAGGGAATATATAGGAAAACAAAACAAAGCAAACAAAGTAGTGTTCTAACATTAATTCAAAAGCACTGGGTACATAAAATAAAAGCAAAAACATAATATTGTTTAAATGTATTACAGACATCTCTGGTCTTGTGTCGCAATTCTTCAGTAGAGTGTATACATTGATAACTTCCTAAGCATTTCTACCTTCATGACTACATATGCTTCAGAATTTGGCAAGCTCTAGGGTCTGTAGATCTTATGATCTACATCCTTTGTTAGCAAGGAAAACAGTTTGCCATATGGTGAATTTTGGACCTGTGTGCTTTTGTTTATGCCTGCAGAGATGCCTCACTGTCGCCCCTCCTGCTCTTCTGCCTCACCTCACTCATGCCCCTTTCCAAGTTTCTCCTGTTAAAGTTTAACCTTGTGCGTTTGAAGTTGGTTCTTTTGGATCTCTGACATGTTTGTTTATCTTCAAGGCAGATAAGCCTCTTATTCACTGCTCCGTGAGTTCCTAGTTGCAGGTGGGCAGTCAGCTACTGGCTGCTACATGGATTGTAAGAACTGGCAGTCAGGTAGCGACTGCTGGCAAGCAGGAACACTTGGATGTTGAGGCTTATGATAGCATAGAGAGAACAAAAAGGCAAGGCCAAGCAAAAATACCTTTGAAGATAATGATGCATGTGAATAGACAGGAAAGTTGCTAGAGGGTGGCTACCACAGGCAATCACACCAGGAAATTCAGATCTTCTGTAGTAAACTTAGTGCAAATTGTTTCTTTATTTACCTTGGACATCAAATTGACTTGGTTTAGTGTCAAAAGATGGCTTCCGACTTTAAGTATAGCCAATTTATGCACATATTTTGTTGAGACAGTATTATCTTTCATATACAGTGGTATTCTTGCACACCAGGAGTCATGCAGGTCTCCCTTCAGCCACAGGGACAGATCTATACATAATTTCCAGCAGAGGCTTAGACCTTCTCTGGTACTTTTTAGTCTCTTCATGTGTGCAGGTGACTGTGTGTGTACAAATATATGTTTCCATAGTAACCAAAAACTGCAATTGCAGAGCATTGCATACCATAAAGCAGAAAAACTGTAGTTGGGTTTAAACTACATCATCTTATATTTTAAAGGCATACTGGTTTTTTAAGCCACAATGAAAATAACACGATCATTTCCTTTTCTTTAGTACATTGTGGTTATAAAGGCATCCTTACATGTAAGGGTAAATATAAAATCCATCAAGTATAGAGGTTTTGGTGGAGAGAAAAAAAAATCAATATGACCTTTTTGATAGAATTCTATAGAAAGTCTTTATCATAGGTGAATAGAGCCTTCATACAAGTACAAATTGAAGGTATCAAAAGTTAATTCCTGGCTTCTTGGAAGGTACTGTAAAGGGCATGTAGCCACAATTCTCAGGGGACAGGCAGGGGAGCACAGCAAGGCTGTGCAGTCTTTCCTCACAGCCTCCAAGATGAAAAGACTGAGACCTTTGCTTCTCTAATAAAGCTCCTGGAATGGAAAAGCTGCATTCAAGCCACAGGGTAATCAAGGTCTAAAATACCGCTCCTGCTCCTGGGTTCCAGAACATATACTTTTGTTTCCTTTTCTGACACAAAATTGTCATCTCATCTTTGTGGATAATTCTGGGGGGGTTGTTTCCGGTCCTTTTGTGTTTATAATAAGCTTGTTTTGCTTGCAAGGAAATGATCTGCTATATAATTAGAGGATTTGGGTTACTGATTCATTATTCATTCACCCCGTTTGGCTCACTGGACCACTATAGATTTCTCCAACTCTTCTCCATGCACTGGATATTGATTTTATGGTAGGTCCAATTAGATAGGCATAAAAAAGGACAAAATGTAATTTTTCTGTTATTATTGTTTACATTTTCTGCTGATGATATTCCCCAGCTACTCCTACCTCAACTTTGTCATTATGCTTGTTTTTTCCCCTCATTGAGATCCAAGCCAATGTACCTTGTCCTCTAGTCTTTCCTGCTCTTGCTTTATGTCCTCCCTCACCCTGTCATTGTCAAGATTTCCTTGCCTAAGTACAGCCACCTCAATTCTGCAGCAAATGGCAGGAATTCTTTGATGAAACCACACTATCCTACTGAGGATTTATGATTAGCATGCTAAAGATGAGTGTCCTAAGCTGAAAGCAACATTCACAGGAAAATTTTCTGAAGTGATTTTTGAGGAATGGGCCATTGGGAAATTAGAGAGTGCTAAGAACATAAAACAAATATTCATTGGTATTAATTTCTCATATCACAGCAGCAACCATCTCTGTTCCTCAGGTAGTCTTTTCTCCTTGATTTCAAGAAGGAAATGCTGAAAGCAGAGAGATTGCCCTTTAATTCTGTGAGCAATATGCAATGTGTGCTGTGCTTGGGGGATTAATATTCAGTCATCAGAACCCCACTGTTTTAGTTTTCCAAACTCAGCAACTTTGAGTTGCTTCACCTGACACAGTGCACAATACTTGGAGTGGATAGAATGAATTGAACTTACTGCCTACTATTAAACACCTCTGCTCTTAAACAAACAAACATTGGAGAGAGGCACTCTTGCTGTTCACTCAGCAGAGCTTAGTCTGACCCGATGCAGAGGGGGCAGCCCTGCCGTGTGCAAGATGGGGAAGCTGCTTAGGAGCAGGGAAAGGGAGGAGGACACAGTGCTCTGCTATGCACTGTCCACAGCACAAACCTGAAAAGCTGAAATGCAGTGATACAAAAACAAAATCTCTGAAAATCAATACAAAGGTGTTAATTCTCTTCTCCATTAGAAGTCTTGGTTGTTGGGTTTTGTTAGAGGATAACTGGCAAGTCTCTTATCTGTATTCATTCAGCACACAGATCAAGACAACTCAGATTTTGATGTCTTTTGGCAAAAATATATCACAATCCCATGTGTTTTAAACTGTATGCTGTACAATGAGCAAAGAAAAGAACAGCCAGATTTTATCTACTGTTAAACAACTACTCATTCAGGTTTTTCATGTCTCAACTCTTCACCATATGGGCAACTTCTAGAATATTTTACAATCAGACACAATGTTTTCTTAAATGTAAGAATAAATAAACAAAAAGAAAATGGTCAGGTAACCAAACTGAGGAAAAGGGCATGAGCTTCAAGTTCTGAATCAGAAATTAAGTAGTTCTGAAGATGAGAAATATCATAGACTTGTAGAATGGTTGGAAGGGACCTTAAAGACCATCTAGTTCAAATCCCCCTGCCTTGGGCAGAGATTCTTCCACTAGCCCAGGTTGATCAAAGTCCCATCCAATCTAGTCTTGAACATTGCCAGGGATGAGGCAGCCATAGCTTCTCCAGACAATCTGTTCTAGTGTCTCACCCACATGATGGAGAAGAATTTCATCCTTATATCTAATTCAAATCTACCCTATTTCAATTTAAAGGCATTCCCTTTTGTCCTATCACTCCATTGTTAAAAGTCCCTTGTTAAAAGTTCCTTTACAGCTTTCTTTTAGGCCCCCTTTACCTATTGAAGGGCTGCCAGTACGACCCTCATATGACTCTATTTCAATGGGAAGGACAACTATTAACAGGAGGAGGTCAAAAGAGGAGATGGCAGACTAAGTGCTGAACTTTTAACTTTCAAAAGAGGTACCTCTGTCTTTTTAGTGGATCTTGTAGTTTTTAAGGGGATATTTTTCCTTCTTTAGTCTCACGAATTTCACAGCCTTAGGACTCCTCTAGTCAACTGGAAGCTTTTATTCAGCCATTGTAGTAGGTCTCATCCTTACACTTTTTAACTCTTTTAGAGAAACCCCTAGATAACTCCACCGCTTCAGATTTATTGGATTTTTTTTTTTAAATTAGTCTAACAGACACAGTAGTTTGGCTCAGTGTGGTCTCTCACAGGCTGATACAACTCTGCAACTAAGCATGCTTTTCAGAGATTCTCTGTTGCATCCAATTTGCTAAAATTACTTGAACCCTTTTTAAAACAGTCCAGAGGAATGCCTAGGCATTACACAGTCATCTGTCTTAAGGTAAACGAAGGTCCTTCTTTCTCTCTTGCTTATTAAAAGTCCCCCTAGTGTCAGAAAGTACATGTAGTTCTAAAGAAAACTGCCTGGAAGTTCTTGACCTCTGCACAGCAGCTTAGGTGTTTGCAAAAGCGTCCCAAAATCTCTCAACACAGTTGCATTTTAAATGAACAACAAACACTCAGAAATAAAGTAGGTTTCAAGAATGCTTGATGAATGAAACCAGGCACTATCCAAACTGACGCTGTTCCTTAGGTCCTGGCAGCTTTCTGGTATAAGTGCCCAGCTCTGTCTGG
Organism: Anabacerthia variegaticeps; assembly: GCA_035583185.1. Classification (NCBI taxonomy): domain Eukaryota; kingdom Metazoa; phylum Chordata; class Aves; order Passeriformes; family Furnariidae; genus Anabacerthia; species Anabacerthia variegaticeps. The sequence goes on along the minus strand of JAWWEW010000131.1, from coordinate 23,917,982 downwards.
CTCCCAAAACACAAATGTCCTTGTACCTGGGCAACACTCAGAGTTTAGTTATGGCTGTTGCCTTCAGAGAAGCTGTTTTGTACTGTCAGCAAAGAATCAAATGTTTGAACATGTAATGCAGTCATAAGATTTGCCATCTGCTCATGAGACACATGCACAGTGCTGTGTTCCCAAAGGGTATGGTTCATGTCTAAATTCACTGAATCTGGCTTTGCCACTTCTACAGCCCAGCAAACTCTGAAAACATCTTTATGTTTATTTCCTCCATCATTAAAAAGCTCATGCCTTCTAAGCATGACCTGTCTGTATTATTGCTATTCAAAAGGAAATACGCTATTTGTCTACATGACTATTTGAATGTAATAACCCTATAATCTTGTTCCCAAAAGAGGACCTCTCTTCAATATTTGATTCGCATCATGTCTTAGATACTAAAGGAAGTACTTTTTTTTTTAATGTCTAAATATCCCATATATCCTTTCACTATTCTCAATGAACATGAGAGAGGAAAAGAGGATTCAAGGCAAAACCATGAAGTGAGTACTGCCAGTTCAACATCCAAAGAAAGGTCGCAGAATACATTAATAACCATCTCTACTAAGCACTGTCCAAAATGGGAGCTATTGAAGTGTAGAAATTAAAAGCCCTGAACAAAATCCCCATACCAACCTGAATGCCAGGAGTTCTGCATTACAGAACTCTAAATTAAATAACGGTGTAGTGTGAAGTAAACCATTAGCACAAATGTTAAGCCTGTGTTTTGATAAAACTTTTTTTTTTAAGTGCACCATGATACAGATTTCTGTGACAGATTTCCACAAAATATTATAGGATCAAGCTCTTGAAATTATCATATGTGTCACTTCAGCAGTAAGACATTACATATCAGCTCTGCTCTAGTTTGTAAGGATATTCATAAATGCAGTTTTTTAAAAAAAGTTTGTTTTCTCATTAATTTTCACGACAGCAGCACTTCATTCCTTGCTATGGGGAGGTGGCTGCTAGATTGAGTGTGAAGAGGACAATAACGTTATGATTTCCAGAATATCTCTAACATCTGTTATATCACAAGCTGCCTCAGAAGATTCATAGGAGTATCTATACATCAAAAACCCCTCGATTTTCTTTTGTGTGTTTCATTCACGTATTAAGTAATAGAGTGAACCTTATCATTGAACTCTGTCAAGTCACACAGTTTCAATGCAACTTAGACCTACTTTTGCTAATAGCTTTGATGGTGATTCTTAAATGACCGAAGTGTTCGCAGTACCAAGCCTGACAGAGTTCAAGAACTGTTTGCATGATACTCTCAGGCACATGGTCTGACTCTTGGGGTTGACCCTATGCAGGGCCAGTAGTTGCACTCAGTGATCCTTGTGGGTCCCTTCCAGCTCAGCATATTCTGAAATTCTGTGATTCTGTAAACCACTCATTTGCATCAAATTGGCATAGTTGGCAGGATGGCAAATGATAGTCACTGGCTATTTACAGAAGCATGGGATAAGTCCAACCCCCAAATTCTCAATAGAATGGGCTTGTGATAAATGGCACTATTGGAAAGCTGTAGAAGAACAGTTAAAGATGGCATGGGGCCATATAAAGGATGGAAAAGGAATTATTAGTAAAATGTTAGTTGTCTGCCTAGAAACTGTTTGCCAGTTTAGGAAGAATAATAAAATATAAAAGTGAACAGGACCTGAAGAAAGAAATAGAAGGCAGGAAAGCAGCTGAGTCATTACTGTTGTTGAAGATTGGGCAGCTGCAGAAACAGTTACAGGGGGGGAGAAAGGAGAAAAAAAGAAAAGTTGCAAGAAAAGGTTGAGCTGATGCTTATGCATCCAATCCATTCCACCCAACATTGTACAGATTAGAAAGTTAATTGTATTCTCTGTAGAATGGGATGGAAACACATTGGGTGACCCTGAAGGGTTGCCTGGTGACCCAGGTGAAGACAATTCTTTAACTCCTTGAAATCCCCCTACATATGAAGCCAGACACATTACAAAAACAGAAGAAAGAACAGATTTCAGGATGGAGTGTAAGATCATACACCAAAAAATGATTCCCATTGTCCTGGGTTACATAAAGACTCTGGTATCCACCTTGACTTTTCTCTTTTCCTCAAATGTGCCTACTAATTTAGACTGTGGGGAGGGCCTTAAGATAAGGGTGGTATTCTATTATCCTAGGAGAAGAATGTATCCACAACTGTGAAAAGACTGGAATGCTGACGACTCAGACAATCCAGGTGTTGAAGGAATAAACTTTTGTCACCTCAGGCTACGAGGTGGGTGTTGTTTCTTTATCCTTACAGAAATGACTCACCTGTGATAACTCCCCTTGGGGAGGCATCAGGACAATTCACACATGTGGCCTGAAGATAATAATCTCTGCTGATGGCCATAATGGATCCACCTGTGCTGACATAACACACAGCCATAACATTTCAGAATGTGTCAAAGACTCTTGAAATGTCTCATGATCCAGTATCAATCATCCAGTGAAGAACTCCCCCCGCCAGGGGAGGTACCAGAGGCCTTCCCACCTCCCCTGAGTCCAATAAAAGATCACACTGGGACTTCACTCAGCAGATTGAGGGTCTCCTTCCCTCACTCCACCTCAGCGAATCAGGACTACAACCACCATCGGAGATTCAGTGACCAGGTCTCATCAATGGATCTGGTGAGTGTCTTGTGGGTCCTTCCAGTAGCCCAGGGGTCCACAAACCTGTTCCCACTACCTGTGCCAGCACTGCAGCCTCAATCTAGCACTGACCCTCCAAACCATTCCTCCCAGGTTTTAATGGGTGGGGGTACCTCAGCTACCATCCTGTTCTGGTCCAGTGGGTGGGAGCTTGGGAGTTTTCTAGTTAGCTTAACCCAGTTTTATCAGTATTGTTGGTTAGCATCCTTCTTGTTAAAGAGTTATTTCTTTTTCACTTACATCCAGTCATAATTTGATCTCTCTCTCTCTCTCTCTCTCCGTATTGGGGAGAACCAGGGCTACTGAAGCAGAGGAAGGAGACGATCGCCAACATCTCCACCCCTCCAAATTGCCTCAAACCAAGACACTCATTCCGAGTGTTGATTGGCAAGAGTGTAAGGGTTCTGAGCCAGGCAAGACTGAAACTGAATATCTATGGTGAGTCTGCCTAATTAGAAGAGATAGAATCGTACTAAATGGTCATGAGGTCAATGGATTTTGGCATCCTGGTGTCTTTTTTAATTTTGGCCCTGAGCCCCAGATGATCCTCACTGTACAATAAGTAGGGTGGCATATTAGGCCAGCAGAATGGATACACTGGAGAGAGGAGAACCTCTGTTGATACCCATCAGATCCTTGAGCAAGCTCTCCACATCTATTACAAAACGCTGCCTGCATCTAGGCTGTGCATGAGCACAGCCCTCTTGATGTTTCTATTTTGGCAATTGTGGATCATGAAATGTTAAAGCCATTAATTAAGGGAGTCCCTGCTGTACATAAGCCTTATCTCATTCTGAAACAAGATGAAATTATCAGAGGCAGATTTCAATGCCCTACTGATCATAAGGAAAGTTGCTGTAGGCACAGGCAAAAAGCTCCAATGCACAGAAATCTCCCCACCTGGGCCACACTAATGCATTATATCATAAACTATGGTGAGAAATGGGATGGGGTGATCTATCTAGTGACATCAAAAATACAGGTCATAATATCAAAAAAATTAAACAGTGCCCCAAAATAGTTCCCAGAAAGTGGGACTCATTGATCATCAACCTAGGACTCAGAGGTGGAGAGAGCTATATAATCAAGCATTAGCATTAGGCATTCTATGAGTTGTAACTGAGATAGCCTGTCAGCATTACCCAGAATCTAATTAATGTGTTTCACAGACACAATGATATGGCCCATATATTTTGTTTCCAATCAGTTCTCAACAGCAATTAAGGAAATCTCTGTGTATGGGACTACAGATTTCAATATTAACACAACAGGATACTGAGAATCTGGGTGTGCAACCTGGGCAGCAAAGAGTTAAAAATCATTACAGTGAACAGAGCAATGTGCCAAACTGCAAAAGTTTATTTATGGCTCCAGGGCAGAAGCACAAGTCTACTTGCTCTGCTGTTAAAGTTCACAAGGAAAATATTTTGGGTTTCGATGTTCTGAACAGCTAAAGCTGGCACTTGCGAGACAGCAGAGTGTGGTCCTTCAGTTCAAATGTTGACCCTAACCCTGAGAGAAACTGGGAGGCTACAGTGTGCATACTCCAAGCAGCTCCTGCAATCCCTGATTCAAAGATTATTTATGCACCAGAATGCTCAGTTTCTGCTGCAGCACAAAATGAAATTTCTGAAGTCAAAATTTATTTGGAATAACAACAAATCTTCACTACCCCTCCCCATTTAATTCACCATTTTAGCCAGTCTGAGAACAGAGTGAGACATGGCAAATAATAACTGATTATAGAATCATTAAGGTTGGAAAAGACCTCCAAGATCATTGAGTCCAACCTTTGACTGAACACCACCTTGTCAACTAGAGCATAGCACTAAGTCATTTCTTAAACACCTCCAAAGATGGTGACTCCAGCACCTTCCTGGGCAGCTGATTTCAATGCTTAATCATCCTTTCTGTGACAAAACTCTTCCCTATGTCTACCCTGAACCTCTTCTGGCGCAGCTTGAGGCCATTTCCTCTGGTCCTGTCACTGGTTGATTGGAAAAGAGGCAAATCCCCCACCTTGCTACAACCTCCTTTCAGGTAGTTGTAGAAAGCAATGAGGTCTCCTCTAAGACTCCTTTTCTCCAGTCTAAACAACCCCTGCTCCCTTAGCTGCTCTTCATGTGGTTTACCCTCTAGACCCTTAACCAGCTTTTTTGCCCTTCTCTGGACACACTCCAGAGCCTCAATGTCCTTCCTGTAGTGAGGGACCCAGAACTAGACACAGGATTCAAAGTGCAGCCTCACCAGTGCCAAGTACAGGGGGACAATCACTTCCTGAGTCCTGCTGGCCACACTATTGCTGATACAAGCCAGGATGCCACTGGCCTTGGCCACCTGGGCACACTGCTGGCTCCTGCTTGGACACTGTTGACCAGCACCCCTAGGTCCTTTTCTGGCCAGCTAATGAAATAGACTAATCAAAATTTTCCCTCAAAACTGACATTAATCTGTTATAGGCACAGAGGCAAGAGGCATGTGCACCATCTTTCCCACCTCTGTGAGGAATGGGTTGTTGGGGTACAATCCCACCCCCATCCTCTGGGTTGTTCTACAATCTCAGGAATTGTTGCTAGACCTTGACCTTTGTCTGATGAGCTGGGCAATCAAGTGTCCTTTGACTGCACTAGGAACTCTTTTGTGGCTAAGGTGAGAATGGCACTGACTGTACCAGGAACTCCTCTTGCCTGACCATGGTGGGGAACGAGAGTGGGAATAACCAGTAATCCCCTGACAGCCTTGAAACACTGTTTACCTGAATAGTGGCCCAAGTGGAATGGTACCGTTTTCACTGGACTTTTGAAAATTCCAATACAGACCTGGATGTGGCCAGAACAGAAATCTACAGATTACTAAAGCCAATTGTCTTGTGACCATGTGAAGAGTGATCCTAAGTGAGGTCCTTTGAGCTCTCCTGGACTGTAGAGAGCTGAGCCAGCATTTCCCTCTGGGTGGGCTGTCTCTCCCCTCTCATACTCCTTTTCCAAAACCTCGCACATTCTCAGGTCTATGAAGTTTGGATGACCATTGCCAAAATCTGACAATGGGGCCTAGGCTGTGACTTTGAGTCATCAGACTTTAGAAATTTCAACTTTAGAAAAATGAGTTTTGGGACAACTTCCCTCCAGTCCCTCATCTCAAGTTAGGTGCAGTGCTTTACCCTTTGATGTAGGGTCTCACAAGGCACCTTCTAGGAGCCCTTGTAATACATATGGCAAGGAGCATTGACTGCTTGGTGAATGTCTTCTGATGAGATTAAGGAAATATTAATACTTTTCCAGTTCTTCCTACAGGGAAGCTTCATATTTTGCCCTTTCTTTGGGTCAGAAGCCAACCCCACTGAGCATATTCCCTATGAAATGGCTGCAAATTTTTGCTCAAATACAGACTGCTCATCACTACTTCTATTTTGATGCTTTATCTTTGGATTCAACTAGATAAGTAATTTTACATCACAAAAGATCTGTAGGAAAAGCAGATAGCGGAAGGAAAATACCACTTAGCCCTCATAAGATGGAATCCAAGTACATACAGTACAACAGAGAATTGCAATTTTTCAGATCAGTCTGCTTGAGAAGCAACCAGAGAGGTCATTAAAATCACCTCTGTAGTTCTTTGATCACTGGTCTTATTTGCATTTCAAAGGAGCAAGTTTGATGGAGTTTATTGAAATTCTCTACTAAATTGCAGCAGTCTGGTTCCCTGCTATCCCATTGCCTCCTTTCTGACCTTCCCCAAAACCACAAGCTTCTCCTTTAGAACGATAAAAATCATCCTGCAAAAGTGAAGCACGTTTATAATTCAGTATTGCATGAGATGGCTCAGTAAAGAGCTACTCCAGTATCAGGCCTTTGTTTGTACCCCATACTCTATTTCAGCACTGTCATCGCATTCTAAGTTGAGTTGACCAACCCTAAACACAGAGTTCAAAGAGAGATCACAATGTGCAATTTGGTGTTCTATGTGCAACAACTTCTCTCCCATACACACTAAAATTTCTTTCTAGGGCAGTAAGCAAAAGTTTAAAATGACCTCCTCACACTTGTACCTTTTTGGCCTTCTGTTCTTTTATTAAAAAAAAATAAATTAATTAAATCCAACAACCCAGTACTCTGCCTGCAAGTTTGAACAATTCTTGCACTCATTCCACTGAATTTCATCCACAAGTGGAGGGCAGCTTGTTGACATCATTACATTTCTTTCTCATCCCCTCAGTTCTCCTCTAGTGTCTTAATGAAGCAATGCGGATTGCACACTGTGAAAGAGGCCTCGGCACAGGAACGTGGCTGAAGAAAAATGCTCAGAAACAAAGGTTTGTGGCTACTGTGGTCTCCTCAATCTCACTGTCTCAGGATGCAAAAATTCCTAGCAAAGAAAGGGGTCAAGAGGGCTGACCTAGGCTAGAGAGGAGGGCTGAGAGCCACTGTGTCCGCTGTTAGCTGGACTCTGACAATGACATAAGCCAAAAGGATGAAAGAGAGCAACAGTTTTGGCCCTAGAATAACAGCTCCACCATCAGCAATACTTGATGGAGGTAATATTTATGGGAAGCATGAATGAGAGAGGAATGAGTTTTGAATTATGAGTTAAACTGGGACCTGGAGCAGAGAGATTTGACATGTCTGAGACCTGCTACCAACACAGTCCTTTTCATAAACCAGTCAGAACTTGGCTCTGCTTGTGGAGGCCCAGAAGGCCTGACTTTCAGTCATCTGCTACAGGAGTCCCTGGCATGCCCTGCTTTGTTTTCTTTCCTTGCTACAGACACTTCAATTCCTGCCAAGGACACCCACCCACTCCATCCAAAGGTACATGGTGTGTCCTCAGCACCATGGCAGTTAACTCCATGAAAACACAGGCTTTGCTCTAAGGCAGCAGAACTCCAGACAGCAAGACCCACTCAGCTGTAATAATGGCTAACTTTTTCTCCCAAAAATGTTTAATCTGACCAACTGCTTTCTGCAGTGAGTAGCAAGGAGTGGAAGTGACAGTGTTAGGGAGGACTTTCATACCAATACAAGAGATGGCACTTAATTTTTTTAAGGTATCCTTCTCAAACTATGGCTTTATTAATCAAATAATACCTTGACAGATATATCGGAGTGCTCAGAGAGGCACAGGTGTTACAGGAAAGGTTCATTTCCAGTAGGTTTCCTAGTTGCAAGAGCATTTGAATCATTCATCTTATTATATATAACTACCTCGGTGTTTCAGTGCTGCTGTAGGTAGAAGGGAATTAAAAATAAAAATAAAAAAACTCGCTGTAGCAAGCTGGTTAAGTTTAAATCCAAGTAAAATGGTGGATTTAAAATTTTTGGTACATTATGTACCTCAATTCTTTTATTAATAAAACTGTATATTTTCTCCAAATCTGCCACTCAATGCCCTTAACCTTCAGCCCTGTACTTCCCTGTGGGTTCCTGCCTGTATGGCTTGACATTTAGAGTGACCGCAGTAGTATAGTAAACTGTCTCTTGTTGCTAATTTCTAAGGGGGTGTTTACATCAAGCTGTCACTGCCCTTCTGAACAACTAAATGTCACCCCAGGGGGTCCTGTGGATTGGTTCATGGTGATTCTGCAAAGCACTGAGGTGCCCAGCTCAAGTTCTCTAATCTGACCAGTGTTGTCTTACACAGCAGAATTTTGAAGACACACAGGTATTTCAGGCTACTTCACAGTAGCATTTTAAGACATTTAACACATTTTATGAGAAGGATATGAATAGAGAAATGCCAGAAAGTTGAGAGATTTTCCCAAGGTCAGAGGATAACCTGGGCACAGTTGAACTTCTGCAGACTCTGAGCAGAAGTTAATTAACTCACAGAAGTTAATTCCCAGCAGTCCTGTATTCACATGTAAAGGAGTGCTTCCCAAAGTGGTACTGTTCACACATAGGAGGCCTCCTGTGTGTTTAGACCAGAGAAAGAGCAATGCTGGCAACAAGATATTAAATTATTTGGGTCCAGGCTTACCAGAGTGCTAAACTGGGATAACCCCCATCAGCATAGGCAGAGCCTGGCCTCTTTGCTCAGGCAAAACCCAAGAGAAAATGAGCACCCTCTTAGTGTCAAGCTAGCCAAGAACATGGATGCCCCTGTGCCTAGGGAAGGTGCTCTATGGCCAGCACCATGTAGAGCTTGCCAGGCCATTGCAAGGGATCCCTCTTCAGGGAAAACCCCTGGCAGGCCCAGGTGTTTTCTCTCCGCCTCATGGAATAGACCAAACAAGCCTTTTTTAAAAGACCAACTCCCCGTCTATAATAAATTCCTGTCAGAAGCCAAGTTCTTTTTCCGTAGTGCCTCATTCGTAGTGAGGAACAGCACAGCCGCAGACGGAGGCCATTAGAGAGCTATTATATTTAACTGCTAGGCAATCACTGATTGCACATAGGAAAAACTAGTATCAAAAAAGTTCCTACCAACAGCTGTTGGAAGGAAATGTCACAGTTGTGGTGTCTAGACACTGTCAGGCTGCCATAAATCAGATATCAAATGCAGGTCAGCACTATCTTATCAAAGGCTTATCCAAGTGGCTAAAATTTTGGTATGCCATTAGAGGGGCTTCAGCAGAAGTCAGTCTGCTATTGCTCCAAGGACAGCAGTGCTTGAGTCACGTGGGTTTTGGGGATTGCCACCAGAAAGGCTATTTGGAAAAACTCAAGAGCAGAACAGGAGCTCCATGGCCCAGTGGCAGACTCCTTACCCTGGCCAGGGATTTGCCTCATTCTAGCCCTTGTTAAACAAATGCCTCCTCTAAAAGGGAGCCTTGCAAAAGGGAACTACTGCCATGCTGCACCTCCAGGCACCTTTCCAACCTTCCTCCCTGTTGGCCCCCAAAGCCAACCAAGGCACACACTGTACAAAGGAGAGGATAGCCCTGGCATGGGTGCTGCTGAGATTGGGCAAGATCTACTGAGATGTTTCTACACTCAGTTACTGCAGGAGTTGCCCTGACTCCCAGCTCCTCATTATTAAACGTTATAAAGGGTATTAAAAAGAGGCAAAGTGGCCACAAAGTGGGACAACACGAGTGAGAACAGCTGCTGTAACAAGCATCAAGAAAGACAGCAGTTTAAAAGGTTTCCTGAGCTGATAAATGTGCAGACAACTCCCTTTCTGTGCTGCTGTGCCACTAGTGGGGCTGCCAGCAGAACAAATGTCTGCAGTGGTTCCCCAGTGACTGCTGCAAAGCACAGTGTCACATGAGGACAGCTGCTGGCACCATCCTGGCATGGTTCACCAGCAGGCGGTGGCTGGCGAGATCAGCCATCTGCACACAGAGAGGCAGCAACTGGAAATTTGTAATAGATACCAGCAGGGAGGGTTTTCCTCCAGGGAATTTGTCTTGTAGTCTGCTTTACAAAATTTACCTGCAGTAGCAAGCAAACATATTGAAGGATCACAGACAGATGTGGGGTATTAATAGGTGTTGGAATTTGCCAAGTCTTTGCTTATTACAGGGTCAGTGATGAGCTGCTCCTGCTCCCGAACTAAAGCATAAAGGTGTTGAGCTTAGAAGCCCAGAGCCACACAGAGTCCTTCCACAAGAGGTTCAGTAGGCCTATGGACCCACTCGCAGCTTAATTAATTTTTCAACCACCATAACCATGTAAAATTGCAAGTCAGTACAGACCAAAAGTCACCCTGGATTGTTTGTAAGCACAGTATGTCTTTTGATAAAATACAGGATTGGAGCACCATCCTGTTGCACTCAGTGGACAACATAAACACTGACTAGAAGCAGCCTAGACTAGAAAGGAAAACAGTGTCCCCTTTCAGAGGAACTGCTAACTCCAGCAGATCTTGGAGCACTGGCTGAGGAAGTGCACTTATACATATTCAATATATGACTTAAAAAATTACTAAACAGTGTCTCTGTAAAGATGCTGTTGTACATTTCTCTCGGTTTCAGTTTATCTGCCTTCCTGCCCTGTAACTTCACTCCTGAAAAGATAAATGGAACTCTACTCTGCTTCAGCAACTGGCAGCATCATCTTATTCCCGACAAGGGAATCAGTCTGCCAAATTTACTTCTCCATACTGAGGTGAATCAGAGTTTAACGTTTTAAAGAAAAGTTATACAAGAATGAAAGAAAAAAATAGAGGAAGCTGTACAATGTACAAGCTCCTTTCCATATTATATGAATGTTATTAAAAAAAAAAAGGATAACACTTCTAATATCAGTGATGTTAAATCGAAGCCAAGTACCTACTCGCAGATTTCTAATACCTGGTCTCGTACAAGAACTGCAGATGAATGAAATCATGGTATGACGTTTCATATTAACAAATCTAAAAGAATTTCTGGTTTGCAATTACACAATTGTTCCCATTCTATCACCCAGTCTTAACATTGTTTTGGTTTTCCTTCTGTTATTTAAATAAAGAAATAAACATCCTAAACTAGATTTGGTCAATTCAAAACAGGCTGTATTTATACACAACTAAGAGCTGCTTTGGCAGCCTGAACTTCAACTGCAACAACAATACATAAAAGACTATTCCTGCCAGCTAAAAATTCTAATGTTCCTATGGAAAACCACCAGCTGCTGGAGCTGCATTTCCAGAAGACTGAAGTCCAAAGAAACGAAACGCCACTAAATAGTGAATGTCATCATAATCAACTCTACTAGGCCTGTTGTTTATTTATTTATTGAGCTGCACACAACACATAGTAGGCTGTTTTTTCTGCTATGAATAAACATGATTTCTCCCTATAAGTCACAGTTCTTGCATTAGCATTTCTACATGTATGGAATCAGCCATACATATTTATACTCCTGGCACATCAGCATTACTTCCTTCTGAGTAGCCATGAGGATTGCTGACACAGACCAAAACCATTACTTGTTAAAGGCATTCAAATGACAGCTGAAGGTTGCAAATATTATAACCCAGCAACAACTTCTCTATGAAAGTGCCACTCACAGCAACAATTAAAGCCTATTGAACACAGAAGTTTTGGAAAACCTGGATTGTGGGGGTAAGATACCAAGGACTATTGTGCAAAACCTGGATTGTGGGGGTAAGATACCAAGGACTATTGTGCAAAACCTGGATTGCGGGGGTAAGATACCAAGGGCTATTGTGCTTTATTACAATTCAGAGAGGGAAAGAAGAATTTCTTCTTTTTTTAAAAAAAAATAAGAAGAAATAGAAGAAATAAATAGAATTGCAAGAGGACTTTACAGGCCATGTCAATGAAAACAGTTTCCCTCCCATTCCCATCAAGTCACCTGGATATCTGGCTTCTTTTTGCAATAAGAGCTTCTACAAAGAGTATTCTACTACTAGTGGAATATTGCTGTTCTGAGAAGTCAACCTCATGCACGGCTATGCTAGAATGGTTGATTATAGTTATTTGTGAGAGACAGAATTGATGATTGCATAAAATGAAAGTAATACAATTTTTTTCTTCTATTTCTGAAAAGCAGCTCAATGGAACAGTTCAAGGACCTTGCAGGGGTTTTTTTGTATCTTCTGGTGAGGAAGGTAGGTAATTTCCTGCAATGACATTTTAACAAGAAGAAATGCAGTCAAGTGTCAGAGTGAGTAGTGAACTGTGCTCTCTCTAAAGACATGATGGCATCTAAAACTATTTCTAAACATCTTGGAAATATAGCTACTTTAGTTGTACCATAAGACTTCCAGGTCAGGTGAGAAGATTTAAGCCTTTGCTAATAAATTACAATTAAAACTGTTTAATGCTGTTTGATTAAATAAAATTCATTAATTCTGATGCTGCCTGGTTACTTTTGAATAATCAGTCATATATAATCCTAATTAAAGACTATACACAAGTGGGTTGGTTAAAATCCAGGATTATTAGCATTTCTTAATTTCTGAGAATTTAATTTTGTATATTTAATCATCTTTTGTTTTGGAACACTTATATATATATACACACACACACACATGCACACTGAGGGACATATTAGTATTTCCTCACAGCTTTCTTGTAGTTTAGTTATACGAACAACAACAAAAAATTTCAAGAAGCCAGAGTCAGTAGTGTCTACCTCCTTTACTAAGTATCTCGTCCAATCCTCCCTGCTCCCACATACTCTTTCCATACATCCATGGATCTTATTCTTCTAATTTCTCTTTCTGTGCATCCTCTTCCCCTTTCCTCATTCAGTCTAGATTTCCTACCCCTCTGCTCAAACCTGCAGGCTTTCACCTTTTCCACAAGGCCAGGTACCCAGGTTTAAGCAACAAGTTAGGATTGTTCAAAACATGGTTTCTTGTTTTGACTGAATGGTATTGTTGAACATCAGATTGTATTGTGTGCCTGCTATTTGCATAGTGAACTCCCTCAATTCAGACTCCATTTAATCTGTGGCATACATTGTTGAGTTCACCTGCATAACCATTACATTGGTATTACCAAGTTATTAAGAATGAGATATTTATGCAAACAGAATTCCAGTAAAGAAAAAACAAACAAACACTGTCTCTACAGTAAGACATGATTATCACTGTTGCAAAACACATACCCATCAATTAGAGCATCAGTTAGGCTGCAGCACGAAGAACAAGTTATTTCTTTTCTAGTTATACCTCCTCCTGAAGTGATTGCAAGGTCCTCTACAAAGATCATTTCAGCAGAACTGGGAATTACACCCAAACATGAAGGCCGAAAAGCAGTAATATGTGATTGTTCACATAAACAGACTATTAAATTTGCCACAGAATTTTGAAAAATTTCTACTCCATATTATTCATTAAGTTAATGGTAAAGTTGCTGGGCTGTGCAAGAGGTGAGTATACATTAGATGATACAATATAGCACTCATTACAATAATGGCAGGTTGAAACAATAGCGTAGAAAGAAATACACGGCATCTTGACACAGTTTAGCCATATAGCCATTACTTACACCAGAAAATAATGTCAAACTATGATGACTACAAGAGCTGTTAGAAATTGGCATTATGCCATTTTAAAATTAAAATAAATAGTTGCTTCTGAAAAACAGTCCACTTTAAGATTCAAAAAGAGTTTGTGAAACAGAAGGACAACTTCAAACCTGCATTTAGTAAAGTCATGAACCATTTAATCCATGCACTTGAGCCCAGATTTAAAATGCAATTATCAAGCAACAAGACTGGGGTAAGAGGACGGGTGGAAATCAACTGTAAAATAAAATTTGTCTTGATTTGCTTTATTTCCCCACTAGCAACAGAGACTTGAAATGAAAATAAAGTTAGGGAACTAAACAAGCATTCTTACTCAGGAAAGCTTCTTCTGTCAATAGATGGTGCATCTTGATTTATTTATTTTTAAAGTGTTTCTCTAAAGTCTAGGTATTCATAGCTGCATTTTCACTGGATCCTCCCTGTTTAACAAGACATCCAAGCATAGTCCTGGGAACAAAGACTTGATCAATAATCTCAATTCTGTGCTGATTTCATCTGCAGGAAGACGTTTCTCCTGCACTGATTTTCTTATCCACAGAAAGCAGACACAATAGCATCAATCCATCGGGTAGGCAAAGCCTGTTCCAGTGGTTCTTTAATTAGAGTTTGTGAAGTGCTCCAAAGGCAGGCTCTCAGAGGGAAAACCATTATCAGCAACAGCAGCATCTTTCATTTGACATGCTTATTTAGCTCATTAGACATTATAGAACAGCACCATTGCAGTTGACCCCAAAGGCAGAGCTGAAAGTGGATGCTCCTCAGCCCATCTATCTTTCTTTCAGTATAATTAATTGCCATCTGGTCTGATCTAAGTCAAGAGCCAGCAGTGAGGTACTTGCAGTAATCATAGTTAATATAATCATACCTGTATGATTAGAAAGTTAAAACAAGTACAAAGAAAAAGAAGATTTAACTTGTAGAGAGGCTTTAACATGCATTTTAAGTGTCAAGTGCCCTGGTCAGAAGCAATCCAATGCCCTACATGTCAGCCAAGTACAGGACTTGCCAGTGTTTGTTTACAGTGCAGAGGCAGGCAGCAGCAGCCACCAGCTTGACAGGAGTAATGCTTCACACCTCTCACATTTACATTTGTAGCTTAGTCTGGTGAGGATGCATGAAGAGCTAAACACCACAAGGAGCTGGGATACCCCAACACCACCTGTAACACCTGAGAACACAGTGTGCTGTAACAACTAGTATCCTCTGTCAAGAAGCTTGGGAACTTGCTTATCAGCTGGTACTAAGGAGACAAACGTGTGAGCAACACAAATTCAGGGTGTGCACGGCTCTCATGCCCGCATCCCTCCTTGCTTTTGCATTGAAACAGAGACCTTATGCAAGTTGTACCTTCCCAACTTTTCTTTGCCCCTGCTCAGACAAGAAGTACTGAGAACAAACTTCAGAAAATATTTTAACACAGTAAGTTACCAGCAGAAACAACACCAAAATGGAGCACTACAAACTAACACCTTTAGGAGCACTCCACAGGTTACAAAACAAGAGGAACAAATTTGTAGAGAAGTTTAAAAAAAAATATCCCCCCACTCTGGCAGCACCCCTCGCATGATCAAATATGTTTTGTGCTTGAAGAAGTTGATACAGCTCTGAGACCTCCCATACATAATTTCCTCTGACTGTAGTTTCATCTAGATATATAAAGGCATACAAAGTACATGTAAGAATTTCTGCTATTTACTATACAATCCTTGGCTAAATAAAAAGAGCAAAAGCAAAACTAAAGCAAAGCTTGTGAACTTTATTTTCATATAAGATCACAGCTACAGCAATAACTCATCTATAGTGAACTGAAGACTAAACCATGTGTCATCAGTATTACCTTTGTGTTTAAAGTCAGCTAGAAAAAAAATATTAAACTCTCTTTTTTTCTTGTCATAGTGACTGCTTCAGAGCCAAATCACCCTCACTGCTAAAAAGCAATTTCTGTTGCCTGGTGAGAAGACAAGTGGCTACATGGTGTTCACATGGGATACAAGTAGGAAAACATAAAAGTCTTAACATGTAGAAGACCTGGCATATTTAGGCCCCACACCTCTGCAAGTTAGCATAAAGAGGAACAATTTGTAAACCATCAGTTCACTGGGGCACCACTACAGCAGTAGCATTATTAAAGGGACTAGCAGAAGTCAGCTGCAAGTAATTTAACTTGCACATTTTTAGGCCTGATGGCAACCCACACTGAGATACAAAGACCTTTCAGCAAATAACTGTTTTAAAACTCTCTAATTAACACCAGTAGTTGATTAGTGCCAAACTGAAGCACTTCAGCCAAAAAAGTAAACTTCAAAGAAAAAAAAAAAGCATTAGTAGAAAACAATACTGTAACAGTCATATTTCCTGCGGTTACACAGTTTTCCCCATTTTTTTCCTCTTCAAATTACATTTAGGTGTACTGTAAATATAAAAGCCTAGAACAAAGTTTACTGCAAGTTTTCACAGTTTTGAACAAGTTTCTTTCACTTCTGAATTGATAAGGGAATTTTTAATACAGTTAGTTATGCAGAGGATAAAGTTAGTTTTGCTTGTACGTGCAAAACATCACCAGTATTTTCCAGCAACATATGTGGTACAATTTAAACAGATATGAATTAGACAGGATGCGCAAAGAATCTGTTTTAAGTGTCAAAAGTGCATTAACTTTGAAAATGTTTCTGATCATTCCATTCTGAAGTTATGCCTTTACTACTGATTAATACGCTATAAGAGGCACCTCAGCTATAGACATTTGTACCCCCTAAGTACTTGATATGGCATTCCCCTTCAAAGGTCACACTTACCATTGATAGAAAGACAACTGCTGGGAGCTGCCATGGTCCTCCACAGTGGTCAGAGGAAATTGTAAAAATAAAAAGGTCATCATTGATTCAGAACCTTTACTGCCAGGTAGCAACATGACTCTTTTCTCCATGTGATTCTTGCATAAAGCATTAAAAGCCCCATCTTTGCATAGCATTTCTGCTTCTTCAAGCTTTTTAGTAACCAACTTTCTACCCTGCTGACACCCCAAGGTGGATTACTTGAACCGTATACCCTCCTCAAGAGAAGGCACCTCTGAGGCACAAGCCATGTCTGCTCCCTGCCCCGCTTGGGGCCATCCCACCTGACCCCAGCCACAGTCCCTCCAGGTGCACCCTGTAACCTCTACCCAGGCAACCCAGATTGCCATTAACCCGGCTCTCCATCCACTGCCTGGAATCATCAGGAGCCAGTTCAGTGTATTATACTGAAGTCCACAATAAGGTAAACACAAAGAGGGAAAGAAATTTTTTTGTGTCTGTTAAAATAAAGCTCCTGCTTTTACCAGCTCAGAGCTCGTAATGAGGAAGTCAGGTTCCCTTCTCCTTGAGAAATTTTTATTACTCTGAATGCTGTTTCTTTTTTGTAAGACTGCACTGAGGAATTGCATTTTGTCATGAAGACAGAAAAAGGAACTTCAACTGAAATTACTTCATTTATTAATCTCATTATTAAACTACCAGCAAATGAATTTGTAGTGTTTCAATTAACATAGTCTAAAGACTTGCTTCTAGCCCAGCTGTAAAACCTATCAAATAATCACAGAATGGGTCAGACTGGAACAGGGAGTTATCTGGTCCAGACTCCCTGCTCAAGCAGGGTTATCCTAGAATGCGTGGCACAGGATTGCATCCCCACTGTTCTTGAATATCTCCATTGAGAGGAGATCTCGAGAGATGCCAGCACTGCCCTCTCCTATTTGGTTACTCATACTCAGGTGGCACATCAGTTTCTGGCTGCTGTCCCTTGTCCTATTGCTCAGCACCACCAAGAAGAGCCAGTGAGAGAGACTCCACAACCTCTCTGGGCAATCTGTTCCAGTGCTTGCTCACTGCACAGTAAGTGAGAAACTTGCATAAAAAATTAAATCCAGAAGACTCAGTTTGAAACTGATGGTCTGAAAGGTGTTCTCCTCTTAATGTTCTTTCTCTCTAAGTCTCCTCTCTTTCCCAGCACATTCCTTTCCAGATGTGTCTAGATTTTCTGTGTTTCTGTTCAACACTTGATATAAGAGGACCCTGGCTGAAGAGAAACTTCCAGCAAAACAATAAGGTCCTGTTTTGTACTGTACCTCTCTTCACTCCTCCACACTGCCAAAAGCAAATCTTCTAGTTTTGGGTCACTTTCAAAAGCAAGACAGGTCTTTCTCCTACCTTACTCATCCCTCTCAAATATTGTTTGACCCCCAGATTATACTGTCACTTTCACATCATCACCTCCATCCTGTCACACCCCTATGAGTCATTTTTGTAGTCACCATGGAAGAAAGGACATCTCTGTGCTAACCTTTGAAGTTACTCTGACTTCTATTAATCTCATACAATCGCTTTCCACTTTTTCAAAATTTATCTAGTACCTCCTGTTCTAGAACAAGAATTTCAGTTTGTGTTCCCACAGCTTCAGCATTCTCAGAAATATATTGGGTTGGTTTTGAAGACCAGGGGAAAACCCAGGTCTCTCCACTGAGGAAGTGGTACTTTCTGTTTGTATTGTACACTGAACCAGTTCTTCAGCAGAGGAGCCGAGTCACTTTGGCATTATAGAATAGTGCTTTAAGGCTTCAATGAATTTTTAATAGCTACATTTACATAGTTGCATTTTTACTTATACAACAACAAACAAATAGTGTATCTCCATCAGAAAAATCCTTTTCAGACTTGAAACTTTCTTCTAAATTCAGATTACCCTACACAATAAGTAATTTCTCATTCTGCTACCAAACCACTTTGAGGATGAAAATAATAGATCATATGCACATGCTGCTCATCTGAACAGAGGATAGAAACCATAAATATTCATTTTTATTATAGCTTTTCCCCTGTTCTGCACACAGCCAGTTAGATTTCATGGGCACACTTATACCAGACTATCATATTTCAGAATGATCAGGTAAATAATATCCTTCCCATATTTTGGTTTCACAGAGGTAAAATCTGCACAATAGCACTCCTCCCTAAACCCATACACAGGAAAAACAACAGTGGCATGAGCTGTCAATTGTGACAGGTCAAATTTTCCTTCTTATTTTCATCAAATAATAGATTCCATGAGTTTTCTTCTTTGTTATATCTTAGTCTGGATTTAGCCATTTTGTATATACCAAATTTTACTCACATATTTACCCTTAACAAATAGAAACTTAGAGGAAAAAGAGACATTTCCATGATGCTAGATAAAGAGAACAAATGTGCCCCTTCAGTATTTTCCTACCTATAATCACAGTTTACCCAGCAATATTTTATAGCCCATCCCTTTCTACATTCATTCATTTCATACCAGTAGCTGACAAATATAGAACAATGTAACGATGACATAGTGACTGGTTTAAATTTATTGTAGACTTTCACAGTGACAGACTGCCACTCCAGGTACATGGGGGAGAAAACAAACAGCCTAGGGATGCCTCAGTACTGCACTGAAAATCGCATGTAAAAGTTCCCTTGTATCTACTATTTATTCTGTATTTCCTGCCACATACAATCAGTGGTTCCCAAGAATTTTTAATTTCACAAAAACCAGCTTATCACTTAACAATATCATCTTCAAATGACAGCACTGGCTCTGTGCTGTCAGATGCTCTGGCCACATGACAAGAAAAGTTCTGGATGTCAAAAGGCCAGCTTCTGATTTATGGGCCATCACACCAGATAAAAGCATATTTCAATCATTCAAATCTTTGCCAATTCATTTCCTCATACATTGCTGGAAATCCTACCTGATCACTTCTTATTGCAAAATTATTCTATGGATAAGGTACAATTTAGGTTTTGAATAGATGTCATTTAAGTGTCATAAAATCAATTATTATTCCTCATATATAAACCACAAAAAATTAGTTTTGTCCTTTTCTGAAATTAAATATAACTTCCCTCCAACTATTCCTCACTCTTCATTTTCTGAAGTCTGTTACTCTTCTCATTATTTTTCACTTGTTTTTATGTAGTGATGGTAGCACCAAGGGATGTTGTAGGGAGAAAGCCCATTGCCATTTATCTTGTACACTGCTTGGAGACAGCTGCTTTTCTCACTGAAATGAGTGAATATAAATAGCACCATAAATAGACAGCAAATTCTTTAACTATTTTACTGCTTTGGAGTAGTCTGATAGGCAGAAAGAAAAACACTTTTTTTTTGTCACTTCACTGTTGATTTAGGAAGATTGCCAATCAGATCATGCAGTAATTGTCGCAGAAGGGAAATACTGCCTTCAAACTTTTTTTATCTCAACTGTATTAAAGGAACAGTGATAATGACCTATAATCCCTACATAAATCTTTATGCAAAGAAATGAGAATATTGCTTTTTTATTTTCTGTAGAGAGGAAGTCAAATCTACACATACTTTGTCCCCTTCTCCCAAATGTGAGCACAGCAATCTGACCACTTGGTGAAGCAGTTTGCATCTGATTTATGGTCACAGAAGATAAAGAGGGGTTTATTCAGCCTCTGTAACTGCTTGATGTCAGAGCTAGCTCTCCATCCTGGGATGACAGATCTGCTCAGCATCTACAGCCTGCTCCTAGGTCCACTCCCAGTGGCAGGAGAAGAGAAAAAGAGTTAATTTTAACATGTTTTGACTGTGAAGGAGATGTGTGTCTAGGTTCATGCAGACATCTGTCCTTCCCACATCCACCCTAGGAAGAGGGAAATTCTTTTCCTGTCATCAGATTTGTTGCACACCAGCTGTTCTCACCTCTGTGCACAGCCCTTTTGACACATGGCTCTCAGGGAAGCTGTAGGCTGCAGGGTCAATCTCATTTGCCTGTCGCCCAGTGCTCCTGCAACATCTCACTCCACTCTGTTCCTGTCCCTCTGGCCACCTCCTCCATCTTCCACTGCCCAGAAGCTGGGAAGCACCTTGTCTCTCTCATTTGACAGGAGGCAGAATATATTGATGTTACTGTTACTACATTACTATTACCAACGTCTTTTTAAGGGAAAAATACTAGAACTTTACTAGAATCAAGAATTTAGCAATTGAGAGATTACAAGGGTTAGTTTTGAGGGCTCTTCTGGTAATATTGTAATTACTCTAACAATAAAACTTGCAAATTCTGTAAGTTCTAACAATGCTGATTATTATCCTTATTTGATAAAATATATGAACTGAAATAATAAAAATGAAGTGTGGGATTTGGCTTCTGTTCAGATCAAGGTAAAAGCTCCAAGTGACTTCAACTGAAGCAAGAATACAATGGGTTACAACAAAAAAAGAAAGAAACCTCAGACTGCTCTGCTCCCCTCTTGCCCTGTTTATTTAGACAGGTAAATTCTCACTAAGCTTTCTGTCCTTCTAAACTGGCCACAAACATTCCCCAAGTTTAGTGGGAGTAGAATCCATTTCAGCTTCCCAGTCAAACACATGACCCTTTTTACTGTACCCTGTCCTGGGACTTGCAGGTACTATTGGAAAACATATCCAAAAAATGGGTGAATATACTGTCATCCATAATGGAGGGCCAAGACATAAAAGAAGCATAAGGAGCTAACACAGAA
The DNA here is from genome assembly GCA_035583185.1 of Anabacerthia variegaticeps. Taxonomy (NCBI): domain Eukaryota; kingdom Metazoa; phylum Chordata; class Aves; order Passeriformes; family Furnariidae; genus Anabacerthia; species Anabacerthia variegaticeps. Next base: position 23,896,831 of record JAWWEW010000131.1, on the reverse strand, counting down.
CAAAATACATCTGCAATTGGGACTCCACTCAGCAACAAGGCCAGCTTTTCAAAACTGTTGTGAGTCAGTGGTCTATTTTCCTTCATAGTTACATAAAACATAATGATTTAATCCCATGCAATCAAGTAAAAACTTTTTTATATCATAATTTTTGTCCCCGTGGAAGTGGTTAAAATTAAGCTGTTTTGGTGGATAACAAAGAATAAATAAAGAGTACACAATCTTATTTTTTCATCATCAGAGCCTGATGATGGTTCTGATCACTAATTGGCAACATTTCATGTTTATGAGATGAAAACTGTTTTCTCACCATTGGTATTCCATTTATATTCTGCAATTTTATAGAAAAATGCTAATGTTCCCCAGCAATTTAAGCTCTCTTTCTTGTATTTGGGGGAGCAATTGTTATGTTTTGTCGGTATTTCTGAGGTTAAAGATGTTAAGCAAAATTTTAATGTATTTTTACATTTCTATATTTTTATCCTCATGCAGTTTTACTTTGTGTAAAAAATGAAGTTGCGTCTCAAGGAGGAGTTGTAAAACTACTTGTTCTATTCATTGCAATTATAGTAAAGGCCTTTTCATCCTTAGGAATGGTACATCTTGCTCTCACTAACATACTTGTTGAATAAGTAATTTTCAGCTCAAGAAGAACAAGTGAAAGCCATTTAAACTAAGCCAACCACCCTATGACAAAATCCACTCATGTGGCTCAACTGTGATGAGGACTGAAATTATTACAGCTGTTTCTGAATAGTTAAGAGACTTGGATCTCAGTTTGGACTTGTCTGTCTGAGACATTTGGGGTATGGGGTTTTTATTTTAATTGAATAGATAGTGCTGTGACAAGCTGCAGAGGAGTCTCATCTCTTGCTATTTGCTAATTAAACTTCTCTAGAGAAAAAAAATAGAGAATTTGTAAAAAAAAAAAAAATGCACAGGAAAATCCTGAGCTGAATGTAACATTACTTCTTTTCAGAACAGCACAGAACAGTTGTGTAGTTAGGGTCTGCTTTCACACAAGCACACAAAAAACCCACACAAGAATTTGTTTGCTCTCCTCTTGTGTTTACAATGCACAGTTTACTATAACCACTAAATACAAGCATGTGAGTGGGAAAAACTAGTTTACAAGACCCTAATCATTATATATCAGAAATTTAATACAGTACATATTTGAAAAGGACACTTACTTTAGGCACTAAAAAAAGAAAATACAGTGGGGAACATATAATACGCTGATTAGAAAAGTTGACAAGTAATGTTAACCCAGTTTGGATCAATTTCAAATAAATAGGCATTGAAAATACACCATTCCACATATAAATAAAAAATAGTGGAGTCATTAGGCATCATGTTATCCACTGTTTTGTAAGCAGTGTTTCTCAAAGCTGTTTTACCACATGTGGGGAGGAATAAAGTACATGATTTGGCAAGTATATTTATATTCTGAGACAACATTTTTGATAATAGATAAGATTGGCACCTAATGTATCTTCCCAAGAAAAGGACAAGGGAAAATAGTCAAAAGTTTAAGCAGGAGAAATTCTGTCTGTATGAATGGAAAACCAAAATTCACTCTGATGATGGTCAAGCACTGGACTAGGGCCCACAGAAACTGTGGAATCTCCACTCTTGGATATATTCAAAACTCAGCTAGACAAGGCCCTGAGCACTTCCCTTACAATTTAAAGTTTGCCCTGGATGGCACAGGGGGTTGGACTAGAGGCTTAAAAAAAATCCTAATCTAGCAAACTATGCCTTATGGGCAAAAAGTACTTTTTACATTCTGAAGAATAACTGCATGTTTCTGAGCGGTACATCCACACACACAATTTCTCACTCCTATCCAAGAAACTGACAAGTTACATTGGATTATAAATGCAAAGAGTTACTTTTATAGTTGGAAACATATCCATACCAATTTAAAAGCAGAGCAAAGATAAGAGTGGCAAAAAACCAGTCAGAATAAATGAGTTCTGTCTTTGCATAACTATTTGGATTAAATCCAGTATTTTTGTTACCAAATTAATAAAAATACAGACCCCAGGAGACATGAAACGGCCTGTTATATTTCAATATTTTTCTCTCTGCCCTTTCCGATTCACAATTATGATTACAAGAGTCACAGAAGAAGACGTAACTACAGGCAAGAAAAATAATTTCCACCAGCTCTGCATATTTTAAAGTAAAGCAAAGCAAACCAGGAGGGAACACAAGCCATTTGCAAATAAGTCAGTTACAGTGTCTTTTAGATCTTTCCACAGAAAGGGCTCTCTCTGTAAGATAATGTCAGCCTTGCAGAAGCCCTCCTTTCCAGGCAGCCTTACACCGAAGTCAATTATTTCCAAAACCATCTAAAACAGTGAAACTAAATTTCTCCTTCACTGGACATTGATAAATCCTGCTGCCTAGGTCTAAGTAAATTTACCTGGGAATAACACAAGATGCTCTGGACTAAGTAAGTGGCCATGCTTTAGCCCCACATGTAAACCACAGTAAAGATTTGCTGGTTTTGTAGCTACAGGTTCTTAAAAATTGGCACAAGCAGCAAAATCTAGTTTAGAAACTGCATGGTATGTAAAAAAAATGCCTACCAGGATAAAGAATAGCATAGGAACAGCAGGGGTTATTATTAGGATTACATTATACAGAGCAGAATGGACCAACACAGGGGAAAAAGGAAAGAAGGAAGTAGCTGGAAATTAAAGTAATATCACACAGAAAAATTAATTTTCTTTTTTCTTGTATGCAGCTTTCATGTTTACAGCTAGAAAAGCAAAACAAAAGAAGGGAATACTAAAGCAAACTATTTCTACCAAACTTAATGGTCAACATGAAAATAGTCCACAAGTATTTATGAATGTTTATGTAAATAAAAAATTAAAATGGTATAGCAAGCAATAACACTAATGAATAGCACAATCAACTAATTTTTAAAAAAAACATCACCTGGAGTTTAGGTCCTTTCAGTTATTTTCATCACTGAAACAATTGAAATTATACTGCTTTTAAAAAATAATGCAAGGATACAGCCTGGTTGCCTCTAAATGAGGCATGGCTTTTACTATTTTCAAAATTAAATCAAGCACATGTAAATAAACCCCTTGAGCTGCTAGTAAAAAAATGGCCAAGTTTTATGCTTTTTCAACAAAGAATTATTCACATTCTAGATCTTCTAATATTGCCTAGCATGCATAATCTTAGCAATAGATCTTGTTACTGTCATCTCTCCACTCAACATTAAAAGTTTCACAACAAAAAAATGCTTTGGTATTATCTAAATTTGTATTATACACATGACTGAATTATTGCAAGATTAGGCCAATGCTACAAACTAGAACAATGAAGTAAAAGATTCCCTTCTTTAGGAGGAATACAAACAGTACTGTGTATTTGAGTTCGGTTCATTAAGAGGACAAGAGTCCCCACTTGACTGTAGCTATTTCTAAAGATGTTCATCAAAACTCTCTGGAATCACATGGGAGCAACAGGATGCTCTTGAGAATGATTCAGCTTTGTTTAGGCGCAGCACATGGAAGTGCTAACTCCTGACTTGGCTACACCAGGAGCTTAGACAACCAATCTAGATGCAGAAATCCACTTTTCAGATATCTGAAATCAAGTGAGATTGTCTTTGCTGGCCACAGCTACTTAGAGGAGCAGAGAATCTCTTCACATCCTTCTCAGGAACAGGGAATACGTTTTTTACTCATAGAGATTGTTCTTTTATGAGTAAGGTACTTCCCTCTCCTGTGCTATGTGACCTGCATTAAGCAAGATTTCCTGAGAGATACTTCTACTACCAGCTAGCCCCATGACTGGGGGGGAGGGATTTGATTGAAAATTGGCTACTGTTATTGATACCTGACACTACATGACTTATGCCTAATAGGCCACAGAGAAAAAATAAGGAAAGCCTTAGTAAAAAGTTTAGCACCTGAGTCACTGACAGCATTCAAGATATCACTCTGTAAAAGTGTCAAGAACCAGCTAAATTCAGCTTAATGCTCTGATCATACTAGTTCTTTTAGTCCCGCTACACAATCTTATCAGTCACTCAGTATTGTGCCCCATTTCCAACCAGACATTAAGGAAAAACATGAAGCAAAACATCAGAGGACACAAACTCAACCAATATCAAAGCTCTCAAATTTTTGCCCTCCTGCTAAAGTCCCTTATTCCCCTCCCCAAGTTATCTATTTGTTGTTGCGTGGTTGAATTGCACTGCAGGGATGACAAGGATTTAAACTCTGAAAGTGTGGCATTCTGTATAGTTTGTCTTTGAAAGCAGCTGGAAAGGGTTGACCAGAGTGTTTATGCATGACTGGTACTTTCATGTCAGTGTGTATTACAATGTTTGCATAAACATTTTGCCTCTTAAAGTACAAGAAGCTCAGCCCCTCTCCAGCATGAGAACATTTGTATTTGCACAAGTATTTTCAATTGTATATTTCTCAAGATAATTAGCAGGCACTGTACAGAAACAATTTATGAACTTATTAAGAAACTCAACTTTAGTAATTAAATTCATTACTCAAAGTTTATTGCAGTTTAGGAATTAGACATATATTACTTCTGTTGGAATTGGATAAAGGCAAGGTTGTTGCACCTGCATGTGGGTCAGGGCAATCGCAAACACAGATACAGATTAGGCAGAGAATGGATGAGCTGAAGAACTTGGGGGTGCTGGTTGACCCAGCTCAACATGACTCAACAATGTGACCTTACAGCCCAGAAGGCCATCTGGATCCTGGGCTGCATCTGAAGTGTGGCCAGCAGGTCAAGGAAGGTGATTCTACCTCTCTGCTCCACTTCTGTGAGACCCCACCTGGAGCACATACCTGGGGCACCCAGCATAAGAAGGGCATGGCCCTGTTGGAGCAAGTCCAGAGGAGGGTCATTAAAGATGATCTGAGGGCTGCAGCCTTTCTCCTGTGAGGAAAAACTGAGAGTTGGGCTTATTCAGCCTGGAGAAAAGAAGGCTCTGAGGAGACCTTACAGCCCCTTTCAGTAGCTAAAGGGAGCCTAACAGTAAAGATGGAAAGGGAGTTCTTACAGGGAGGGATAAAACAAAGGAAAATGGCTTTAAACTGGCAGAAGAAAGGTTTAGGGTAGATATTAGGCAGGAATTCTTCAGTGTAAGCGTGGTGAGATACAGGAACAGGTGCTCAAAGAAGCTGTGGCTGCCCCATTCCTGGAGGTGTTCAAGGCCAGGTTGGACTTGAGCAACCTGATCTAGGGGAGCGTGTCCCTGCCCATGGCAGAGAGGTTGGAACTGGATGATTTTTGAGGTCACTTCCAATCCAAACCATTCTATGAAATGTTTCCACAGTAGAAATATTTCATGGTATTTCCATTTTTTCCTTTAGGATACAAAAAATTTAAATTAATTCCTCTCATTAGATGCAGAATACAGGACATCATCTTGGGAGTTGTTACCATAAAAGTTACTTTTCAGTGTAGATTATAGCACAATTGTGCTCATATCTTGCTTTATAGAACAATGGTTCATACAATAGTATATGCAACTGAGATGACTTTTTTTTATTATCCAGCTGATATAGAGATACTGCAGATGGATTAAGTTGTTCTAGATTAATACCAAAATAATAAAGTAGCTTACGTGACTTCAGTATTATAAAAGCTCCACTCATATCTTCTGACATTAATTAGACACAATCAGTTAAATACATCTTTGTAATTACATCTAAAATTAGCTCAGACCCTGCAGGGAGTCTTGTAAACTTGTCACTGTGTCAAGCTGAAAACATTCACAGCATTCAAAATTTCACTCAAATCTCCTGTGACTGTTTCAGAAATGTGCAGTGCAGAGTGGAATCAATCACAACACCTGCTGAACTTCACTTCTCAAGTTCTTAATCTATATAAAAAATTGGGTTCTTAAAAGTACTTCAGAAAATCAAGCAGATGGGATATTTTCCACTGTCAATAAATCTGCAATGGACTCATGTATCTGAAATGTTTAGAAGGTACATAGGCAGTTTTAGAAATCAATGCAGGCTACTTCTGTCACTTGACAGGAGAAGAGAGCACCATTTTGAGTAGAGCATGTAAAACCTTGTTCAATTCACCCATAAACTTTGTTTTCCAGACTACAGGGGCAGATGCCAGAGACAGCCAGCACAGGAAGAAAAAACATTTAAAAAGAGCTATCTTACAATAATTTCACTCATTCATACATAAATATACATGAGCAGGTAATTAGAATGGTTTTGCGACAGCAGCTTCAACCTTAAGACACAAATAAAATGTGTGTGCAGAAAGGAGGGCTGCTAAGTGATTTTATTATTATTCATTCACACATTACAGTCTGCTTTATGCCTAATACCAAGGCTAACTATAGTATTAAAATGTGTGCAGTATTTTAATAACTGTTTATATCTGTAGGTTCAAGATAGCCAGATGCATTCTCCTGGGACAAAATATAAACCTGACTTCAGTGAGACCGCTTTCCCTCCCTGAGTACTCTTTCATTTTCTACTGGAGATGAACAGTGATGAACCAGAAATTAAATTAACAACACTGTGGTGTATTAAAGGAGGAAAAAAATGGAAATAATTTCTATTTTAACATTGATTTCCTGAAGAAATTGAAAATGTTGTATCTACATTATAAATGAACAAAAAAGAAGGAACAGTTAAATATATCTGATAAATGGTATAATGAAGGGCTCTGTACATGCAAAGCAAACTGGCCTCTGGGGATAGTGGAAATCAAACGCAATTATCTCAGTTTCTCTTTCCTTTTTGACTTTACTATCTACTTCTGTAGCAACCCAACCCTGCAGATGGATTTCTTATTCCAGACATGATTGCATACAACTGTCAGAAATCAACTGTAGTATACATTTTATAGGTGATAATAGAAAAAGGAGAGGGGTAAGATAAGCTATTTAGAGATCATACGCATGACCAAAATTTGTGGGACAAATGTTCAACTGAGTTATCTAATTCCACCCACCATGTTCCCTCAAAAAGTATATCTTTATTTGATATAAACATTTGCAAGGCAGTTTGAAATGAAACAATTTCCTGTTCCTATTCAAAGAAATGAAAACAGGAGAAGAACTTTTCTAATTCAACACTAGCAAGTGCTCTCAACATTGCAAAGAAATGCAATGTTGAGAGAAGAAATGTAACACCTGGACTATCAACAGTATTGCTAGGGTGTAGGTGGTAAGCAATTTTTCTAAGAAGAAGAAAAGTCGCAATCAATGCAGCAGAAATCAAAATCAGATTTCTTCAACAATTAGCTGGAAAGCTGCTAGGTGTCTGTATGTGGTACATTACTTTGCTACTTAGGATTTTGGATGTCTAATAAATAGACTGAATTAAAAGTTCATCAAAATATTTATCTGTCTAAATATAGAAGATGCCACCCTCGGAGGCTTTAGACAGAAATTTTACTGGCAGCTTTCTAGAATCTTGACACATGTAAATAGAGCCAAACCAGAGGAAAAAATCAACAGCTGAGCTGTTTAAGCAGCAGCAAGCTTTCTGACCTTGCAAAATGTCGATAAGTGCAGAGATGACTTCATGCACTAGCACTCCTGTGATTCTGTTTTAACTCCTGCCTTGCTAAAGCTCACATCTCCTCTCTTACTGCTCTCCCAAGATCGCACATGCATGACCTGAGGGGCTGCAGTCACCCACATGCCGGAACAGAAGTACACCAACAGTGGAAATTACATGGAAATTACAGTTAAAAGTCTCATCACATTTGTTACAGTTTAGAGACCTTAGTCCACTGCATAAGAAATCCATACCAGGGGAAGGACTTAGCCTGTGTAGCGACAGACTCACCCAACATCCAACTGTTCTGACAAGAGGCGACAGCAAATGCCTAACAGAAAGATTGTAAGAAAGCAAAGGTATTTATTTTTCCCCATAGAGTCATCTGGTCACAAGTGACCTGTGGTGCAAGAAATTCACAGAATCATAGAATGGTTTGGGTTGGAAGGGACCTAAAGATCATCTAGTGAACTTCATTTATCAGTTCTGGGATTTGAGGTAGTATCTCTGTGATTTACCAGCTCTTGATAACAGATCAACAGCTCTTTTTCATCTATGAATCTTTCTAGTTGCTTCTCTATATCCATGTAAACACTGGGTTTTGCAACACATTGTAGCAGAGCTCCCCAGTTTCACTACAGAAGGCACAAATAAAGTTCTCGGGTTTTTTTACCTAACTCTCTGTTATTTCATTTTATAACCCTGATTTCTTGAAACCAAAACCAATACCTGAATTACAAATCCTCTTAATTCCCTCTTCATCTTTTCCGTGCATTCTTATCACCTTTCCCTTCTGTTTTCCCTTTTCCAGCCAGAAAATTCCTAGCCTTTCACTCTTCCTTTACTCTCATGGTACTTAAATGGTCTTTATATCCCAGACACACAGAGTGAGGAGGTCCTATCTGTATTCCAGCATAGGACCCTTAGCTTAGAGGGTGAACTCAGAGTAAATCAGGCACAATTTCACTAGCACCCTATGTCCTTTTGTTGTAAGTATACCTAGATGTGCAAACATTGATGGCTTGCTCAAATAAATTTTCTGATTGAGCAAACACTGTGGCAGCTTCAGGGCTAGACATTCCCTTCACCTTCTGTGCAGTGTAAGTCACAACATTTCAGCAGAGAGAATAAACATTTATGAACATCAGGTGACCATCTAATGACAAAGCTACTTGTTAACTTTTCATGCATGTACATTTCATGGAGTTATCTTCTTGAGACAAGTGGTGAAGGAAAATGCTCAGGATGATGTTTGTTCCTAAGCACAAAGGAACAAGGTAGTCTTTGTCCTCTTGCATATTCAACTCTTCCCTATGCTCCATCCTTTTGGAAAGCAGCACACAAGGTTCCCTGCAGGAGCAGAGCACACACAGTCCAGTCCACACTGTGAAACCCACTCCTCCATACTCGGCAGGAGCTACCTCCTAGGTCACTCAAAGGGGGCATTCAAAAGGTAAGTCAGAGAGGAAAGAGTCTGACAACTCGTGGAAATAATAATTTCCTCTAACAGTTCAGCTTTTGACAGTTTTCTTATCTATAGCTATTTTCTATGAAAAATACAACTCATGGTGAATATTCTTTACTACTGACAGAATGTACCCACCACATTCAGGTGGATCTTTCGATTGTCTAACCAGAGTGGATTGCCCTTGAAAAATCAACTGGATCTGTAGGATTTTATTCCAATCTCCCCATGGATCTTTAATAGACACTTTATATTGCTTTGGGTATTTAGACACCATTAGAGAAACATTTCTCCCCCTTTCCACTACCCCCAGCCTTTGAATTACCTGACTAGAGAGATTAATTTTTGCAGTGTTTTGAAGGGTTGGAATAAGCAAACAAACAAACAAAAAATCACAATCTTGATTTCAGTACACAGCAGTAAGGAGACGGTGGGGGTGTGGAATGCCAAATCAGACTACTGATTATTCTAAACCACTGTTCTTTCTCTTTGTAATATCATATTTGTGCCTTTCCATGTGAAATTTTCCCTGCCTGCATAGAAAGGTTTTTTTAATCCAGTTACTGGAAAGTGACATATACCCTAATCAAATGCTGCCTGCAGTAAGCAAAGAATATTTTCCCTCTCAACTCTTTCAGCCCTTCCACAACTGGACTGATTTTTAAATACGTATTCTTGTATGTTTGACAGTACTATTCATTAGTTTTCTATACACACTTCACTCTAGATTTCAATAAAATTTAATTGCAGAGTATTGTATAAAAGGAGAATACTTTTTTCCCTAATGATTCTTTAAGTAATCCTACCCCTAAGCTGTCGAAAATGAGTGAATCTCCTATTCAGATAAATGTTAATCCCATAATAGAAAACAGTAAAGTTTATCTCCTAAACCAAAGGTACACTGAAGCAATCAGTGTTTACCAACATATTTCATTTTTCAGGAAATTCAGTCTGATTAGCAGTGAAAATATTGCAGATCACAGCCAGCTCTGTTTAACTACCCCAATAAAGCCTTTTCATTCTTTTCATTTCAGAAAGAAACAGAAGCTTTGCAAACACAACAGTGTGGGCTAAGACATTTGAGAAAACACACACACAAGGACATGATCTTTCAGCATAGAACTTACAATCCATCCATTTGCCCCATCAAGTGCTCCACTTCTATCAGCTGAGTCACCACTATCTGTTCAGTTCAGTTCACTGTAGCTCAGTCTGTTTCTGTAAAGGAAGATCATATTCCATTAAGAAACAAGGACAGGCAGCTGGTAAGATCACATACAATAATATTTCAAGTCATTTCAGGAAGGACCACGAGTTAACCTTAAAGTTCACCAGCTCTATTTTTTTTTGTCCCGAAAGTCCTTGGGAGATAATGCCACAGGGTATTTTAACTGTGGCAATACAAATGGAATTGATGAAAATAAACTTCTGAAGTGCAACAAAGTAAGGACTGGATGTGAAATAATTCTGCCAAAGATTAAAGGACACTTGTGCTCTCCCATAGGACTAAAACTAAATTAGTTTTCCTGGTAAATTGTCTACATCTACATTGTCTACTGCTTTCAAATTTATCTGGAAAGCAGAGTGTTCTTTGCGTGACAAAAATTCATAGGCATTCATCACAACTATGCTATTTTATTAAAAATAAAACATACTATTCCTCAAGCAATATCAAGGCCCTGTAGATGAGCAGCTTTTTTCTAGGTTCAGCAATTTCTAGAGCTAGTTCCAGTGCACCACTTTATGTCAGTTTTTAATAGATCAGGAGGTCAGGCAAATGGAAACTTGAAGAGATGCATGACATATTAGAGTAATGTATTTTTTCCCAGTTATTGCTGCAAAGTGCACATTAAAGCAAGGTTATTTTTGATTATTTACAGTCTCTTCCTTCACAGAAAACGTTTTCCTTTTAAATGAGACCATTTAGTGAAGAACAGGTGTCTCATTCTTTTATGGACACATGAACTCAGTGACCACTTTTGTGAGCTCCGCTGATATTTCTTTGGAGGTAAACAGGAAGATTTGCAATGATGAGGATCACTTAACAGGTCTTTCAAAAAGAGTACAGCTTTAAGTTTAAAAAGATTCAGAGAGAAAATGGAACCAATGATGTTGGTTCAGGTGAAAGATCTGTCTAGGTCAGTATGCTGTACACAGTGCTGCCAATAGAAGATTCTTAGAGAAAAGTAGAAAGAAAATGAGAAACCTATATTTCTCAAGAAGTGACACCTTGCTTTTAGCTCTTTGTTCTGAAATTTCCTGACCACAGTTGACATGCTTCTTTTAATAGCCTAGATAATTTTTTCTTCTATTAGTGTATCCAATCAGTGTTGAACATCAGCAAACTTTTAGCATCTGCAACAGCCCGTGGCAAGGAATTACATAGCATAGCTCTGCAATATGGGGTCTTTTACTTTGTTTATTTTCAATCTGCCATAAACAATTGCAATACATGCACATCAGTATAAGAGTAGAAATAGAGACCAGTCCTGGCAGCCGAATTTTGTGGGGACAAAATTCTTAAAATTCACCCCTATTTTATGCACCCTTGAATTCACCAAACAGATTATTTTAGAGTCTTGAACCTAAGTTATATTAGATAACAGCTATTGAGATAATCTGTTGCCTTAGACAAGGAAAAATTCTCCATAGGTTAATTACTTTGGAATTTCTGATATTTGTGTGAAACTTTAATTATCTAAAACTCAGCTCAGCCCTGTTCAGGCTTGGGTCTGGTCAGCCCCTCTCAGGCCAGGTAGGCTCAGCCCGGCTCATTCCCCAAGGAGTGGTGGCAGCCACAGGAGGACGTGCCCACCTGTGTCACACCCCAGCCCCCTCAGGTGGTAACGTCCCAGGGCTGTGGCCCTGCACTGACAATCCATACAGGTGCTTGGCTGCTCTCAGGAAAGGCCAGGAGCAGCAAAAGGCCACTGCCAGGGAACAGAGCGAGGATTTTCACCCCATCCCAGGGAGCATGTGGTCCTCCCATGCCGCAGAGGTGGTACATGAAAGGAGGTCTGGAAAAGAGGTGAAGGAGCATTTGTCTCCATGACAGTGATACATTTAAGTTTTAAATTCTTCTATCCATCTCTAATCCCACAGTCTTTGAAATGCGTAAGTTTTGTTACTTCTCTTATAATAAATTGCTCTGAATTGTTGCATCAGTGCCATACAAAAAGTTTCCTACCTTAAATGCTGTTGTATTGCAAATCAGCCTTGGATGGGTTATCTCTGAAGCAACATCAAAAGCACATCATTTTCTACCACATTTCTGTCATCCTAGATCTCCTTTGTTATAACCACTTTTCACACAAGTCTCTTCCCACTAGCATATGGGATTTTTTTGTGAGGCATTGCTGAGATCCTCCTCAGCTATACAAATTAATTTTTCTTTTGTTTTGTGGGCTTTCTTTTGCCAACTTTCACCTTTTTATTTTCTTATAACTTTGTATCTTCCCAAAATTAATGTTTTATTTTTCACTTCAACTAGTGTGAGCATCTTTTTCATCATTTCAGTACTACCTTCATATTTCATTAAACTATTATCAATACCCTCTCTAAGTGCTTAAACAAGGAGACTTTTAATAAAACTTCCAGAGAGATTGCTGTTACTCTTTGCCTATTATGTTAACTGCTCTGGCTAGCTTTAGATATATAATGCTATTCAAGCTAGTTCGTATTCAGCTTCAGCTGAGATTTTATAAGAAATTCAACAAAATTCTAAGCAGTGAAATTTTGTGTGTCCTTAACTTCCATCCGTCTTTTATATTTTCATCAAGAACAAGTAGAATTTTTATTGGCAAGACACAATCTCATTTATAAAAACATGCATAACAATATTTCTAGTTTACAGAGCACTATTAGACTATCCACTAATATTTTTCACACAGTTAAAACCTCTGAAAAACAGTACCTGAGAAAAGTCTTTCGGAGGGTAATGAATCATTACTGTCTAGGTTTTTAAATGTCTTGCCTGACCTAAGTGTTAGACCAATTTAACCTCAATTAGTCTTAAAACTGATTTACTAGAATCAATATATATTAATGACTAACAACCTTAAGCATCAATTGCAAGGGAATTGCAATTTGCTTTCATCTCCTAACAAGTAAACTAATATAGAAAAGAATTCAACCTTAGCAGGTGTTTCATATAGCTTTGAACCCATTTCATGACAATACTTTAAAATTCTGTTGTAACTGTAATAATCTTATCAGCTACTCTTTCCACTTTCTCATCTCTACACTGCACAGATATCTAGGCCTTCCCATCCTTGCTTAGGATCAACCATCTGATTCTTAAGCTCCTGGATTTAGACACACACCAGTTGACTGATGTCCATCCTTCTGAGTTCTTTTCTTTCCTGACAGATTGATTTAGCCAGGCTGTTTAGTGGAAGGGAACCCACTGCTAAATTAATAAACCAACCTTTTCATGTCAGTTTTGATCCCATATACCAGATTCCTCTGTCTTCCAACACCTGGCTTCTTCATTTGTACATGGTCATATAAAACCTCTTGCTACCTTCAGCATGGATATTCCCACAGAGGACAATTACCTACAGGGAATTTTGTGAAAATGCTGCCATTCATTGTTGATAGCTTGGAAGTCCTCATGTCCCTTCAGAGCATCAAGTTGATGAATCAGTGTTTGAGAAAAAAAACGTGGAGATTTGAGTCATCACGGCAGTAGTGTTGAGACAGTGATTGCAGACCACTTGAGTTAGACTTCAGTCCTTATCTCTAACCCTATACTCTACATTAGTCCCTTAATCCAATTCTTTTCACTAGTCCCTGAAGCAAGCTCCTACAACTTGAAAGTCCCGAACTATTCCTGTGCACTAACACCCTATCTCTGACCCAGTTCTGTAGCTGTAGCCCTAACCTGTTTGGACACGGGAAGGCAAAAGAAATGGAGGGATTTTGAGGTCACAGGACAAAGCAGAAATCCCTGCTGCCCCTATTAATTCCTAGCAACAAGGAGCACCATTTTTATGCAAAATGGCCTTATTCTCTTTGGATGTGTGAGCAAGCACAGTGTAGGGTTCAGGCCACATCTTCCCAATGTCAGTAATAGACTTCTTTTGCATTGCAGCAAAAGTGCTTAATTTCTCAAGGTGAAGCGAATGTTTCCAGACCCCTTCATTTTCCATTTGTCACATGGGTCTATATTCTCTCTACTTATTCAATGCTGATGGAAAAGAAGACATGACTGAGTTCAGTGTTCCAGAAAAATCAATGTGTATGGGAAATAGCTGCTAATTCCACTGTAATATACGCAGTTTGCAGTCAGCAATTAACACACATGGATGAAGTGATCTATACAGTAATTTTATACATGAAATTTATACAGTTTTGCTTTTTTTAATCTATATTTAGGCTATACATCGTCTGACTTGTGACATGAAATCATTATAAAGCACTAGTTCTTTCCAAACCTGTGCATTTACTTCAATGACAAAAATATTATTTTTCCCTTAAAATGAACTTGAAGTTTAAAGCATAATTTCAAAATATAATTAAGGTAATAGACAATGGTCTTAATGCTGTGAGCCATCTAAGTGGAGAAGTAGCCCAGTCATGAGAGATCTGCCAAGACAGCAAGTCAAGCGCCCTCATAGAAAATTGATATACTTTTTATTTAAATATGCAAAGTTTTCTTCACTTTATCTTTAAAAAAAATTTACTGGATCATTAGTCTAAGCAGAATTTGTAATACTGCTCTTGTAATTCTAAGTATATGCTCTTTCAGCAGCTACAAGTTTAAAAGACAAGGAAAATCTGAAGGGACTTATAGGAGATCTGCATCCCTAAGCACCACATCTGCATGTTAATGGAGGATTTGAAAATTCTTGGACTCAATCTTAGAGGTTTTTCCCAACCTAAACAATTTTATATCCTCACTAGCAAAATTAGGTTATTTTTGTGGTAACTTTCATATTGATTAGTCTCAACTTTGGATCTTTTGAGAGTTGCAGAGGTTACAGGGGAAATTTTCAATTGCTTCACAGAAGATGACTTTGGGAAATATGTTATTTTGCCTAAGCTGTTTACTAAAAATCTCTAGCATGTCATGATGCAGAACAATACCTTGAAATTTGGCAGTGTTTGTGGCTTGCTGTGGCTCCTTAGGGTCACAGGTCCCACATGCTTCTTAGACACTTGACAGAATTTGACAACAAATGTATCCAAAGATTGTTCCAGGGCTGTTCAGGTGTTACTCTTGCTGCATCAAGTTAGCAAAACTGACGATACCAGATCTGAGAAGAAAGCTCTCATTTCTCACTGAGGAAACAACCTAATGTAAATGAGCCATACAAGTAAGTAGAAGAGGCATTGACAGGTGGAAATCAGGCTGCAAGTCAGAGAAGAAAGAATCGAGGATCTCAGCTTAAACTTATTTGAAAGGACTAGAAGTCACTAAAATATCTGAAAAACTGTGCATAGGCTTTGAGAATGGTAATAAAAAAAGGAAACGGTTTGATCAGGCAGGAACCAAAAGCAAGGACAGAAAGAGGGACATCAAGAGGGATCTTGTGGATTTAATCTCCCAGGTGACTCTTGGTAGAGGATGCTACAATTCCACATAACTGCAATCCTGACTGGAAGACAGGAACAGACTTTTTTCAAAAAAAATAATAGGATCGCCAATAGAAGTTGTTAAAAGAACAAGTATTTGTAGGAGGTTACCAGAAGACGTAGCTGAACTTGGCATTATTGGACTTAAACTGAACATTTTTCAAAAAAGGTGGTCCTGTGTTAGCGGGATCTCACCTGTTTTCCTGAATGAATTCCCGGGTAGAATCAGTGGCTTGAGATAGTCAAAGGACTGACAGTTTAATAATAACCCTTCCACTTGGCTACCTGGTTATTAATTTATAAAAATAAAAATGAACAGTGCCAGTAAGAATCTGGGGGGTGGGGTGGGGGGTTGTTTCAGGACATTATAAGGAGCATCAGAAGGCTGGAGCATACTCATAATGCAAAAAAATGTTGTAAATGGCTCATTAGGAAACATCTGTTAATATCACCCTTTGAACATGCTTTTAGCTGTATTTACAAAAATACCACCAGTTAGATTTTAGCAGCAATAGGGAGTATTACCAAAATATTAACACATAATAAATACTGATCACAGCAGGAATTTTCTATTGTGATAATTACTCAAGGAAAGACTATTAGCGCTACTTCCTCCCAGCTAAAACATCAAAGCTTCTTTTATTTAATTTCATTTGCTTCAGACACTAATAAGTGTCAGCATCTTAACTCATTTTAATTTATCCTTCTCTTTGTCCAATTTTAAATAGTTCTTCCTCAAATTAATGCCATATCTTCATTACTACATTTGTTGTTAAACCTTCAAACAGCAATTCATGCAGCTATAGAGTGCTAAAGGCAGAAAATGTGGGAAAACTTGCAAAGAAACTACACAACTACACACACTGAAATTTCATTCTTTCACAGTTTCTCTGGGCCACCTGTCGGCTGCTCTGTCATTTTTCCCCCTTACATCAGGTCAGGTTTAGGTCCTAAGACAGCTTTGTTTCCTGAAGTCTTAAAGGCATAAAGTTGTAGTTAGTGTTATTTTCATGGACTGATAAATCTGATTGAATTGAAACTGGGATTTATTTGAAGTCCAGGTGAGGAAAAATATTTTTTTAGCAAAAAACCTTTTTCTCACTCTGCTGGTGCTGATGGTGTTAGTTTAGTCCAGGAACAACCATGTAAATGTGTTTTGAACTCTTCAGCCAATGACACCTTTAGAGGAATTATTCTGTATATGAAATGCGTCAGTCTTGAAGCTTGGAAGGGTTCACTTGTATGCTTACTTAAAAAGAAAGCAAACAACAAAAACAAACAAAAACCCCAAAAATAAACAAACAAAAAAAACCCCTAGTGCTGCTGGAGACCATGCCAGAGGCAGGATTAAAAAAAAAAAAAAAGCACCAAAAAAACCCCACAAACAAAAAATCAACCAAAAAAATGAAACAAAACCCCAAAACAATAATCAACCAACCAATCAAAACAAAAAAAAAAAAAAAACCACAAAAAAAAAAACCACACAGAAAGATTACTGAGTAATAACACTCATTTTTTTTCTTCCCATTCTAAAATAAAGTAATTTCTACAAAAAGTATTTTCTTATTTCCTTGGTTTAAAACCTGTAGTCAAACCTCCACAGCAGGAAATGCATGAAATGTCAGAATTTGCTGCTAGTCTTTCAGGGTTTGTCAGAGCAACTGGCTCTTTCCCCAAGTACAACTTACCATGATGGAACAAACTAGCATAGTTTGTTTTCTCAAAACAAAAGATCTGCCACGTAGATATCTGACATCGGATATGAAAGCTGCAGTTTTACTTGTCAAATAATCCCTGAAAGCACCTAGCTAGAATCATAAAACCATTTAGGTTGGAAAAAACCTTTAAGATCATCAAGCCCAGCCATTATTCTAGCACTGCCAACTAAACTAGGTCCCCAAGTGCCACATCTACAGTGATGGTGACTCAACCAAGGAGGTGCAGAGTTCTTGATGCAAGTAAAGACTCTGTGAAGATTCAGACTCTTTACTAGGCTTTACCTAAGTTAAAGGTTTGGGTATATTTTTCACCTACTGAAAAAGGAACCCTGACTGACTGAAAAGCATAAATTCTGTGACAAAATAATTAGAAACACTATCATACACCAACCCTAAGGATAACATTTCAAGTTGTAGATCCAAGTAGAAAAGATTATTTCTCCAATCGTATAATTCCTGCATGTTTCCTCACACTCCCTACTTACAGCTCTTAGAACTAATGTTATGTACTCCCTGCTCTTATTAACAGTTTTCTAGACCTATTTCTATTTTTAACCACAAATCACATTTACATCTGAATTTAAATCACCTTTGTATCAGGTAGCTTCTTTTGCTGACCCTCTCAATAGTGTCGTGGAAATGTCCAAGAAAGCATGAAAATCTCACTGGCAGAAATTTTGGACGAGTTACAATAAGAGTCTCATAGTCTTCCCAACTGCAGAAGTAGATGAAATAACCACCTTAACTAGTACAAAGAGAACTGCAATTGCAGTGCCTTTTGTTGCTGAATCTACCTCAAAACACAGTGAATTCAAGACATTGTAGGACTTGCCAGACAGTAAGCACACATTCACTTTAAAAAGCTCACAGTCTATTGCCTTTGACCCTTCAAAAAAGAGTAAATAAAATTTAGCTACAGATGCAGACATAAATTCAAAAGACCAGTGACACTCAACTTTTACAGCATCAAAAAAGTGAGAAGTGATAAATTGAATTCAGATACCCTCTGAATGGAAAGAAAAATACGTTCTCATTCAGTGAATATCTACATTCAGTATTTTTTAAGAATAAAAACCATAACTAAGCATCATCATAAATAGACTAACAAGAGATTATAAAAGAAACTGAACAGAAAGGTCTCAGCACCAGAGAGGAGACACTTCTGATATAATATTTGCAGAAAAATCCCCAGAGCATGAATGGATTTGGTTAATAATTTCTGTTTATATTTCATTTAGCTTTTCCCTTCAAGAAGACACAAAACCAGCTAGTGCATATGAGCACTTAGTTCATGCAGAGCATGAGACTTTGGGCTGCAGCAGGCATGGTGGTAGAGTGCACATCACGCTCCTGTTGCAGGAACTCTTACAGTGCAGCCTCCATGCTATCCTTGGAAAGGAAAGTGATCCATAAAGACACGGTGCCCATATAACACTTTTAACAGAATACACCAGGAATAGTGCTGATGTGTCAAAGAGAAGTAACTGCCCAGGTCAGTGGGCAGTCAAATGGCAAAGTTTCCACTACAACATTGAGCTCCTAGCTCCATCTAGTCAACAAATTTGGTGTCCCTCTACTCTTCTTTTATGCTTGTTTCATGTGAATTGTTTATCCTTCTGTCCCTCTTCTTGAACACCAAGTTGCTCAGCAGATGCCCATTTCCAGACAGCTCCTACATTGCTCATACCTTTCCACTGGAGTAATTCATCATTCCTTACCTCCAGAGCAGAGCTAAGGACCTAACACAGCTTCAGCTGAAAAAAGCAGCAAACTCCATCCTAATCTTTGCCAATATAAGAGCTGGATGAAAATTAGCAGGCAGTTATTCTGCTATAGTTATCCCAAAGGAACTACATGAAAAATGGTACTGAACAGAAAAGAAACTAGATCTTACAGTAACACTGTACTCTCAAGAGCATAGGAAGGCACTGAGGAATCAGAAGACAACAGACTGCAGATATTTTTTGTTTTCACTTATCCCGCACAACCATCTTCTATCTATCCCTATAGCTGTTCACAAGGCTGTGGTGTGGAGTGTGGATTGGTGCCTAGGGTTAAGCAGGACACATAAAGTAGCACCTCTGAATCCCCTCCAGGCTGTGATTCTTTAACTCCTTAACAGCACTGACAGCTGCCTTTGTGTTCTGCTTCAAGTTCTCCTGCTTCTTTTTCAAGTCCTTATTGACAGAGAACTTTTCAGTCAACCAGCTCAAGGAATGAAAGCTGTGAGAAGCAGGTCACTTCAGCTGTAACAGCAACACACTATGTTGCTTCTTTCCATTGGCCAAAAATGACAGGAATGGAAATTAAGCTATAAAAAGGTATTCGATTGTTGCTTTCACTTTCATTTGAAGTTTCCAAATCCTGCCTCTGTATTTGTTGTTAGTTGTGTTTCTCTAAACAAGTCTTACACAACAAATTTCTGCAAGTAGTTGTGTTTGCACGGCTCCCCACACCACACACTAAACACAAGCGATCATCGTCGCTGCTGAAATCAGGGCCGATTCTAACAATGGATTTGATAACTTGTAACCAAGCATATAACAATAGCATGGCAGAAGCAGGATGAACAGCTACCATCACCCTGAAGGAAAAGAGCTTTTTAAAAGCATTCTTCTATCTTCAAACCAGGAAGTTTTATTATTAATTGATACAACTATGTGTGGTTGTCATAGCTGGCAGTTCAGCATGACTTCATTTGCATTAGTTACCAATACTAAATATAATTTTTCCAGGTCAGTAGTTTGACTCATTGTTCTTTTTCACTGCCCTCTGTTCCTCCCTGATTATGCCATCACACCAGAAAGGCAGTTCCCATTTGATCTGGTATTAGTCTGTATTTAGTCTGTAATGTGTGGCTTCAAATGCAAGACACAAACCCTTTTCTTTAAATACAAATGTATCTTCTGAAATTTTGTATCTTGAACAGGAAAGGGACCCAAACCATTGCCCAAGCAATCCATGACTGCTAAAAGTCTAAGGCCCTTTTATCCTGACTGGACATATATATAGGTAGGTGCTAAACCAGAAAAGATACTTTCCTCAGAAATACTGAAAGATTCTGTGTTCCAAAATAGTAAGAATTCTTTCAATGTACAGAGAATTTAAAATATTTTTATAGTTGATAAGAAATTATTATGAATTTTAAAAAATTACACCTCAAAAAGAAGGTTTAATTTCCTGCCATTTTCTGTGGATTAAATGAAGAATATTGTAAAGCCCTACAAATTCAGTGTCAAGCTTTTTGTGGTCCAGAAATTATGGGCGTTTAGTTTTCTTTAATGGTCTTTGTTTAGAGCGAACTGAAGCAAAAAATTAAACTTTATAAAGCAACAGAAGGTGATTCAGATACTCCACAGATCTCATTATTGGAATTTTATGCCTTTCATGTCAGTGAACAAAGAAGCGGAGAGAAGCCTGAGGAGAGATAAATGAATAGTACAAGAAACTGTTGAAGTAAATTTTCTGACAGCATTGCCACCAGTTTACATCAACATGGAAACCACAGATTTTTCTGCCCAGCCTCCCAGGTGTGCTCTAAGATGAGTCAGTTTCAGGCAGCAATGGCACAGGAAAGGCGAGCAAGGAGAAGTCAACTCTTGTAAGCTGTCAAAAAAATAAAAAAGTCTGTGCTGCTGGTTGAGCTGAGTACAAATAAGACAGAAAATGGCTTCAAAAATGCTGTCAAGACATATTTAGAAAACAAAGTTACAATTATATTTAGGCTCGGGCATGGATTTACTACAGAAAGTCAAGTATGAATTCAGCCTCTGACTCACAGAATTCAACTCTCTATGTGACAAAACATGTCAGATGAGTAACTTCACATAAGTAATGCAGATGTTCGCATGTGCACACAAAGGCTTCTCTCTGCCCACAGCTCCCTGTGCCTCACACCTCCATTGCCTGTTCAGTCCTGCAAGCTTCACAGAAAGGCCCTGCATGCTCATTGATATAGCTGTATTTGAGAGAAGCAGGCACCCTAAAGTTCTTAATATTCTTGTATGATAACACCATCAAGGGAAAAGACAACTAGTGCTCTTGAAACACACGTCTAAGTCACAACCACTTTGCACCGTTTTGACACAGGGCTTAATTAACACTACTAAACTTGCCTGTTTATGAATGTTAAAAATGCTGGAATTAAGATATCTGATGGCTTACACGTGTATAAAGGAAAATGACTATCTGCTAAGAAAAGAGAAAGAAATTGCATAGCACAGTGATATAGAGCAAACTTCAGTACAAAGTTCTGTACATAACAGACTGGTAAGTAAGGTCAGAGAAGCACTCTGCTAGCTAGCTTTAGCAGAATAAGTACAGGAGGTGCGAACACAAGTTTTGCACTTGCTGGTGATATCCACCAGAAAGCAACACCTTAAAAAGTCTTCTTCAAAATAGACATCTGTTATCAAACACTGTGGGCGTTGGGTGATACAGAAAAATACGAATACAAGTAAAGTTCAGTCATGCTTACACTATCAGTGGCTGCTCAAGGCCGGGGAAATAAAATAGATGATTTAAGAGCTTTGTATTTTCCTCTTTGTTAACGTCAGTTTCCTCAAACATTTCTCCAGTGGTCCATTTTCAGACACTTCCCACACTAAGGAAAATTTTGTAGTGAGTCTATTCCAACATGATATTCAAAGTTTCTTAAGCCATGATGCTTGACATGTTCTGTGTTGTGTTATGGTCTGTTCTGTACAACAACTGGCAGAAGAGACAAGAAACAAAGCTCTCTTACAGTAAGTTTCCATAATAGTGAGTACTTCACACAACAGGAATAGCTGAGCAGGTGGGTGATACAGCCTTTCTGTAACACCCTTGAAGCAGAACTGAAAATGTAGAAAGGTAAGAGGTTGTAAACTTACCAAATAGCAAGGATTTCTATTCACAGTCTCTACCAAGAAGTGATGGCAGTCAAAGATATTATCACAATACTCTAAAACAACAACGTGAACTAGCTAAAGAATTTACCTTTGAGTTCAGGGAGAAGATGATGTACCATTTGAACAAATAATACTTACAGGAACAGCTATTAAACATAGAAAAACAAGTCATGGGACTTCTATTAGAGTCTCTGGAGATAATGAAAATGTTGGGAAAAAAATTAGTGTTTTCCTCCATAAATTACATGAAAAAGTCAACTGCTTGGGCCTCCTCATTAATCTAGAGGAAAGGTATCCTACCAAAACCAGTGGGAGATGGGTTGGGTCCATACTTGAATTGCTGCTGTTAATATCATTCATGTGTAATAGTAACAGTGAGCATTTGCTCACCGTTTATACTTACATTTTCCAAAGAGTTTTATAAACATTATTTACTTAATTTACTAAACAGCCATTCAGAGGAAGTGATTATCAGAGAAATGCCTAAAGAACACAAGCCAGAGGTAATTTCTTTAACCTTTTCTCATGCTTTGACTTTCACATACTTATAACATAAATCTCTGCTGGAAAATCATTCAGATAATTATTGTGAATTATGTTTGCAAGTTTATTTTTCCACTGCAGCTGCAGAAGTGAATCACTTAAAATACTTAAAAGACTGTCTGTCTTACACTTTTTTAAAAAAAACTCCCTATAAACTGGGGTCTTTGCATTCAAACAGCATCACAGGACAAGATTTGTGAAAGGTGGCTA
Source organism: Anabacerthia variegaticeps (assembly GCA_035583185.1). Classification (NCBI taxonomy): domain Eukaryota; kingdom Metazoa; phylum Chordata; class Aves; order Passeriformes; family Furnariidae; genus Anabacerthia; species Anabacerthia variegaticeps. Next base: position 23,873,895 of record JAWWEW010000131.1, on the reverse strand, counting down.
TTCTTCATTCAGAATGCTGTTGCTGTCCTGCCTAGCTTGTACATCTCCAAGCACAGCCAATTAAACACCATGCTAGACTTTATTAACAAAGCAAGACATTTCTGCTCTATGTTTCTCACTGTTCTCAGCCAGCTAATTATTTTCAAAATATTCATATTTAGAGGGGAAAAAAAGCATTGCCAGCTTTTACAAAAGAGAATAAGTAGCTTGACCAACATTTAGTAAAAGCTTGGTTTGACATTTATAAGACCTTGGTGGTGGGAGGTCTTTCTTTTAATTTAATTCTGCTACTTTTTCAGAGGCTTGCATTAGTGGGCAACAGCTACACAGTGAGCCCTGTCCTTTGTGCTTCTATTTATCCACCAGCTGCTTCCTCCTCCGGCCAAGTGCCTTTAAGTTTTCTCAGCTCTCTTCCATCTTCCTAATTAGCACCAAACTTCCAGGTTTCTGGAGGGACCTGAAAGTGCCACCTTCAGCAAGGAAGCACCAAACATCACTCAAAGTAATGGTGAACCTTCTCAGATTGCACAATTTATTTATGGATTTCCGTATTAGAGGCTCCAAGAGGAAGGACTAGGGTGTATTTCCCCAAGACATAAAAACAGACTAACAAACCCAAAACATTTAATCACCAAAACCACAGCACTCTCATCCAGAAAGTACAATTCTGTACCTCAATTTAGATGTTTTTGAGATTATCTGAATAACTGTCCTCAAGTAACTGCTAATGATTCTGTTAACTCATATAAAAATAACAGCTCCTGAGCAGTTCCTTACACAGTTTTATTAGCTTCAACTGGACTAGCTGGGCTGATAAAGTGCTCACAGTTCCACATCGGCTGCTCTAAATCAAAATTCAGGCCTGAATGCCTGAAATGAATGCTATTATTTAACTGCAAATACTGTCATTTTCCTGAAAATATCACTAACTCTTATTAATGTTTGCAAATATATAATTTTCCCTTTTCAGTGTTTCCCATTGACTCCCCCAACGTCTCTTGCAAAATGCCAGTATTCTTCTTCAGTGACAGTATATGGGTTTTTTACAGTGCTTGATGTCTTATTGTTATACTACTTAATTTATTGTTTTCTGGAAAAGAAACTGTATTGACCTTTAAGAATTGGGTAAGACAGACATAAATGTAAACAGCCTCCTGCCTTTCTGAAGCAAATGCTAGTTTTCCCCTTTGTCATTTAGGCTGTCTTCAGTTTTCTCTTAATCAGTATAATTCTTGGGTGATTTATCCCAAGAAAGTAACACTCAGCTATGTAGTCAAGGTGTTTCTGGCACAGACTTCATTTTTCAGATACAAGGCAGATTAGAACATCAAATTAATCAACAAGGCTGATTATCACAAAATCATAGAATAGTTTAGGTTGGAAAATACCTCTAATATCATCAGGTCCAACCACTAACCCAGCACTGCCAAGCCCACCACAAAATCGTGTCCCTAAGTGCCACACCTACAGTACCTAAAGGGGGCTGCAAGAAAGCTGGAAAGGGACTTCTAACAAAAATATGTAGTAATGAGACAAGGGGGAATGGATTAAAACTGACAGAGGGTAGGTTTAGATTAGATATGAGGAAGAAATTCTTTACTGTGAGGGTGATGAGACATGGGAAAAAGTTGTCCAAAGAAGCTGCAGATGTCCCATCCTTGGAAGTGTTCGAGGCCAGGTTAGATAGGACTGGTCTACTGGAAGGTGTCCCTGCCGATGTTGTGGGTTTGGAATTAGATGTGTTTGAGGTCCCTTCCAACCCAGACCATTCTATAATTATTCAATCATTTTCTTCTACATTTTGTGCTTTCTATAATTCCGAAAGTACTGCTAAAAACTCTAGCTAAAGCCTACCAAGAATCGAATTTAAAAATTCAGAATACCATCCCAACCAGAACAATCTTACAGGATTTAGAAAAAAAATCAGGTCATTTTTATACACTATAAAAAAAACTGGTAGCATGTAACAGGGAATGGTATTTTTCTCTAGGTTTTTACAGTCTATTGGTGTTTCAAATTATTTATTTTTTTAAAAAAGCTCCTACAGAAATGCCTATATTTTCTCTTAACAATCCAGGAAAATGCAAACAGGTAAAATCATATTACTGCCTCAGATATAAATGACCAGCTCATTGTGCAACAAAAACTTGCCCCTTCATATCTCATTAGCTGACACAAAAATAATTCTAAAAGAAATTAATTGACAGAAGCCCCAGATTTCTTCCACCAGAGCAATTCTTGTGTCTCATTTATCCTAATCTATGCCTTCTCCCAAGGGGTGGTTGCTTCAGAGATTTCTGCTGTCAGACTCCTGTCCTCTCTCTTTCTCTGGCCACCCATCCTTTCTGATTCCCTAGCACAAGAGCAATCAAGGATCCAGGAGTTAGGATTCTGATCTTGGAAGGCGAAAGTACTCCACTGAAAATCCTCAGCTTGAATGAAGAATGTTAAAAAAACTGCAGAGCCTTCTCATTTGCCTTCTGGTTTCTCAGGGTATGCTTGTAATTGTTCAAATTGCCTTCTGTATGTTTATTTTTTATATATCTTTTGAATAAAAGAAATTTTAAATCCTGTAATAACAAGACAGCATGTATTGAAAGATCCTTTAGTACCAAAAGAGCTGGGAACAACTTTCATGGAATAAACAGCTTTTCCTACATACCCATGTTAAGCTGTAACTGGCTGATTCACTCTTAGAAAGCATTGGCTCATAGCAGCCAAAATTCACATAGGATGTTATTAAGTATTAGAAAGGGTACAAAGAACAAAACAAAATTATACCACGGTATTAATATATAACATAACTATAACCATTCAGAAAAAAAAAAGACAGTAGACGATTTACAGAGAAAGCTGACAATAATCTCTGCTTGCAAGAGAAACACATCTAATGTATCTTAATGGATTGAGGGAAAATAGAGAATGGCTATTTCTTGAGTTTTATAATTCAAAAAATATTAGGGAGAGTCCAAATAAAATATTAGGCCACAAATTTAAGAGACAAGATGAAATAATTTTTTTGGAACAGGATATTATTTACTTTTGGATCTTACAGTCAGATGATGTATGTACCAAAAGTATAAATAAAGCCACTTTTGCTAGGTCTCACCATGATTATTAAGCAGGTACTTAAATCTGATCCCCTCAGTAAGTTCCCAGGACATCAAAGACCAAGAAGTTGAATGACACATGGGGGAAAAGACTGTATTACACTTCTCCAGTTCTTTCTGTTTCTGACATAGAAAGCTGCAGCCAATCATAATCACAGACAGTTCAGATTTATCCAGCTTTCTACTGGAAAAGGCCTGGTGGCCAGGTCTTCACTCAGAAGTCCACATTTACAGAGTCATCCTGTACTTACCTGGAACTACTAGGGCCTCTTTTATTGCATGAAAAAAATAGCAGCAGCATCACTCTATTTGAAACTCTCCGTGGCTGTTGAGTAACATTTTCATTGCAGCAGGAATTAGGAGAATAATTTAATTTACTGAGTTTCCTGTCTTATAAAAATTGAAAGTTTTTATCTTTAAAAATGTTGTTTCACAGATTCTCTGCTAACCAGGAAATACAAAATACAGACTTTAGAATAAGCTTTTGGATACACGCGCCTTTCAAGACTTAACATCAAAGGACTGAAGAAGAGACTTCCATTGGACCAATTGCTCAGTGAAGTCATTGGTAAAAGATAGAAAAGCTTTAAAGTTTATATATACCCATATAGTGGCACCTTTCTACAGTATTTGCAGCTAGTGCTGGTAAAATACACTCTAGGTCTAAGAGTCTATGATTCCACCCCAGACAAAATAAACAGAGTATATACAGCAGAAGAGATGATGCCCATTTTCTCTGCTGGGAGATGATTCCTGGATTAGATCATTAATTGCATTAGCAAAGCAACTTGCAAAAACAAAAACAACAATAACAAAAAAAAAAAAACACAAAAACAAAAACAACAAACAAACCAAAGCCTGTGGGATGCAGAACGTTCTGACAGGATAGAGCTCAGCACAAAGGTGACAAAATACATTGATTAGCATATCAATATGAATTTGTCAGTCATATAAACCTGGAATGCCAGATTGCACTTTGCCTTACAAAAAGAACAGTTTGTTCTTCTCAAATAAGAAGTGACAGCAGTGAGAAACACAGTTGATTGCTGCAGATTGATGGCAGTTGTGGTAAGGGAGTTGCAACTGGATAAAAAATATCCTAAGTGCAAAACACTATTTTCTGTCCACAGTATCAAAACACAATCTCCTGACATTAAGGCTCTGGGCTGTCTGCAAAGAGGTGGCAGGAGCTGGATAGTATGCAAAACCAAAAACCAGTCCCTAGTGTACAGCCACGAGAAATTTCAGCATGTACTTTAGTCCTGAATCAAGACAAAAATACCAAAATAAAGCTCAGATTAACCAGTTCCCCCCCCCAACTAAAAATTCTCAGAAATTTATATTAAAAAAAAAATCAAAACAAAACGTAAAAACCCATCCCCACGTAAAATGCATTGCTTTATTTCACAAAAGAAATACTATATGCAGTTTGCAAGTCAAATGCTTTCATTTGAGGTCTGGAGACATGACAAGCAACTGGACTCTGGTAATGGAGGCTGAATGAAATCCTGCTGCTGAAAGACAGGGGTCTAAAAAAAGCTGCTCTGTGTTGACAGATATAACTGCATCCATCACTAGGGATGCCTGTCAAAATGTATCATTATACAAGCGTTAATATAACCACAGACAAAACCAGTGTGGTTTTCAATTCTTCCTCCTCCCCCCTCACCATCTCTCCAAACAATTCTGTTTAGCTTCCAATTATTTTCAGGGCTCTCTTTCCAATCACCCATTTCCCTGCTATTTAGTGATTTGTCTTTTACCCTTTTGTCCTTTCTTTGGATTCCTTCCCTCCACTTTTCTCTCTTTTTGTGCTGAGTGTAAATTGGTTTTAATAGTTGTCATTGTCTACTGCCCCAGCCCCAGACAGCAATTACCCCTGGTTTTGCCTTTTTGGACATCCCACACACTACCTCAGCAACCAACAGGAACATGAAGCAAAAACTGCTTCTCAGCAGGGAACACGAGTTCATCTTTGTCAGATTGCAGTGTTTCATTAGCACAATGCTGGAATTTGTACACCAGCCCAGGATTTCCCTATGTTTATCATCCGTAAAAGAAAATGTGTGTTCTACTGCAAGAGTGATGGAGGGCTCTTTCTTCACCAGATAAATCTGGAAATAAATCCATTAGATAACACTCTGAGCACATGAAGTCAGACACAAGAAATTAGTTTCTTCAGCCTACAACTGCTACATCTACACATAATTCCTACCACTACAGATTCTACTCAATAAAATTAAGTTATCTGAACAATTTAGTGAGACAACAAACATTTTATCAACACTCACTATCCATACTGGTTTTAAAAGAGCAAAAGATTCATAAACCAGCTTCAATCCCCAGTGCTTGCTACATAAGAACAAATTATTTTCAGACAATAGCCTGCAGGGAGTGTGAGAGATTTAATCTAAAGAATTTTTTCTTTTCTGCCTGCCTCAGGAAAGGTAAAGAAAACTCACATTTTAATTTTTACAATCCTAGATCTCTGAGTTCCCTTTATAGTCTTTTTATCAGCTATCGTCTTACAAGAGCCATTGTCTTGGGCAAGGGTAGTTGTATCTGGTTTTCTATGGTAAGGAAGTTCATAATTCTGTAGAACAGATTTTCATTTGTCACTTTTTGGAGCAATGATTCAACTATAAGACACAAATACTGACATTAGATCATCAGACTGTGAGCCACTTTCCTTGTTGTTTACATAGGCAGGAAAGGCGTTTCAGCTTTATTTTTAAAAAAGTCCAGTAAAACTAGAAGGCATTTTTAGCAAGATATTTCTACCTGGTACCAACCCCAAATGAATGGTATCCTTTAACGACAACAATGTTGTTGGCAGATTAACACAGTAAGAGAAATTGACTGAGGATCAATTACCACCATTGTTGGCACAATGACACGTTACAAGTGTAGGCACAGTGTCCATCCACCTGCCTTAACTTCGGGATCAGGAAACCTGTAGTAAGTCTATCTACTAACTTTTTTATCATTTCCACATAAAAGTTGTTTTCTTATTCCCAAACCAGCAACAAGAAGTGACTTGTTACTTGAGAATTAACAAAAATAATAATAAAAAAGAACATGATGTTAAAAATCTAAGTACCTTCTGCAACATTCAAAAATTATTAGTCACTAAATGTGAATGCTAGTGCTTGGAGCCAAATTAATAAGGTGCATTCTTTACAAATTATATTTAGTTACTACATTTGGCTTTCGTGCCTCTTCCTCCCTCTTTGCTACTGCTTGTTCAAAACTCATCTGGTGATACATGCATCCACAAAAAATAATAAAAAAATAAGTTAGTCTAAATCATTGCACCTCAGAAAATTAATTGCCTTCCTTTCTGTTGTCTTTACAATACCTCTGGAACTTGCTGAATAACAGAGAAAGGTCAGCTCGTTTGAACTCTTGTTCTTACATAAATAATCTCTTTCAACATGAATATAGAAAATCAAATTAATAGCAACTCCTTTTTAAATATATGTCATCACAGAAATAATATGGTCCAGTGGTTTGCAGAAAAGGTGCAAGAGATTGACTGACTTCTTGAAGCCACAAATTGAATTTTTCTGATTTGGCAAGAGTTGCTTTTCCTTTCATTCCAATTCTGAAAAAAGAAGAAAGATCACAAAACAGAAAAACAGAACCTGAATATTAGGGAGAGGAGACAAGAGAAGGGAGCAGGAGGGAATGGCAACTGTGATTAACTTTCAGTGAAAAATAATAGTTCTTAAGACATGATAGTTTGAATAACAGGCTCTGTAAAAGTCTACATAGGTGAGTTATATGGTGTTGTGGACAAAGAAATTGTTTCTGCTGAAAACCAACTAACTAGTAGACTTTTTGGCTTAAGAATCTCTATGGCTTAGAAATAGAATGTTTCTGATAATATGTCATAAGACTACCATAATACTTTTGCATCAATTTTGATAGCTGTTTCTTTTCCACTGTCAGTCACACAGGCAAATGTACAAAACATGAGATGATGTTGTCAGCATGTTGGCCACAACAGTTCATCAGGAGGTGGAAAAGCCAAATTCAGATCCCCTCTCCATCTGCATCTCAGAGGAGAAACTGGATTCTGAAGACGGCAGGACACAAATCTTGGATTCCAAAGTGCAGAACAGAACACTTGTGTTTTTGTACATTTGAGAGAGTAGCGGAGAAGATTTTCTTCTTATCCTTCACTTCCCATGCAAAAAAGATATGTTTCAAGACACAAAACTTGCCATGTTGCCAAAATGCTCCCTCCTATATTTACTACACATTTGCAGATATAGCTTTTCTAAATTGTCATATGCCTTTCACATAAGCAAGTACAAAATTCACTTGACTTTGATCCTGCTCTAGCACTTGGGATTTAAAATAATTTTTCATCAAAAGTTATAAGAACATAGCAATATCATATGTAAATTTGTAACTGTTATTCTGGTTTTTACCTTATATTTTGTTTGGTTTTTACTTTTTTTCTTGTACAACAAAGACAAGAGCAACCAACTACTTCTATGCTGACAGAATACAGTCTCATATAATATTCCAATTAGTTTTCTAAAACAGATGAGACTATATTATTTCTTTAGAAATACTCTGTAAATAGTATTCTAAATATGTGAATTCCTGTAATGTTTTATTTGGAAAACAATACATAATTTTTTTTTTTGTTAAGGAAGCAAATAATGTAGAATATTCTCTTGATACCAAGATAATAATTCCTGCTAGTAAAAAACAAGTCAAGAAGCCCATTTGTTTTACTTTTCAGGTAACGCTGAAACACAGATGTGTCACTGATGCTCTATAACTAACACAGATAAAACTACCAGAAAATTTTATTACTGGATTTTAGTCAGCACTGAGTTACTGTGATTCCATTCATGCCTCTTCAGCTTGCTCAATACCTTAAAATATGCATTTTATTATGTATGAATATGTATGCACTTTTTTTATATGTAATAGTTGTATATAACTGAATAAGTAGCTCTAAGAGTCAGAAAAGTCACCAATAATATTCCCCTTAATTTGGATTCTTGTAAGGAAAAAAGTTGCTGGAAAGAGCAACAGGAGCAGTAGTAGGAGACAGAGGAAATTGTTTTGCCAGTAGGTGTCTTTTTGATTGACTTCAGTGGACTTGCAAACAGGCCCACAGGAATTTCAGGTGGCAACAGCAGCTACCCGTTAGTTTCAAGACTGTAGGTTCAGAACATGCAAGATCCAATAGAACACATTATTTTCATCTCTGACTTATGCAACCTATAATTGTCTTGTTAAATGTAACGCTTAAAGATATTAAAAGAACAGAAGAATATGGGAAAACACCTGAGTGCACACATAGAAGTCAGTTGCTAGCTCATCTCACCTATGACATTAGACAGGCACTTGAGCAGTTGGAGAAAGATGAAAAGGCAGAGGTGTCTCATTTTACAATTGCAAATAAATTGTCTCCCACTGGAGAAAATAAATAATGTACAGCAGTTAGGAGGAAAAAAAAAAATCAATGAAAGTTTCACACCAATTTATGTCACAGACTGCCACAAGGAACATAAAAAGGAAAACAACAATAGGGGAAAAGAAGACTAATCACGATAGACCAAGAAAACGTTTGTTATACCATGGCCCATTTCTCTCTGCCTTTAGCCCCTCCTCCAGATATACTGCTGTCAGGTAGAAGAACCACTTGAATCAATCCACTTAACTTTTTCAAAAAAAATTGCTAGTATCACATTTAGGATAATGTATTTTCCCCTCAAAGCCCTAGCTGACCCAGAGAACAAATGAATAAGGATTACTTTTTGCAGAACAACCTTGCCCCACAAATTATATTTTGGCACAGACACCTCACTGAACCAGTTATACAGCACCTTCAGTCATGTCCTACACGCAGCAGCTAAAAAACAGACGGCTAAGCTATGCTGATGACAGCAGAAAACATACTTAGCCTTTCAGAAGGATCAGAAGATCAGACTCTCAATGGCTGAAGTAATCTTGCTGGTTCTTTCTTCATCAAAGAATAAAAGTTTTCTCATAGAAAGTAATTTGTGAATATTATCTATTATTCAGGATAGTCTTCATTTCTATTTAGTGTTAGTTAATTTCTAATCACTCATCTCTAGACATGCCGAGTTTTACTTTATTCTAGAAATAACATCAGTGAAGTTCCACCTCAGCATCATACTCCAGAAGAAAACTTGTGTCTGCTGAGTTCTTTGACTCTGATTGCCCCCACCCTTCTGGCTCCCTCTAGCCGGGAGGAAGAGCCACATACAATATTTCTGCTTTTGGTATAGGTCTAGTCCTTTGCTGCAACATCCTTACTCTGATGCTTGTGAAATTGGTAAGTATCCCGAGTCATTTTCAGTTAGTGCCAGGAAGAAGACTTTTGCATTCAAAAACAATAATCAGAAACCAAGTTCAAACTGAGTTTTCCAGCTATGTTTTAAGCTACACAAATAAAGCAAACTGTTCAAAATCCAGGAAGGCTGATATTGTCATGACAGGAGCACAATGCGAACACACAGCCATGATAAATAGGACAGTGTTGAGCATCCTTAAATTGCAAAGATTCTCCTGCCACAGCTAAACCTTTCCATGATCGACTGACTGACAAACAGGAGCTATCAAAGCTGAGGAATAAAAAAAGCTGCTGCTGAAAGATTGTTTCCTCCAGCTGGGCACTAGAGGAAAGAGACAGAGAATGAGGTTATTAGGCTAAGCCTAATCAAGCAAGCAAATCCAAAAAGAAAAGCAAACTTTGCAATGCCCTAACTGTTATATACAAGAAAGGAAAGAGGACAGGTCTTATGAAACACCTTAATGCTGCGGTTAGCACTTATGCTAGATAGATATGCCATGCAGGCTGCTATTTTACTACAAATCCCTACTTGTACAATACTGCTAATATTCTCTGTCTCTCTTTCCCGCAACACACAGAAAAATGTAGTGGAAGAGTGATTCTAGACAAATCTTCAAATACACTAGAAGACCTGGTAGAGCATTAAACCGTCTCATATAGAACAAAGAACAGAATAATTTCTAAATCTACTTTCCAGTCAAAATGCTAAGTCAAGAGCTTAGCTTTCACTCTGGGCTCAGTAAGAAAGGTTTTGCTGGAACTGTGAAAAATAGTTTCAAACTATAGGACACCAAGGAAGACATACAGACAATTACAGCTACTTTTCTGATACCACTTTAGATATATCTTTCACGTTTCTAAGTGTTTCTGTGAAGTTAGGAATGGAGAGCTGAAACTAGTGCCAAGTTTAACCACAGTTGACTATAAGCACAAAGTAGCAATCAGTGGAAAAGCAAAAGAAAACAGTAAATAGCAGATGCCCTGAAAGAAGTCACTCTGAAATTGAGTACTCTTGCAGAGAGGAAAAGTAAACATTCTCACTGCAAATACGCATAAGCTGGACCAGCCAAAAGTTTACACAGGAAATTGCATACTTGTAGCAGTTCTATAAGAAAATATCAGTGTGGTTACTCTCTACAATTACCTTTTTCTACAAGAGACAGAGAAAAAACACAGATCCTTGTCTTTTGTACTGCTCCATTACTTAAGTTCCACTCCAGTCAGGCAAATTTTGCTACTCAGAAGTTCTCACCAAAGTTGCTGTGGAACTTATTTGAGAAATGATGGCCTTCAGCTGACCACACTTCAATCAGTACACCTGTAATCATTACAAATTTTGATGAAAAAGCACAGCTGACTTCACTATTCATGTGAGTTTCCTCTACAGACATTTGCCAATTACTGGCTGCCTAACCTCTTTCCTTATTTAGTTAAATAAAATGCTAGCAAGGCAGCTGCTAAAGGACAGGTCAGTCTGCTTCTTTGCTATAGTCTTTTGGATGCAGGGGGATCTGATTTTGCTTCAATTGATGATACCAGACTGCTCCTCTATGGTTTCAGTTAGAATCAAAAACAGAGTACAGAGAATTTATTGTAGCAAATTTTTGCAGGCATTTCCAAATGGAATCACAAATGTTCCCTGTGGGAGGCTGCTCCAGCTGCCCAACATTTGCCCTGTGCTGTTCAGTGTTCCACTGGAGGCTGTTCCAGCTGCCCAACATTTGCCCTGTGCTGTACAGTGTTCCACTTGTCAAAACAAAAAACTCCAGATACTCTGCTACCACTTGTGCCAGATTCCAATACCTGCTGCAACACAGCTGATAACATCCAGCTTACTCAGCAAGCAGCTAATGAAAAATCTAGGTTTTCCTTTATGCTAATGGCACTCCAGAGTTGTCCTTCTTATGTGTGGGGGAGAGGGGATGGGGAAAAGCACCGTGCATAAAAATGTCCCTACAGGGGTGGAATATTTCTCAGGGTACCACTGAAGAGGACAGAATCAATGATACTTTGATTTTTACTCTGCAAAGCTGACACTCCCATTAGCATACTGTGTTGGTGGTCTGGCTGACATGAAACAAACACAGACTACAAAAAGCTTCTTGATTGATTTTTGTTTCAAGTAAGTCTCAAGGACTCAGTTTACCTATACCTCTGCTGGTAGAAGGAGATGTTGCCTTGTACTGATTTCTCACACTGACCAGGAATGCATGGAGAACAAATTCCCTTGGGGGCACTGTAAAGAATTAGGGAAAGACAAATGGTAATGGTCTCTCCAGAATACCTGACAGGCAACAGCAAGCAATTTTCCAAGACAAAGCTAGAAAAAGCTTCATTCCTGTGAAGAAAACAGAACAAGGACTCGATGAACTATACAGAGTCAGTAGTTCAAACAGATCATTTATGTTCCTATACAGGGAAAGTTAATGCAGTGCTCTGCAAGTACACTACTCCTATAGTAGTGTACTTTGCACTTTGCTGCACACTTGGCAGTACTGCATTCAAGAAACAGCATCCCTGTGTCTGCTGAAATTGAGGAAAAGGAGTAACAGAGCTGAGGAATAGAGTAACAGAACTGGATGGAAGCAACAGAAGCATACAGGACACAAGGACTTGGGTAGCTGGTGCAGAAATGTGAAAAACACATTAGCTTAGTTTGGAATTCCTAGCTGGAGCATAAATATGGAAAAAGGTATAGGGCAGAGGGCTGGGGCTGTGCTTTCTAGCTTATAGCCATATAAAAATCTTGTTTGAAGCTCCTAGAGTCAAAAGTGATGCTACTAGAATGTCCAAGTTTCTGTTATAACTAGTTGGTCCGGCGTTCCTCTCTCACTGGAGCCACCACGAGAATTCTTTCAACACCCAGACTCACAGAGATTTTCTACTATACCCTTCTTCAGGCTCACGGCCCAGGAGGGGATGAAAGATGAAGCAGGCGGAAGATTTGGGACTCAAAATGAAACTGTGGGATAAACTCCAGTGGCTTTTCTGTGACAAGGATCTGCAGTGCACGAGTGGGTTCTAGACATGCTGTAAGAACGGATGGCTCACAGCAGAGCTTCTAAGCCTCAGGTTGGCTGCTGCTTGGGATCCCGTCAGCTGGTAAGAGCTGAGAAGCACATAGGAATGGCCACAATTACACCCATTCAAATTAAAACTGCAGTGAAGACCTGACAATTAAAGTGCAGACACTACTTCCACTGGGTAAATACAGCAGGGAGGAAATGGGACACAGGAGTAGTTGATTTTTGTTTGAAGCTTTTATTTAAAAAAGTGTTGAATGCATCATTGCTGATAGGGATATTGAATAGCTCCCACTGCTGTGATACAATTGAAATCTCTGCTGATGATAAGTAGTAGCACTAAATTGTTGAAACGTGGAGCAGATCGGCACTAAAACACATTTTCTCCCTAAAGACAGCAGCCTATTGAATAACAAAGGTTTGTTAGTTGAAGTCCCTTGCAATCAACCCTTGCACAAAGCATGCATTCCCAATGCCAGCTGTTTTTAACATATTAACAATAAAACTGATTTTGGATGTGAAAACATCAGGTGTTAAATTTCCTCATTCCCCTTTTTCTACCAGTATAGAAATAATTGCATATAGAAATGGTGTTTACTCAAAATAGCTGTAGTACTAAGTGTGGAATAAATGCAAATCAGTAAAAAGAACTAAGTACTTTTTTTTTTTCCCAAAGACAATAATAAAACAAGCCCCTAAGATTTCCCAATAATTAAGGACATCTATGTTTAGGGCTACACGGTGTTTCAGTAAAAATCAGTCTCTGCTGAACATACAAATGGCTTTATAATTATTTCTTGATATCAATTACATATTACAAATGAAAAAGTGAAATTAGAGAGAAGCAGGACGTATTTATTCTGAAAGAGGCCACTATTCCAAATCTGCAGATAACAGAATGGTTTAAAGGGAAGCCTGTACTAAATGAAAAGACAGCAGCAAAAAGAGCAGATCTGAATTCGTCTGGAAAGAGCTCTAATAAAAAAGCAGTCTCAGTCCTGGGATTTTCATCTAAGCCAGCTGATTAGCCTTGCAAAGACAGGGCAAAAACCACTATTTAAAAAAAGGAAGCACAATAATGAAACTTAAAGAAAGGCAATATAAAATAAATCTCTCAACATAAATGAGATGAGAATTCATTTTCCCTGTGATGCTTTCCACAGCTCCTGAAAGTGCCTGCTGCTGGCAATGAATGAAATAAAAGGGGAGGGATAGCAGAGAGAAAGAGGTGTTAGCTTACCAGCTGGTGAAGCTTATTGCTCCACTCCCTTTGTGACGCTAGAAACTCACAAGCCTATAAAATGTGTCTTGGCTCCCAGTCCCCCTCTTCAGCAACACTAAAAGCAAGAGGTGACTGTACAGAGGAGAAATAGGATGCTGTGCTACTCTGAGGTAGCTCTCTTGACTCGGCTGGTGCAGCATTTTTAACAGTTTGAACAGCATAACCAAAGCTTTTTTTCTGACAGACTTCTTTTTCCCAGTACCTGCTGTGTTGCCTTACTTCCCACTTTCTTCCTTCTCTCTTCTTATCTGTTGGTGGGGATTTTGGAGGGTTGGAAAAGGGAGGCAGGAGAGTCACATCATTCCTGGAAGAGAGGAGAGGGACATCCAGGATGGTTTCTGTCCCCACAGCCAACTGGAATGTGAGCCTTGCTGCAGCAAACGATCCCTGGGGGAAGGAGCTTGGAGTGCCAGCTGGAAATGCTTCTCCCCCAGTAGCATCCTCAGCAGGCAACTTTTCCAATCAGTTTGTACAACCCTCCTGGCGCATTGCCCTGTGGTCTCTGGCTTATGGTGGTGTCGTGGCAGTGGCTGTTTTTGGAAATCTCATTGTCATCTGGATTATCCTGGCTCACAAGCGCATGAGGACTGTGACAAACTACTTCCTGGTGAACCTGGCCTTCTCTGATGCCTCCATGGCTGCTTTCAACACCCTCATCAACTTCATCTATGCGCTGCACAGTGAGTGGTACTTTGGAGAGGCTTACTGCCGCTTCCACAACTTCTTCCCAATCACAGCTGTCTTCGCCAGCATCTACTCCATGACAGCAATAGCTGTGGACAGGTGAGAAAAGAGAAGAAAAGTTTAGGGGTGAGAGGCTAAGATCAGATTCTCTGCCAAAATAAAAATACAGAGATAGCAATCATTGTGGTGAGAGGTAGAGACCTCAACAGTTCATCGACTGGTCTCCTCTGTACTTCTCTGAGATCTCTCCCTAAACACTGTTTTTCTTCCAGTCTTTGGTCTTTCTCTTTCAGCCTTTCATTGTTTTTACTCTCCTGCTTTCTTTTATAACAAACATTTCAGCTCTCTGTTTGACTTCAGCTGCTCTCTGTGCTCTGTCTTTCAATACTAACTCTATAACAGCACCCATTGCTCAGGGTTTTGCTTTCCCACCCATGAAAACAGTATCTGTCCCTCAGTCAATGTCATCTGATTCATACTGATAAGGAATTGTAGAGATTGTGAGTAAAAGGAGAGGATTTCAAATTTCCCTCCTCTCTGTATTTCTGCAGCTGGCAGAGGCATTTGCCTCCTGGTCAGAAATCACTTCAGACACTGTTTTAATAGCTCTTCTCCCAGACGACTCTGAGCTTCTTTGTTCCTCCCAATTTTAACTAATGAGACCATTTACATTGCCATCTGTGCATATCCAGAGGTCTGGTAACAACATGGTTTCAAAGTGCTCAATTTTTTTTCTGATTTCTTGGATTTAAACTAGGTTTTGTGACTGTCAAAGAAAACAGGACAGAGAAAAACTTTACCTTTGTGCTCTTGACAATAATGGAATAGGACAGCTGTAGTGTCCATAGAGTAAAGGGGAAATGTAGTTGTCAGATTTCCAACACAAATGCATTGATGGACTGTCTTTCTCAGAAGGTGCTGTGAGTCTCCCCTGGGAAATGTTACTTTCTTTATTATTGTTTTCACATTTGCTGTGGTGGGGAGATAACTTCCTGAATTTTCTTTTAGAAAAACAGATCAATTTGTACTTCGGATCTTTTATTCCTTTTAGCAATGCACTGAAATTACTCACTAAACTCATTTCTACATATTCAAATCACATTATACCTCTTTTCTGAACTGACTTGGCACAACTGCAGCACTTCCAAATGATGGTAGTTAAATTTTTATAAGGTTCAATCCACCTTCTGAAATATTATTTCTCATTTTCAGCTGCAAAAATTGGGAAACGTCACACCTGTTTGTCTGTTCTTGTGGACAAGTTCATAATGATGCTTTTTTATTTGCCTTATTAACCTCAGACTTTCAGTGGCATTCTCAGCCAGGTGCATTTCTGTTCCATAAAGCCAGAAATGAAAGAGAAAATAAGATTCTTAGCAACTCTCTGCTCTGAGGATGGGTTAAGACACATGGAAATGAGTACACGCTTCTCCTGCCAGTGATGCGTCTTCTTTCCAAAGGTTCATTCCCATTAATAATGGAGGAGGTAGTGTAACACCAGTGATACTGCCTTCAGCCAGGCAAAGATTTCTTTCATTGTCCATTCAGGTTTAGCTTAACATTCTCATCTAGCTTGAGGTTTTCAGAAATATAAAAGGGTTTTAGTTGATGCTGAGCATTTAGCAGTTATTGCTGCAGCTGATCAAGTCATTAGTCAAGTAGTTACTAGGATGCCCTGAGTAAGGATTTTTTCATTTTTTTCTGATGAAATTATCCACAGAGATATAGTACTTACTATTTTGAAAGTTCCTAAATTTATGCTAGGAAACCATGGAAAAAGGTGAACACAATTCCTTAGGAATCCAAACAGTGCACTTCTAGAGTGAGTGAAAATAGTTCTGTTACACACTGACTGAAGTGTAATGGTCAGATTCAAATACATTAGAAATGCTTTCCTTGGTTTAGCAATGTGAGATCCTGGTGCTCAAAAGTGAGTCAATAACTACTGTTATTCACTCTCATCTATTTCGTGGCTGAAAATCTCCTGAAGAAATCACAATTTACACCCCATCACATCTTCCAAGTTCACCTGCCTCCAAAGGCAAATCAAAATCTTCCCATTGAGTAATGCCACAGCTGTGTTTAGGTGGGCTCTCTGTAGTACCATGCAGCATCATGTGAAACAAACATTAGAGCACTGTGTCTTTCCTTCCCTATTCCTACTGTTATTCCTTTTATACCAAATCACACCAGATGCATTCAGTACCTTTAATCATTTCCTGGATACCTCTGCAGAACAATTCTGCACAGTCAAGAGGAAAACTAAGGATCAAAGTGAACCCCAAGGAACGTCCTTGGATGTATAGATTGCCCTATTTCAGGGCACAGATCTGCTGGGTGGACATGTTTTAAAACTTTTGTTCCCTCTTGCGTTCTGTAGAAGATCAGCCAGTGCTTCTGACAGGACACTGTGCATGAGTTTTAACCCCATAAACTCATCCTTATACCTTCTTTTAATTTAAAAATTTAAAACAACAACAACAACAAAAGCTACAAACTAGAATAAAGGTACTGAGAGAAGTGAATTGACGGGATCATATCAGAGGATCTTCCATTAGAATAGTAACCATCTCAAAATACTGAAAGGTTGTGGGTTGCAACTCACTAAAAAGTATGTTGAGATGTGCTCCACTGATCATTTTCAAACACCTAAACATTCACAGAGTATGAATGAGTCACTGTGAATCTAGACACTGCTGAGCAGAGATCACGAGTAGTGTGTGTTTCCTTTCACATCTGATTCTGTAGGCCATTCTAAGTTGTGTGCACTGAGAAATTACTGGAGTGACACAGAGTTCTGGGGAGTAGCCAGTTCCTGCAGTGGGGTGTGCTGCCTCTGGAGCTGAGGATCGAAGTATCCAAGCCTGCTGTATGACCACTCTGTCTGAAAACAGTCCCAAATTTATGTGGGTGTATTCACACTTGTAACCATTACTTCCTGGTATTTTTTCCCCTGCTCCACTTCTTCTCCAACAGCCTGTTTGCAGTCTACTGGAGAGATGCCACAGCAAGCTTTAACTGAGTCAGCTCAAGCAACAGAAGCAGCACAGATTTTACACTGGATTCCCTCGCAGGCATTCATTCCAGCAGTCTTTAGCTCATGCTGCATAGTTTCACAGTTACACCCCTTCCAGGGTAATAATTCCTTTAGCTACCTTATGGGTATAAACTTTTAAATAGCCCAAGAAAAAATGGAATACGGGATAGTTTTGGAGACAATACACCCTTGCCACTGATCAGTGCATGATCCTAAGGGATCCATCCACGATCCTAAACTCCACCTGTGATCACTGACTGCAGTACAGTTCTTGGACATACTAAAGACCGTATCTTAGGCAGAATTTAAGCCTTCTGACCCTGGCCATTGAAGACCCACTGTCCCTTCTTATGAGTTCTTAGCATGCAAAGGAGGCGGTTCAGGTATGCCAGCAATTAATCTTGAATCCCAAGATTGCCTCACTATAGAGCCATTTCTGTGTATAGGCTTAAAAAATTCTCTGCAGCTATCTGATGGTTAAAGTGGACATTTGGGGATGTAGCAACATAGCATAAAATAACGCACTTTTAGTAGAGCACTTATGCATTTTTTCTTGGCTTTAGCACATCTACAATATAACTTTTTCCAGTTACTGTTCTCTGAGCAATCCCATAATGATTTTCTCATTGAAATTAGTTTAACTCTTTATAAAAGCAACCCCTCTGGAATTAAAGAAAGTATGCTAATAGTGATGGTGAGTAGCTGATTCTATTCATATCTGTTATAGCATTCTGTTTATCCCTACTATGAAAACAAGCTTTTGGCATTTGAAGCCAAAACTATTTGGTTTGCTTTACAGGATTTCAAATTATATTTCATATTCAGTCTTATTTCTCTTGCACTATCTTCTCTCTTTTGTATGAATCTTAGTATTACCTAGTTTCTAGCATGCACGCGTGTATATCCTTATTCAACACTTACCATTCTAGTTTCTCACCTTATTTTCCAGACTTCTAATATATCTACAGAAGTACACATATACTGGGTCAATTTTCTTTTTTTCTGTGACATTGGCCGGCTACTGATGGCTGTTAATGATCCCTCTATACACTCAATAGACTCCGGCATAAGTAATATACAAGCTGGTAACAGAAGACAGATACAAGGCATAAACACTGGATTCAACTTATCAAATAAGACCTAAATTCATCATATATACACTCACATCCTCAAAATGTCATTTAGGCTTTTCAATCTCTTCAGATGTATTCTGTAAGAGCAGTTATTATTGTCACAAAGTAGTACCACAAGCCCTATAAATTAATGTTAGTGAAATTCTAAGTAGGCAGTTGGCACATTGAAAAATGTCATACCTTTCCAGTGAAATACATTTTGATATCAGTCTCTGCATTAATTTCTTTTTCCTGGAACAAACTATCCGAGGCCTTCATGTGCCATAAACATTTTAAACTGATATTCCTGCCAAAATACCTATTTTCTGCATGTTAAGTATCTGTTACCTGCTCTGTGTGCTCAGAAACACTAAAGTATAGGGTGAGGTTGATATAAAAAAATTATCTCAAATCTTTCTAACAGGTTAGGATATGGAGTGCACATGGCACAACCCTGTATTGAGGTCATATGGTGGTGATGTTGGCAGAAGATGCAAAAGGAAAAGGTGTATTCTGGTACTTGAATTCTTGTACACGTGTGTGGCACCAAGTGGTTTGTGCTTGGCTCACTAATGAATAGAGGAGGTTGAAGCAATGGGAGGCAGGAAACCTGCATAGCCCAGCCAGCTGCCATCCCCAGAGCAGAGCTCAGCCCAAACAGAACTGCAGCCTTTGGCTGCTCTCTCATTCCCTTCCCCTCAAATTTGGATGTCTCAAAGGAAATTGTTTCCATGTAAAAGAAGGCAAAATTTGCACTGAGGACTGAGGAGAGAGAGATGAACATCAGAACAAGAAAAGCAAAAAGGCAAACAAAGTTCCTTTCAGGTATCTCATGCTTCACAGGCTATTTTTCCCGTAGAGACCTCTACAACCAAACTAAAGGTCAATTCAACTTTTTTTTTCATACTAATGGATGACTTCATAATCACGCCTTCAGGAATCAGCCTTTGCCACTGCATATCACTGCATATCCCCGTTTATCTCTTTCCCAAATAGTATTTAATGATGAAGCACATCTTATTTGTGGATTCCAGTATCTGGGCTGCCCTCTGAAAAACACTAGTCCTCAAAACTGAAGAGAAAAAGTTGAATAGGAGGGCATTAATGGTTCATATATCAAGAGCTGAAATACAAAGGACTCTATCATTTGGAGGTCTGAAATTATTTTTTTGGGTTTGACAATTCTCTTTCTTTCTTTCTTAGAAAAGAGGTCAAAGTTCCTGCAGAACACACTAATTCAATGACTAGAGGATTCAGCCTGTCAGAGACCTAGTGAAAATAATCCTTTTCTTGCAATGGTACAATTTGGTAATGATCGGGCAAAAATACAGGATCTTTTCTGGGGTTTTGGTCAAAATTCATGTCAGAGTTACATTATTGATAATATACTGAGAGAGTCTGGGAAAAAATACAGGCATACCAGCTATTTTTTTGTTTTCTTTTGTTTTGCATTGTATAAATATTCTATTTAACAAGCTGCTTTCAAATGGTGCTGTGAAAAAAAATGAAGTTCATCCACCAATATCTTGAGGAGTATAAGCAACATTACAACAGTGACTAGGCCTCTTTTAGTTTTAGTCTTCTTGTTGCAGGCAGGAAACATCTGATGAGTTCAAATCTTATGTTCAAATGAGAAGTGAATCTTACAGAATCCTAGCATTAAATACAATTTCTTATTGCTCTTATTTATAATTTAATGAAAACTATTACAATATGTATCAGTGGTTTACGATGTAATGTAGCCTGTGGTACTTTTAAAAGTTAGTCAAGGACTGGGGTGGGGGTCTGGGGGTGGACAGGAGGGGTTGGTTGGTTTGTTTGTTCATGTCTTTTTTTTCCTGAATATTATTGCCTAAATGCATGTTTTTCTGACTGATTTACCAAACAGGTGAGAAATTTGTATCATTCACATATTTCTGTTTGCATAAAATAAAATTATTTCAAAATAACTGCAGAGACAAGAAGGAAATCCTTCAGTTGAGAGTGGCAGAAATGTAGGCAATAACAGAGTGGGTTGTGGTTTGTGTAAATGGAGCTGTTTCTTCAGACTTTGCATTGCTATTGGTTCTTGAGCCCAGGTAGACCATATTTAAAGAAAAGGAGAAAGATATACCCTTCTGTTAGGGGAAGTCAGTTAGTTCATCATTTTATGAGACAGACTAAAGAAAAGTCTTATCCCTTTTATATCAATATGCATAGGTATAGAATACAATGTGTAAAATCAATGACATATTTGTAAAAATCTAACCCATTGCCAGTCACCAGATGCTCCTCGAGTAGAAAAAAGTGTTTATGAGAACTCAGCCATCTTGAAGAATTTAAATGCTCCTGTTTTGAGGTTTCTGTCAAGAGGTACCTGTAACCAAGGCATTGGATGCCCGTCCTGATTTCAGAGAAACTGCAGTGTTACCCCCCTCTCAAAGCACCATAACCATTCCCCAAGGGCAGCACATGCTCCTCTGGGTAAAGCAAGGCCAAGCTATTTCGCTGGCATATTGCCCACTGATCTCTCAAAGGCACCGTGTGTTTATCTGCCATGCTGTCATACACTCTATTCTTTATGCTGTTAGCTTTAAGGTAATAACTGTGTGACAGTAACATTGTTCACTCTAAGTCTTTCAGGCCACCAAAACCAGTCTTACTCAACAGTCAGTGATAGTCCTACAACAGCATCTGTAGCCCCTCCTCCTGCAGAGAAGGTCAGCCTAAGTGAATGAATACAAACCACTCCCACAAGAAAAGGAGCTCTGCACTAGTAGGTAATACATAGAGATTAAAGAATACAAAAGTTAGAGATTTGGTTTTCATAATACAAAAAAAAGCCACTAAAATCTCACAGTTCATTCCATCCTCTTTGTAGTGCTGTATCTACCTTACCAAGTCCTTCCAGAGGATTTTTCACAGCAATGTTTTAAATAAGAGCAGGGAATCATAGCAGTTTCCCTATCTAAGTTCCTTAATTACCAATTGGTTCTGAATATAAAGTCTCTAAATCAGCTTCTGTCTTGAGGGAATAACAGCACCCGTTTGTTCTCGAAGGAAGCGTGCTCTGATGTCTGCGGTTCAGGAGACACTTATATGCAAGCATTGTGGTTTTTCTCTCGGTCACTTCCTTTGTCAACTCCCAATCTCCTGTTACAATCTGGAACAGAATTGATTATGTTTTTCCTCATTTGAGTTTATAAACACATTGTAAACAGGTGAAACAAATCACTTGGGATGATTAAAGGCTTCCAACTCTATCACCAGACAGGCATTTGTAGGATCCAGTTTTGAACATAATTTTGTTCTAATAACATCTTGTGTATTTTTGCCACAATTTTCTAAATTATATGTTAAAGATGAAAAATTTTTCTGACTGCACTAGTCAATGTATGCTGTTCTACAAAAAGATAAATTAGGTTTATTTTTTTTTATCTCTTCTACTGTTAGGACCATAATACATAGACTTCAGAAGCTTTTATAGTAAAAATTCACCTCAGCTATTCACCTCATGTTACTTGCAAACTTTAACAGACCTACATGATTATGCTGCCATTATAACCCCTGGTTTAAAGAGTTTATCAATGTTATTCAAAAGAGGGCTGCCTCTTTTACCATTTCAGAGAACAGATTTTCTTGATTTGATGAACCCAAGAAACAAGTACCAATCAAGACTCTAGAAAAACAGAGCAGTTCAGAAGGGGACTAGATCAATTGTGACCCCAGCTGATAAGAAAAGAGTGCTGCAGCAAGCACACCATGATGCTCCAGCCATCATATCATGCAGCCTAACTGATTTCTCAGCAAGTTCAATGGAGAGACTCCTGCTGACGTCAGTAGTAATTCATTAGGGACAGAGACTAACACAAGCCAAAGCTGGAAGGAAAGTGATGACAGTGAGATATAGTGTGGTCACAACAAACGAAATCACGTGCTAATAATTCTAGTGATGAAACTAAAGTGCTACCTAAAAATGCTTTAGAGTCATACATGGAAGAACACGGTGTTGAGCATAATAAGTTAATTCCTTTCAGCAATGTGTATTTTACATTCAGCATCCCTGTTATGTGGAACAAGATATCTCTGTCACTACCAGCAGCTCCCACTGGAGTGAGAAAGCCTTAGAAGCCTGATCTGTAAATCAAACAACCACAGTGCAAGTTCAGAGCCCTTTATTCATCATGGGGGGCCACTGCTCCCCATGGGGATGGACTGAACTGTAGATGTCCAACGGCTGCAAAGCAAATTGGCATAGGATCCCACTGAAAAAATGCTACAGTGGTGCGTAACAACCCTTCAGTCGCCTGTAGCCATTAGAAATACTTCTTCAGCTCAAATGCCTACCAGTCTTTTACTGTCCTTAGAGATGAGGTGTGGAAAGGTCCAAGATATAAATATCACAGAACATGGTAGACCTATGTGGGCCTCTGCACTTGTGACTGTCTTCAGAAGGACTGCCTAATTTAGGGCACCACAATATAAAAAAGACATAAAGCTATTAGAAAGCATAGAAATTTGGGCCACAAGGATGCTAAAGGATCTGGAGGGGAAGCCTTATGAGGGGCAGCTGTGGTCACTTGGTCTGTTCAGCCTGGAGAAGAGGAGACTGAGGGGGGACCTCATCACAGTCTTCAGCATCCTCACAAGGGGAAGCAGAGGAGCAAGTTCTGATCTTTTCTTTCTCATGACTAATGACAGGACTCGAGGAAACAGCATGAAGCTGAGTCAGGGGAGGTTTAGGTTGGACCTCAGGAAAAGATTTTTCACTCAGAGGGTGGCTGAGCACTGGAACAGGCTCCCCAGTGAAGCAGTCACAGCACCAAGCCTGACAGAGTTCAAGAGGCATTTGGATCCCCTCAGGCACATGGTGTGACTCTTGGGGTGTCCTGGGCAGGGATAAGAGTTGTACTCAATGATCCTTATGGGTCCCTTTCAACTTGAGATATTCTATGATTCTATTATGAAGTTCAGACCACTTGAAAGAGCAGTGGAGAAGCAGAATGGTCATTAACACAGGTGACATTGGAGCATAGAGAAGTCCTGCTGTTCCCCCTGAATGCAATTTATGGTTGGCTGATCCCATAAAGGATAACTCCTTGGGACTTCTCTCCCATAAACCTGCAGAGGCAGAACGGCTTGTCATCACAGAGCCTCACTGTCAAAACATTCTGGTTTTATACCAGCTCTACTTACCTTGGAATATCTGGTACACTAAGGTTGATTTTTCTCATATCTCTTTTGCCCTTTCATCACCCCCGTTTCCTTTCTTTTTCTCTCCTTTTTCCTTTCTTTTTCTCTCCTTTCTCAACACAATTTCTATATGCTATTATTCTACAATTCTCTTTTCTTTGCTTCTGCTATTAGTTTCTCATTTTTCTCATTTCACCTCTATTTTTGCATGCAGCAAATTGCTCCCCAGTCTCAGTTATTTTGCTTCTGGTCTAGATTCTGTATCTCATCATTCTCCCTTTCATTCCTGGCCTACTCAGGCACTCTTCATTTTTCTACACTGTGTTCAGCACCATTCAGTGCACAATGCAGACAGCATGTCTGCTCTTCCCCCTTGTAACTGGCATTTTGCCATCCATAATATATGTAAGGATATCAGAGTAAAAAAATGAGCCCTAATGACAGAGCTACACCATGAAACACTACAGACAGTTGTCAGCCATAGGTAATTATAATATATAAAGGCAATATACTGCATCATACATATACATTATCCCATAATTAGCCTCCTCACCTCACCGATTTCCTGAGCAACACCTAAGCATGGAATCTGCAGCCTGTGCTGACAGGAGCTTTCATTGCTGATGGAAACATGCTAGCTGAATGGACAGAGATCAAAGGCAAGGGCCAACTGAAAAATTAACTACTGCTACTTCAAGTTGAGGCTAAAGAGACAAACAACTTACCACCCTCATGTACCTGTAATGGCAAGATAACATTTCCAGCAAGCAAAATTATATGCAAGAGTGGCTGTGTCTCCTTTGCAAATGACAGCTGACAGTGTAGAAAGGACTTGGTTCTTCTGGGGGCTTCTCTTGGCTACAAAAATTAACATTCAGAGTCAGTTCAAGTATGGAGGTGGATTTTAACCTGCAGCTGAGAGTCACTGCACATTTTCTACTACCCTTAGTTATGCAATGATAGCTTCTCTAAGAAAATGCTGCCAAACCTATATGACATATCTGAGTGAATGTAACAATTGCAGTTATAAAGCAATATCTCACTATGTTAATTAAGCAATTTTGCTTCTAAGAAAAGCCACTTAGAGAACAAGGTAGATACTTCATTGTAATTGCTAGTGTGCTGGCAAAGTAGAATAACTTAGATTTGTTATCAAAGGCTCTGTAATAGAGAACTGTCAATATTCTCTTGAGTTAAATCTAGCCTGCACAAAGGCATTATTGAGTAAAATGGTCAAGGTTCCTCCACTTCCTTCCCATCTGGTTTGTTAGAATGACGGTCTGCTACATTTTGGTAATCGATCTTGTGCAAAAGCTCGGCTGTTGGCTTATCGCTCAAATTCAAACTGGAAAGATAAATAGCCTGCTTTTCATCTGATCCTTGTCCTTTGACTTACCTTACTCAGCCAATTGTTAAAATTTCCATCACTACAGCTGTATGAGTCATTTCACACAAATAATCCATGTCTTTAAAGGGCAGACAGCAGACAGAGAGATAAACCAACCAAATTTTATCTTGAGCGACACAAATTACTGCTGGTATCTATTGGGAGTAAGAATAATATAGCTGGGAATAAGAATAATGTGAATATAATAGAAATCTGACAATAGCATATAAAATAATGGCAATGTACAACATGAAGAAAACTAGTAATTTGAAGGAATAATTCCAGGCTAGAAGGAGATGCCTTAAGAGTCCCACAAGCATGTGAAAATGATGATTTCTTTATGGCTTATCACCTACTATGGGTAATCATCAAGCATTTGGACAGCACCTGTCAGTCCACACAAAAGCCATCTCAATTTGAAAGACGGGGGTTCATGACAACAAACATCAGTTCATTACCAAGTTGTACTTACTCTCTGGAGCAGAAGGGAGCTGGGTGGTAGAGGGTTCCAATCCAACTGATGAATATTTTCAAGAAAACTGATGGTCTCTCAGGACAAGACACCCTGCACTGAAATAAAACTATTTCATAGCTAGTACATAATACCAAAAGCACCAGTTTAGATGAAAAAGAAAAAAGACAGCAAATGAAAAGGCATGTATAGGAGAGGTGAACTACCCTGCAGGGAAAAAAAATACCTAAGTGTGGTAAAACCAATAAAAATATATAAGCTTGAAATTCTAGGTAGGGAAATTGATTATTCAGAACTAAAGCTGTTTTAGCTCACTCTGTTTCTGACAGCATTTAAATGTTTTAAGATATTAGGGAAGCCATCATGTCTATTAGAGGATTAGTACCACTATTATGATGGATGCTGGATTTATCACATATTTGGTGGCTAACTATAAAGAAAGTAACCTTTGCTAAAACAAACATTTGTTCCATACTTACCTATTTCTCAAGTACAACATTTCCAGAAGCTACGAATACTTTGAATGAAATTTCTGTGCCACAGTAGGTAAATATGGATGTAGAAAATTCTTGCACTAATTCATATCAGGATCATTATCTTATGAATACTGTTGTTATTGTCTTGTGGATAATGTGTGTACCTAAAAATCTTGGGCAAGTCTGCTGAGAACCTAGGTGTGTACTCTAACAATTAGGATGTCACACCTTCCTTCATTTGTAATGAGTGTTAGTCTTTTAATTACAGTAAACAGAATGTATTAATAAAAAAAAAAAAAAAAGGATTGATATAAATTTTCTCTCTCCCTTGTTCCTTGCATCTATATCAAAGATCAAAAGATAGAAAACAAGACTTGTTTTTCTTTTACTGTCTATCTTGATGCCTTCTCGTTGCACTTTTTTCCTAAACATTTACATTGTAATTTCTTAGAGTAAACATTTTAATGATTTGTTTTCATGTTCTTCTGAGGTTACCAGCATACATGAATTGCCACTACAATTACAGGGCAGCAACAAGAATGCAATCCTACCTGGGAACACAGGAACTGAGAAAGTAAATGAGTTGTTTTATCAGTTGCTTTGGGGGCTCTTTGGCAGACAATCTGAAGTCAGTCTATCTCTACTGAAATAAATGCATGTGGACTTAACTGGCTCATGTAGCTTTTGGACAGATGACTAATAAGCCTGACAGCTTGGCTGTTAATTTTTTAATTAGAGATAAACCCTCGTATTACCTAGCAGAGTAACACGGGATTCTGCTGTATTGTTGGTTTTCAATCAGGCTGTACAGTAACATCATCAACTCTGCAAAATGGTTGCACTACTGATATATACAATTAACTGGGTGTCCCATGGCTGCAAAATTATATTTAGTGAATCTTTTTCTCCTTCCAGCACTGCCTTCGTTGAAGCTGAACCACCCAATAGCGCAATACTATCAGAATTCCAGGAAGACAAATATCTCTGCTTTTATCCTTCTCTTTTATCTTAAGCTTTGGGTCGTTCTAGTTATGTATGAATCTCTGAAGACTTCTCACACAGAGGTTTTTGCTTTTTTTTTACAGATACATGGCTATTATTGATCCTTTGAAACCTAGGCTCTCTGCAACTGCTACCAAGGTGGTCATTGGGAGCATATGGATTTTGGCTTTCCTGTTGGCCTTTCCCCAGTGTCTATACTCCATAACCAAGGTGATGCCTGGGAGAACTCTTTGCTATGTAGCATGGCCAGGTGGTCCAAAACAGCATTTTACGTAAGCTTTTGTTCTTTTAATCTTGTGCATGGTGGTGTCTAGACTTGCAGTGAACTTGGGAAAATCTGTATAGTATCATGCAGATACTCTACATGCAGAATAACTAACAGTGTTGACCACTGAGAAATGTAAAGCCAGTTTTCTAAGAAAGAGAGTTAGAGCATTTTAAGTGATAAGTGGAACACATTTATTCTCTTGCCCTTTTATGAGTGTGCTCCATCCCATGCTGCATGTCTAGTATCATTGCTCCACTTAAGATGGTTACTTCTCTACAGATAGAGATGGTCAGAAATGGGAACGTAATACGCAATTCAAAGCTAGCTTCCTTTTTATCCTAACCAGGAAAAAACGTATTTCTATTCTCTCCTTAGAGTAATTTAGGTTGGAAAAGACCTCCAAGGTCACTGAATCCAACCCTTAACCTTACAATACCAAGTCTGTCCCTGGACTGTGTCACTAAGAGCCACATCTACACATCTTTTAAATACATCTAAGGATGGTTAATCAATCACTCCTCTGGGCAGCCCATTCTAATGCTTGACAATCCTTTCCATGAAGAAATTTTTCCTTATATCCAATCTAAACATCCCCTGTAACAACTCAAGGCCATTTCTTCTCTTGTTATTAAAGAGAAGAGACCAACACCCACCTTGCTACAATCTCCTTTCAGGTAGTTGTAGAAGGCCCTAAACAGATCTTTTTTTTCTAGATCTGTTCATGAGAGAACTGAATTTTCCCACTTCATTCTGTTACATTATCCCAGTTACTTGTCAGATAAGAGTCCAAAAAAGAAAAACTGGATAACCTATAATTAGTTCCAGTTTCTGAAAGTGAGACTATCAGTTAATTAAATTCAATATATCCTGTTTGTCCCTCTGGCAGAATTAGGAATAACTGGCTATCTAGCCATCTGTCCTCTAATGTCTTCATTGACATTTAAGATGAACATTGTGTTCAACGCCGAAAGCCTGCGTAACTATCTAGAATCAAATTCGACCTTTTGCTTTCTTCGAGACAGGTGAAAGAGGCCCTGATCATATGTAATTTTTTATCACTTTAGGAGCCATACACAGACATTTCTCCTTAGGGCAGTAAGGTCACTCCCAGTGACAGCTGAGGGTTCTTCACTGATCATTCATTGGGATTTTATCTGAAGTTGGCATTTAACCAGGAACTAACAGGAGGCAAAAGAAATTATCTTTGTTTTCCCAGTGCTTGCATCAGCAGTGATGACTCTATTGCACATAGACTACAGACCTGTGCTGCCTGTGTTAAACAGATGTGCCATATGAAGAATGCTGTGTAACAGGACACTTATCAGGGCCTTTTTATCAATATACCATTAAAATATTTTCCTCTTTCATTTATGGTTCCAGACTAGAGCTACAAATGTGTAGCTTGTCCTCGTGATACTCAGCTGTGCAACCATTAAATCAACTCAGCTAGTTATGGACAAATATACCTTATTCAGCAGTCACTAGTCATGATAACTATAGAGTCATTCTTAATATATGCTAGTGCAGGTTCAGCATTAGACACCCCATAAAGCACTTGCACTAAATGTAAATAAATTTGCAGTTCAGTTCAAAACTTTCACAAACACAGTAAAAACACCAAGGACTGGCCAGTCAGCATAAAACATGCTTTGAGATTAAAGTAGAACTCGACTTCTAAAGGCCCATTCCATTGGTACAGCTCCTTTGAAAGCACTTATTACCGTAATACCTTTTCATTGCAGGTATCATGTCATTGTGATTGTGTTGGTTTACTGCTTTCCACTGCTTGTCATGGGGATCACTTATTCCATGGTGGGAATTACCCTCTGGGGAGGAGAAATACCAGGCGACACATCCAACAAATATCATGAGCAGCTCAAAGCCAAGAGAAAGGTACTGTTCTGATAAATCCCACTAAGTGAATCCTGATAAAATCATCTGCAAGTTGCTAAGTATCACAGTATATTCCTTCAGAACGACCAAATCACTTGAAAAAGCATTAATGAGGAATCTGATTCAATACAAAATCTGATTGAATTTGACAGGTTGTCTTCTATGTTCACTAGCTGTTCTTTTTGTAACTTTGCTGTTTGTCATTAAATAAAGGTAAGATTTGGGTTTTAACTTCTTAGTTTCCATGTAGCAGCATATACTGTGTTTGATATGTGAAAACTAAGACAAAATATTTAGCCTTCACAAAGTTAAGATACTGAGTTTTGAACAATGGGCTAGCAAACCATTAGCTCCTCTTAGGTCAGATTCTCATCCCACTGAAACAAAAGTGAATCTTGCTGCAATTCTAAGTAGACTAAGGCCCATGCATATTTGAGATGAGCACTGATCAGTCTACTTGTAATGAATAATTTAGGGTTTTGATCAATAATTTTTTGTGAGAAATACAAACCAATTTTCCCAGGTATTTTCTTTAATCCTTTTCATTCTGAGTATTGCCTAATCTAACTAGACTATAGATTGCTTATGAACTATTTGACTATCTGCAGTTCAGTTTTCATAGTGAACAGTGCAATAAAGGTTCCTTTCTTAAAACATTCTTTGTCTTAACCTAACTTTTCTTATTTAATAAGGCAGCCTTCTGCTTTTCATTTCTGACCTTTTATTTTCTAATAAATACTAAAATGTATTTAAATACTAAAATGTATTTAAACCTTTAGATTTGAAAAAAGGATACCCAAACATGGCCTTCTAACTTACAATGATGAGCACATTTTCAGTGGCTCAGTTGCTTCCTCATGCTGTGAGTATATCTGAACAGTGGTCTGTGCTACCGTGCTATAGCAATAGCAGAGTGGGGTGTGTTGGGTCCTGAGGCTACAGGAGATGTGCAAATTCTGGAGAACACTGATGTTTCCATTTTTTTCAGGACACTGCCAGGAATATGAAAGGGGTTTTTTTCCCAACCATAGTACATAGTAAAAGTTGTTATGGCAGACAACATATGAAAAAAAAGATTAGGGTCATTTTCTCCTTCATGCATTTTCAGACTCATAAGAGATTAAGTGCAAAGTTGCCAGAAGTTTCAGTTGTCAGAATAGTAGACATGCCTAGACAGCTTTATGGCATGATGTGCAATGCCTCCTATGAAACCAAAAGTCTTATTCATTTTTGTTTTAACTTAGCTTTTTTAAGAGGGAAAAATGCTAATCTCTAGGAAGCACAATGGAGTTTGACTAGTATTACCACTACTATTGCCTTGTAAGAGTTCAAAGATTATTTGGAATGCAGAGAGAAAATTATGAAAAATAATAATGGAAAAGTAAGAAGTATGATTTGCACATTTGCCCCAAGGCAAAATTTTTGGACTAATTTTCAAAAATGTTGAAAGAATTTCAAAATATCAGCATGTCGCTCTTTGCCACTACCCAAAAGTTCATCATTAAGATTACTATTACATTCTTTGCCATGCGTGTTGTCACTTACCAAAAAGTGTATTTTCAAAGTTACCAAATGACCTTTCCTATAGAACATAAGCAGAAAAATATTTCACTGGTCAATTAAGTGTGCTGTCATCAATACTGCCCTTGCAGACATTGAAAACCAAGGAAGCAAATACTCGGTGGATGGTGACTGGATTCTGATTGTAAAGACAAACCAAAGAAATACTTTCTGGAATAAGACACAATTTGCAAAACCAAGTGTGAAAAGAAAATTATTAGAAGATAACCTGGAGAACCAAAACATCCCAGAACTTCAGCACCTGTTATCATAATGACTAAGTAAAATAATGATCTCATGACATAAAAACTAAAGGTCTCTGAAGATAAAATCTAGCTTTTACTATAGGATATAAAGGTCCCAGTTAAATCCCTTGAATACTTTAAACCCAGAACTTTTCTAGCATTCTAAATATATGCAAGAGATAAGGAGTACCATCCTTAATTAAAGGATTTTAAATGTGAGAGTACAGGAATGCATACCTTCAACACATGCAACAAGGGAATGAAATTATGTGCATATATATTATAACTGCATCAGTGACTTTATTGGTAGAGCTCCATGATGGCACTTTAGCTACACTGCTGTGCTCTCTGGCAGGATTTATGAAATAACTGGTATTTGGGAAGATGAATCATAATTGGTTATTCATGGAGAGGAACTAACAGACTGGAATCCAAATAAAGCTGTAACTCAGTCTGCCTCTGATAACAGAGCTAGTGCTTTGCCTTTTTCAGACAAAGAAATCATCTGGTTTTCCTGCTGTTTCTTTTTTTAATTTTTCGCCACATATGTATAACTGATATGAAAACACATTAATATATATTTTATACTACATTGTAAAAACTAAGAAAAGCACTGGTTAGAAACAATGATACTTTTGCTGGCATTAAAAGGTAGTTGAGAAGGTCAGGATGAAAAAAAGACAAAAGAGGAAAAAAAAGAAAAATTAAAAAAGGAAAATGGAAAAAAAAAGGAAGAGAGACAAAGACCAAAACATTACAGTGCAGCATCAAAACTCTTGGAATACTGAATTAATTAAGGGCTGACACAGATTTGGAAAAGCAAGACTATACTCAAAATATAAAGCTTTCTTATCATAAGTAGGTGATGAGAATATTAGACTATGAACTCACATCACATGATAGACAATAAGAACTCCTGAAATCAAATATCCTTACTGTTAACAAGCAACCACTTAAGTCTAGACAGACAGGCTAGTTAGATATTGCCCCGTTCATAAAACCGTATGTGAGAGTTTGCTTCCAGCCTTATGAAACACAACGTTTTGACCCCCTGGGTCCAAGGGTTTGTCTTGCATGTGACTTCCTACAATATCTTGAAACTGCACTTTTATCTTAGATATTTGTTCAGACTTCTTCAGGGTTGGAAAATAATTCTTACCTCAGGGGACTGCATAAAGACACAGAAAGTTTAATATCCTACCAGTTACTTAAGCAATCCCTCTTATCCTAGCTTTTCCTAGCACGAGGACCAGCATTCCAGTGTTCAATAACTTATACAATATATTCCATTTTCAATGTGGCATAAGGGAGTCAAAGTTTAGTACAGAAGATAGTCAATATAACTTGATTATCCTCAAATCCCTTAAAAACACCAGCTGCAATCAACTACTCTATGCAGATTTGTACTACAGACTTCAAGGGATAGCCAAATCTTCACAGCTCATTCCCTCATCTATATTGAATCATCACCTGTGAATGGCTTTTAAAAGTCAGACAGTAATAAACACAGACTTTTTTGGTCTTTATTCAGGTAACAGTATACCAAGGCTTCCCATATGTTAAAATATTCACTTCTTCATGTTAGGCATGCAAAGAGAACCGAATCCTAGAACACACTATGCAGGGGGAAGGCATCTGGATTACAGCTCATCTAAACTGGCCAGGCAACAGCAGATTGGGAAAGAGACTTATATTGCCATTGTGCCTTCCCCACCATTTATTTATTCATGGGGCATGAGTGTTTCCACCTTGCAGATTCATTTGTGCTTGTGCAGCATGGACAGAAAGCACTGCTGTGGTGGTGTAGAAGCACTTTGCTTACCTACTGAGAAAGTGCACATTCCAGAACAGTGCAAATATACACAAAGGGGCACCTGCACTTTCCCTGGGAAGGTACCTCTTCCCTTTGGCTGATTTTACATTTCTGGGAGTGATAAGTGAAACAATCTACGCATTCTATAGTGGGGTAATGAGGTGCAGAAACTCACTTTGCTATGAATACTATATGCCTCCTGCCAAAAATAAGTGCCTGTATAATTTTTTGGTCCATCGGTAATCATATTCTGTAAATGGGTCTATTTTTAGACTTGGCAGAGATTGACAATGAAAATAAAATGCAGAATGGAACAAATAAATACTAAAAGAGAAACACAGAGGAGATTAAGCTGGAGAATTAAGTATTATTTTAAGAACAGGTGGTCTCCTAACAGACATAGCCCTATGGCTTATATTATATTGTATGGGTATATTGCTTGATTACCTGAAATTTCATACAGATACGGTTTAATTATCATTTATCCAAAATGCTGATGCATTGTGAGCACCTTGTAGGCCAAAGCTTTATTGTGATTGAAAAACACAGGTGTACTTTGGTGCAGCCATTCACAAATTTAGCAAGCATTGTTCGGCGCATTCAAAAAGCCAAAAGACTATGCAATATCAGGTTGAAGGACAACTTACACCAGCTAGCATCAGTTCTGTACACTCCACTGCTTTGTTGTCAGTAAACAACCAAAAGAAATAGAGATCCTTTTTAATGATTCCAGTCCTTACGTGGAAATGTCCATTGATCAATTCCTTAGGCAGCAGCAGATGTGACAAAAATACCACCCAAAGTAGCAGCTTTTTATGCTCACACAGGATGTCTTTTCTCTACATGAAATACAAAGAACTGAACTAAAAGTTTCTGAAGTGATTAGTCTGACTTTATGATTTTATACTTTTTAGTCAGTCTCCTCTCAGGTTATACTCACACGGTCATATATCTTAGACTTCATGAAACTATTCTAGAAAATGAATCCTTTTGAAGATTTTTATATCAGTGAGACATGGCAAGTTTTAAATATTGGCTTTGTCTATGATTGCATTTGACATTGTCACATATCTTGCTTAAAGAAGAAACAACCCAGGAGAAAGGAATTCTTAGACACTTTTAAAGGCTCTCCTGAAAGCAAACTCATTCTTTGTTTGCCAGACACTTGTGTTGATGTTGAACTGTGTCCAGTACTTTCCCCACTTATTCCTGGAGTGTCAGTTTATCTCTTTCAATATTAAAATGTTAAATGAAAACAGGACAGGAACCAGCCTCGGGCCTGTCACCAGAGACAACTCTAACAGAATTCCTCTGATATCATCTTAAACCTCCATCTTCAAACCATTTTGCTTTCTGGATCGCTACATCTAATGGAAAGTATTCTAAAAAATCTCACCAATCCTGGAGTTCCAGTTTCCAGGCAAATTTTTTTTATAGGGTAGAGGCTGGTGCCTCTCCTGTTTTCATTTAACATCTTAATATTGAAAGAGTGGAGCTTAAAGATAGGTTTACCCTGAATCTGCTTCAGGGTACCTCTTACTATGATATCCTTCACTCTGACAATTCATGGGAAGTATGAAATTGCCTTGCTAATATGGCAAATGGAAACCAACCCTAATAAAGCTAGAGCCTGACTTCACAAAACTGTTACACATGCCTAAAGACGGTTTAGTAACACTATAGAAGGAGTTCCACAAGGGAATGTAGCATGCTTCTCAGTGTGCTTCTATGGAGCACTGATGGTTATCCTGTCTGCTGTTCCTCCCTTTGGCTCTGCCTGTGTGAGCCAGCACTGGTCATGCAGTAGGTTACTGGACCAGACTGCGAATGTTAGTGTTCCACTAACATTTTGAGCAGTTGTCCCATACTTTGCCAGACTCACCAGACTGGTGTTAACACAATAGTCAAAGTCACTACTTGCAAGTAATTGCTATTACAGCTAAAAGTTTGCAGAATAGGTTGGGCTCTTTTTACCTTATTTTCTCATGCGCTTAAGAAAAGTTTCAAAAGGGTAATGATGGTCAGAATATCATATATCTATCTGTCTGCTTAAAATACTAGCAGAAGAAGAAAACTTTTCCTATTTTGATCAGTAATACATTCTCACAGTCATTAAAGATCTCAGCAAGATTGAAAGGAAAGAATTGACAGGAAAGTCTGATTTGGACATTTTTATTTACCATTAATTAAATTCTTGAATAATCAACACATAATTACAATGTATGATGCCCTTCCTGAAGACATGCATACAGAGAGGCTTTTTTTTTTCAGATGGACAAGGCAGCATAACAAAAAATCTGAGAAAAGATACTTTTTAAGTTTTAAAATGTTCTTTTAAACCCTTTGCATTACAGACTATATGGACTGAAAACCTACTGAAAATGTAGAGAATAGGCAAAGTAATTTTTAATGTTGTGTATCAAAATTTTCATTTCATAGTCCTACTTTTCACATGCATAGAAGTTGCCTCAGAAAAGACTGGGACATGACATACTGGGCACTATTGTCACTGCATGTTAAATCCAAAATATTTTTAAAAGCTCTATTTTATCAGTTTAGAACTTCAGAAAAAATAAAACAGGCTTCATCTATTCTCCTGAGATTTTTTCCCTCAGAAATTTGTTCTCTTTATAATAATTTGCCCACATTTTAAACAAGTTTTCCAATTGAGGTAAAAATTAAGTCAGACCTTCTGATTATTTTTTGAAGAGGATTAACACAGTGAAATGTAATAAAATTACTGGAAGCTGCCCTGCTCTCTATCTGCCAAATAGCTACAGCATATTCAGTGGCATCTTCCATTCACTGTCCTAAGCTTTCCTAAAACTCAGCTATGAACTGTGAACATATCACTCCACATTTATCATCCATGCTTCAAGAAGCAACCACAGGGGAGTAAAAATAGACTAAATTCTAAAAATGGCTTTATACTGTGCATAAACCTTGGCAGTTTAAGTATTTACTAACAGACTGATGCAAGCTCTCTGGTTAAAACCTTTTCATAGAACAACAGCTCCAGGTCAGGGGCAGATTTAAGAGATTGGTTCTGTATGATCAGTGATTAGGCTCAGAACTGTGCACTTAGAATTTCTGTGATGTTTTTTCATGATGCTATTTCTATATTTCTGACCACTTGTGGCAGAAAATTTATGTGAAATATTAACTCTAGGCACAGTCCTAGGGCAAAAATTTCTGCTTCATAATGCCTCATAAAGAATGGAAGTAACACTGGATTAACAGATCAAAAATCTCAGTAATGCTTTACTTCAGTGGTAGTGAGCTCAGTGTGTTTTCAAATACATTGCTGAATTGAACTATACATGTTCCTTAATAATAAAACCAAGATACCTACCATAAAGACAAATTAAAATCAAATGTCTCTTTTTCAAAATTCAAATTTTCATCATGGAGATTATGATCTCCATGTTTAAAACTGCTGAGTTGTTTTTTTTAAAGACAGAATTCATTTTTTCTGTGTAGATCAAGTTTTGGACCTGACCCTCCCAACAGATAACCTTAAAATCCCACATTCAGGACAAAGTATGTTCTATAAGTTGCATGCAGATTTTTTCACCAGCACACAAACAAACCATGGAAACTTTAAAAGGTTTTTGATGTGTTATCTAATCTGCAGTCAAAGTTATCCCACTATGTATTGTAAATTATGATTACATGAATAGTCCTGTGTGTGTATGAGTGTATAGACAAATACACACACACACACACATACACACACAGATAAAAGAGAGAGCATAGGAAGTCCCTTCCTCCTTAAGTCCCTGTAGGGAAGTCAAGACCAAATTAATTTTAGCATGAGTTTTGAGTCTGTTGAGCTTTCTGGAATAGTGCCCAACATCTGTGTGGTGAAAAACCCAGGCAAGCTGATGCAGATCAGTCATTTTGGAGGATTGCAGAGCCAAGACCTGTATATGCAGCAGAATAGAACTGCAGTTCCAGTATTGCACTTACACATTTTTACATTCCTTACAGGCTCCTATTCATGTAAAAAAACAAAACAAAATGTCAGCACAGTTTTTTTTCTTGAGTTAAATCAGAAGTCTAAGTGACTACTGCCTTAAGACTTAGTCTGAAAGACCTCATTAAACTCCTGCTACCACATAAACCAGATGAAACAGCCCAGAGACGCCACAAATGGTGACAGAAGCTGAACTGCAGAGGACCTACAATGTCCAAAATGTGCTTTTTTTAGAAGCAGGTGAAAATTATCACCAACACACAGAGGGTTACCTAT
The DNA here is from genome assembly GCA_035583185.1 of Anabacerthia variegaticeps. Lineage (NCBI taxonomy): Eukaryota > Metazoa > Chordata > Aves > Passeriformes > Furnariidae > Anabacerthia > Anabacerthia variegaticeps. The sequence goes on along the minus strand of JAWWEW010000131.1, from coordinate 23,836,764 downwards.
GTTCTGTCTATTGATACCTTCACCTAACAAATCTAAACCTTTAACTGAAGTACTTCATATTTTAGAAGTTTCTGTACTGCTACTGCCTAAAATGAAGGAAGAAGCTTGCCAAACACTACTAGTATAGATAAAGTTCTTTAATGAAAGCTTCTCAGTGCACGGAGTACATAAGCACACACCCAGCAGAGAATCCTCACAACTTTATAGCTTTAATTAATTACCATATCTAGTGGGTACATCCAACCTGAAAACCATTTGCCCCTGGTACCACCCTCAGAACTGCCCTTTTGGAGCCCTTGCAAGGGTCCTGGGCTCTCTATCTTGTTTTGACCACAATATATCTTATTATGTCCATGTGCCTGTGTCCCAAACAAGAAGTCCTTGCTGAAATCTCTTTCCTTGAAGAGACTGTTAAACAGAAATTCAGGAATGTAACACAAACCATGAGAAAGGGGTTTAGAAACTGTTAACTGATACCTTAAGAGTGAGAAACTATACAGCTATATTAAAATCCACAAATCTATAAAAAATCTTAAGGCATCCCTGCAACATTGTAAATAACCTATTCAAAACACCTTTTTTTCTTTACTCATTTTCTGGGGTGGATAGAAATAGTTTTTGATTTATCCAGCTTTAGTGTAGGTTTCCTAGGAAACAGTTTCAGCCACTCTGGCATGGGTCAGCTTATACCTTATTCCACAGCAGTATCAAACCACTGTAGTAACAACCAGCGTGTTGGCCATTATGGCCAAGTCATGTGGATACTTTAATACTTGGAGCGATGTTAAAGTGCCTACAAAAGCAGAAATAGCAGATGCTGCCAGGACAATGACACTCCTGGCACTTTTTATCTACAATTGACCAGAGCATATACCACTTTTTATTGACCAAATATTTCCAAAAGGTTCTGCATGTGAGTTACAAGTCTACTTCTCCTAATAAATTCATAACTTTGTACAGTCATTTGAGGAATAACAAAAATAAACTAGGCGCATCAAATGCAAAGTATAAAGTCCAACATCACTGTTGTTAACAGTTTACTCTGAGCTCAATTTAAATTAAAATAGACTGGGGGGCAATCCTACTTTTTTTGCCTTTTTTTTTCCCAGGTGGTTATAAACACTTTTTCTGCAACCTTTGAAAGGGAAAATACTACTATAACTGCAAATGCATAATTACAAAGGCAATAAAAAATTAGCTTTAACTCTGCTTTTTTCAACAGAATTTTTCCATGCATTTTAAACAAGTAAATTCTAGGAATAATCCCTAGTTTTATTTCCATCAACAGAAAAGAGAAGGAATAGTTTTTTCAAACTATATATTAAATAATCTGCACTCTTATCCATGATGTTCTTGTGCCAAAATTATAGAGAAATATGGTAAACATTCAAATGTTTTCTAATTATATAAATCGCTTATTTAATTCCCTATGGTGAGTCAGCTGAAAATAAAATTATCCAAAAAGACTGTAGACTTTCCATACAAAATAAGAGCCTATACACCTCTTTTCAAGGTAACTTCTCATTTTAGGTTCAGGAGGGCAGTTCCCATTATTAAGAGCCTATATGAAGTAAAATGTGTAGGATGGTAACATAATTCACTGGCATAATTCATCAGATCCTCACTTGTTATTGCACTGTCAAATACATCAGATCTAGTTTCCAAGAGGAAAAAATCACAAGCTCCATTCCTTCAGAAGTCCTACGTGGAAAATTCAAGTGAGTCTTAAAATTGGCAAGGTTCTGGGAGAGCCTTCGGTGAGGATTAAAGGTCCCAGAACATTTTCAAGAACTGTGCCAGGAAGTGGACTTCAGAATCAACTATCCCTATTGGGCAAACAAAAGAAGATATGATTATTTTGTTTCCTCCACACCAAAGCTCATATCTGGCTGGAAGCATGGAAGTCAAGTGTGCCCCATCACTCATTCCTGGTCAGGAGGAAAGTACTATACAATAAGCGATGGTGTGGAAAAAAAAGCACTAGATCAGCTTTTTCACTTCTTTTCAGAACTACATCTCAAGTGGAAAACCATGCCCAGTAATGCCAATCCCACAACAGCCACTTAGAGTCATTTTCTAAAGAACATAAACTTCTTATACTACTCAACACTGAAGACTAAGGCAGTGATACAAGGCCACCTGCCTTTGCTTGCTGTCTGGCTTACAGAAAAAAACTCTTAGTCTGAACAGCAGACATCAGCATATTGCCTAATATTTAACAACCTCCTGTGATGAATCGAGACATCTCTTTTTAGATAAAATATTGTAAGAATTGTTGAAACTTTTCCCAAACCTCCAATCAGATGCTTGTAAATCATGTATTCTCAAAGAAATTAAAACTCTGAGAAAAAAGTTTACCTCTCTTCTGTAAGGAACTGATATTTCTTGACATATTGGGAGAGTCTGAAAATCACTGTCAAACTTGTGTTCTATGCAACTTTGGTAAAACATAATTTAAAAACTGCAGTAACTAAGACCATTCATAAAAACTGTCCGAATTGCTTTGCCTTGGGCGGACCTCACATTATAGCATTCGTAAGACAGCAATCTGATTCAAAGCTTCTTCATACTAGAACAAAATATCCTTTTTGAACTTTACAGCTTGAACAACAAAAGAAGTGATTGTGAATTCTGTCTGCAACACGGGATTATGCAAACTGAAATGAAAAGTAGTTTCTTTATTTCAAGCAACTGAGAAAAACAGATGGAAAGTATAGGTCAGAGGAATAAAATTATTTGGAGCACTGGAATTGACAAGTACCTTACCTGACTCAAAGACTTCCAAGGTCTCCTATTCTTTGCCCTCCTTAATGTGCATCTCCTTCAGCTATTAAGAAAATGTCCTTTCTATGGGCTAAAAGAGCACAGAAATTCCCTGAGCTTGTCAAAGCCCTAGGTATCTCAGAAATCAGTCCAGTAGAATCACCTCTGAATCACAATTTTCTTGCAAAAGATAAGACAATTTACTCCAAATAAATACTGTGGAGAAGAAAAGACATACTGGTGTTTCCTTCTCTCTGGTGCTGAGTGCATAAGTATGTCCCCAGGACTGGGAAGTGGATTTACTGATTGCATTCTAACATGTTGGGAGAAACACTTTCTGCAGGATTAGTTCAGTGTTTTACTTCTCCCAAAAGAGCACAGAGCAGAAAGAGGAACATGTTATGGCTCCCAGAGATTATCTGTGAACTGTGTTTAAGTTGTATTCATGAACAAATAATGTCCATGGGTGAGTTAACAAAGATAGTTTTATGCTGCATAAGCTCTTAAATTATTTACTACTCATTTACAAATGCATAACACCTAGGAGTAAAAGTTCTGAAACTAATGAAGTTGTACTGTGTGATATCGGTGCAAATGAAATCAGAAGCTAAATTTCTGACCTTATAGAAGCAGCAGTATGAAAGATGACTTAGAAAGGCAAAAAGGAGCTGCAGAGAAGACTGAAAGGGAAACAATTTCATGGCCCAAGTCTTAGGTATTGGTGCCACTCAATGCCTTGGAATGTAAATTGCTATATTCCCCAAGCAGCAACTGAGTCTGTCAGAAAAGTGTATTTTATTACTATCTTTCAAGAGCTGCTCTCAATGCTACATCTTATTCAGACTATTTTTCTAGCTATTCTTCATGCAAAATAAAAACAGGATGGAAAAATGTATTTGCTGCTTTTTCAGAGTGTAGGAGAGTCTATTAGTTCCTTTTCACTTTTACTGCTTCTAATGTTTCACAGCAAAGGCAAACCTGCAAATTCCAATTCCAATGAACTTACATCTGTTTTGCTCTTTTAGGTACATTTTTTCCCATTACACACCATCCATTAATTAAGTTTTTTACTTGGACAGGAAGGATTTAAAAGAATGAACAAGACCATAAAGCACATAAATTAACTCCTTTTTTATAGACATAGTTTTTCTTAGACATAGGCAGCAGTGCATCAATATCAGCAAAACACATTGATGAAAATCAATATATAAAATAAATACTCTGATTTTCCATCATATTGCAGATCTAGCCTCAAGACTTGCATAAAGCTTGCACAACCAAGAGACTCAGTACAACTCATTTTAACAAAAATACTACCTAAAACAGAAAAATAACCTCTTTACTCCAGCCTTGCTGTCCACAAAGAGAGGCTGAACAGAACACCAGGAGAAAATGGTGCCACTGGGACACAGGTTGGTGATTTTCACTGCAATTCACATTTTTGAAAGCTCCATCACGAAGTGGTGAGAGAAAAAGAGCTATACTTTTAGTTAATCAAATGAATTCAGTAATTTTCTTGTTTGCTTGCTTTACAAATGTTTCCTAATGCACAAGAAGCAAATCCTTATTAATTAATTCTATGCAACACAGAACAGAGGGGAAAGTTATTGAAAAATGGTAATGTCTCAAAAAAGAAAAGCAGAACTGGCCTATTAAAAGGGATTTTTTTTTTTTTCCAGAGTCACAGGTTTAAGTAGTCAAAAAACAACCCCAACACTGAAGCTGTATTTTATACTCTGCAGCTGAACCTGAAAAGTCTCACTGGAGACTTTTTAGTGAAACATTAAAATGTGCTGCAAAAATATAATCAAGTTTTTGCGGCAAATTCATACTTAGCCTGTTTCATTTATTTTCCCTATGCCCTAACTGAGTTTAATGGTTTACTGGCACTTATTCATCAGGATTTATAGCAAATAAATTCAAGGTGCCCTAGGTTTATAGACCTTGAAGTCACCTTCTGTTCCTATTTACTGACATCAACAAGAAGTAAAACTTTATACTGGAAATCCCAACACTATGGACAAGAACTGCAGCCATAAACTGCAAGGTATGGCCATGCACAGTGTGTGTGCCTGTCACTGAAAGAGAAAAGAAAATTGGGAACAATCTCCCTCCTTTTCAGTTTCCTCTTATTGTTTTTTTTTTCTCCATTTCTGCCAATACATGGTCATTCTTAGATGATGAAACGAGAACAGACTGGAGCTGTTTGATTCCCCTCATAACTTCTGCATTTAACTTCAAATTTAACTCTAACTGTCCTGTGTTTAAACAATTTTAAGCCACACAGGCTTGCAACATCTCACTTACCTTTTCCTTAGCAAATATGTCAGTGAGTGCGTGTACTACACGAATACTCCAAAGAATGACAACTCAACCTTGACCTTTTTCAAATGTCCCTTTATACTCGAAAAATTCATACTTTTTTGGTCAAGGAAAAATCATTTTACACATTAATAAGGAAACCCCATCTCATGTCTCCCCTAAATCATATACTTATTGATATGTTACCATTCACACCAGTGGAATGCAGATTGATACAGCCTTACCTGAGTGAAAAACTATACTGTAAATTTTAGATGTTTTTTGATATTTATGAAAAACAGCTGCAAATCTGAATGATTAAGAATATAATGTGTGTCACTGTCTGTCATTCAAGTGACTTGTTACCTCACAAATTAAATCAAATACTAATGGCCATCTAAAATGATCTCTTGTTTCTTATTTTAACTATTTGCTTCAGAAATTTCTGCTTTTGGGATGATGATGACTTAATATGCAATCATGGATATCCAGACAGAAATAGCAACAGGAAAATCTTACACAAATCTCACCGTTTTTAAAGATGAGTGTTTTGTTTCAAACAAAACAGTAACCTTGAACAAGAAGATGTCATTTTCTAGGGGTGATTTGGCATTTTTCATTTGCAAACTTAAAAAGAGTTAAAATATTTAAAATTAGAATAAAATTGTCTGAAATTGTGACAAAAAAATTGTGGATTTTCTTGTAGTGTAGAAAGTTATTTTGGGATTTCTGTTTCCTTGAAGGAAACAAGAAATATTTTACTTAGTAGCAATTTAACGCAAAACTTCATTTGTCTGGGGTTAAGTTTTGTAGCTGTTGAAATCAAAATGCTATTTTTTTTGTGCAGGTTGTGAAGGTTTTTTAGCTTTAGGAGGCCTTTAAGTGACTCTTGGGGCACTGCTTGCCCTGCCCTTCAATATAACATGGAAAACTAGCCAATAAGATTTTGGATGTTAGAAAAAAGACAAACGAGCATCTTTTGGAAAATGTTGTTAACACAATTGAATATACCAAAGTGGCAACCTGCATGCTTACTGTGATTTCTAGCAGCTCTGGGGCATGAGTGACACAGTGCTCAACCGGATTGGTGCTGGGAAGTTCAACTCTCTTGGTTCTCAATCACTGCATAGATTAAATGTTCCATGTAAATACAGATTTGCCTGCTTACACTTTGAAAATTTGGAAACAAAAATCCTTTCATTTAGTACCTCTGAAATTCCAATGATAAATAATTTCACATGCACAGCTGGTATTGCAAGAATTGCTAATTAAATATCAAGGTAAGTCATTAGACTCTCAAGTGTTCTGGAAGCACAGAAGTCCTGAGCTGGTCTGAGGTAATACTTATTTTTCCTGGCACATCTATAGAAACATAGCAACAAGCAAAGAGCACCTATAAATCAATGGACACAGAGCTTAAGTATTGTGGTAAACTTATGGGGTTAAGACTTTTATGAGTAAAATGTGTACAAGGCACAAGTGTAAATCCCCAGCAGAAGAATAGTGGAAGTTATGTCCAAACCAAAAAAAAAGAGATGTCGTTTAACGATAGACTATGATTTGAGAACATATTTTTATGATATCATTTTAGATACATAGTTTAGTCCAGAAATGTCTATTCACATACAGTCACGACCTTTTCCCCTCACCCCAAAAAGTTGCATATACAGTCCCACAAAGTTCTATTTATGCCTATATATATAGATACACAGATGTACACTCACCAAAGATGAAAGTGATACTATGTTTTGGTGTGTTGCCTTCTTTTAAAATTATACTCATTTTCTCTGTGAAATAATTTACAGTTAATTGATGAAAAGTGCATTAAAACCAAATATTAATAATGTTGTATGCATAGCCAGATGCCCCTTTGTATCTTTAAGTGATTCTCTCTCTCTCTCTCTTCATATATATATACCAGCATATATATGCATAATATATATATATATGTACCAGCAATAAAAAATATTCTTATAAGCAAAATCTTGTACAGTACAATCACAGCCAGCAGGAAAGAGTGTTAACTGGGGCCAGATATTAAATGAAAAATTGTTTTATGTTTGCCATAGAAAGGTGCAATAAGAGTTAAGGAGGGCACCATAACATTTATGTGTAAAATGATGTAATTATGTCCATTGAAATGTTATAAAAATATTAGCCAAAGACATGTAAGTATGGGAAGTTTTAGCTCTTTGTTTTCCCTCTGGTAAAACTACAAATAGTAGGAAATGGTATTTTGTAGAGAGAAAATAAAGTAATTGTTCATAGTAATTCCTATTATTCCTCAGTATTCACAGTACAAATGAACAAGAGACCTCCCAGCATCTCTGGTTTCATTTTAGTTACAAAAAGAAAAGCTGAGATGTAAACGTATGACATACTGTGCTGAAAATGGTTGCTGGGCTAGTACTTGACATTGCTGATGATGGAAAGACAGGAGTGAAAATTTTACATGACTTGCAAGTTTTCTTCATGTGTTTCAAGCACAGAGCAGAGCTTCTCTTCATTTGCACTTGATGGAAACTATGGTAGCTAACAGATGTTATGATGCCTGCAGAAAACAACAAATTAGGATCACCAGCCAAGGGAATTGTTAACTCCTGAAATTAGACAGGATACTTCAGTTGCTCATTTCCTACAACCTAGTGTTATTCAAATCACATCTAATAATTGGGGACAAGAAATATACTTGCAGACCACAACAGCAAAAGGCACCAGAGTCAATAAAGGCCAACACAAGGTGACCAAATAAAATACCCTGTAACTTTCTTCCATGATTAGGCATACAGAAAGAAAGCGATATTTTAGATAGCCAAATATAGGTAAGCAAATATATTGCATAGAAGAATCAATACAAATAACATTAGAGAATATTTTCAAGCTATTTTTCTTAGGAAAAGGAAGGTCTCCAGCCAAGAAAAAAATAATTAAGAGAGTCAGATTAAAAGGAAAATTACATAAAAGCCTATTCATCTTTCCTTTGACTAACAGCAAGAAAATTGTTAAATGGATGTTGAAATGCTTGTCAAAATAAAACAAGGCTAAATATCATTATTACTTCTTTCTTTCAGGTGGTAAAAATGATGATTGTGGTTGTGCTGACATTTGCCATTTGCTGGCTGCCCTACCACATTTACTTCATAGTTACTGGGATCTATCAACAATTAAATCGGTGGAAATACATTCAGCAAATCTATTTAGCCAGCTTTTGGCTTGCCATGAGCTCCACAATGTACAATCCCATTATCTACTGCTGTCTTAATAAGAGGTAAGAGCTAATTATGAAATTATGTGTGTAACTTCAATGAGACTATAAATGTTTTAAATGGGATAAATTACAAAGAATTTTCACTTCAATAGTTTTAAGTTAGTGGGAAAGAAAACAAAACGCAAAAAAGCTTTCTTTAGGTGTGTATTTGAACTAAATACCAATATTTATATATATAGCAGTTCAATATATCTTGGCTTGCAAAACATTAAAATAATGATGTAAAGGCAGTCAGTAGTGATATAAAGTGCAATCTCTTGCTCACTAACTAATTGTAGCCCTGATATTGTTTTGCAATGCTGGAAGGATATAATATAGAATGTGATTTACTGTATTTTGTATACCTCACCATTGGATTACTACCAAGCTCCGAGGTCTGCAACAGGTTAATAAAACTAATATTTATATTCTCATTACTCAATACTAAATTAAAGTACTATTTGACAGCAACATATTATGCTCTCAGTTTCAAAGGTATGCACTTGTTGAGTTTGACGAGATTTCACAGATATTGCTAGTCTGAAACTACTGCATTGCAGAATGTTTTTCATTTCAGCTTGTAGGACCAGGATCTAAACAAATATCAGCCTGGTCATCCTATTCTACAGTATTTCTTCCAGTATTATTTGAAAAAGATCACCAAGAACAACAAGTCATTTCACAAACTCAGTCAGCATGAGTCAATATTGAATAAGAAACCTTAAATAATATTTCAAATCCCTTTTGAATTAGCAGACAGTGTCAAGTTTAATTACTGACGAGTTTTATACCAATTTTGCAAAATATTTCTAAAACCCCCCTAAAGATCATGCAATACCTGAAAAAAGGAGTCTAATTGAAAATGAACAAATCCTGACAAGATGTTATTGTTGCAAAAACACTGTAGACTTCCTCCCTGACGAGAGTAACTTACTATGATTAACAGTCACTATCTTTTAAAAAGGCAAGGTAATGCCTGATTTCATACAGCCTTCTGCCCCTTTTGATCACTTATAACTGTTTAAAGAAGGAAAGTTTCCACATGACAGAAAAAAAACCCTAATTCAGATGGCAAATTTCCCAGTAATTTCAACAGAAAACAGATTTCAGTGAGTCTCCATTGTCTGCAAAATCAAAGGCAAGGAAGGATGACACCTCATATTTTCTCAAGTATTACCATAAAACTTCTAAAACAATTATATTTTCTTCAAAAACTTTTTATGGCACAGTTACAAAAGAAGTTATTAATACAAACTTAATATCTCTGATGTGGCTTATGTTGACAGTTGTACACTGCAAAATTAAACATCTGGATTAAAAACTACATCCAAAGAAAAATTAATAATTTTGAGGCACACTAAAGGTCACCCTATTCAGAATTTAATGCAGGAATGAAATACTGGTGACAGTTTTCTTATAATTAAGTTCTATATTGAAATCAAGAAGCCAGAACATCTGCTTCCTTTTCATTTAGTAGGAAAATAGAGCTTGTTGCTGGGAGCCAGATCGATTCATGCAGTATTGTTACCTCTGCTGGAACTAGTATCAGATAGAGTTATAACACCTATCACCAGCCTCATCATCCAGACTAATTAGGATATTACTTATGCATCTAGATAAAGAGAGCAGTTTTTCAAGATGAAATAAAAAAACGTCCTCAATTAGAAAGAGGATGGAAGGTGTCAAGAAAAGTAATACAGTTTAAAGATGTTTAGATTGTACAGTTCCCTTCACTAAATCCATTGCCATCAGAGGTTCTTTCAATATTTTTCCACAACGTGGAGTGCATGTAAACAGAGGAATGCTGAATAGCAAGCTACCTGCTTGTTTGTCCTCCTGGGAGAACTCTACCACAAACTTAAAAATTGAGGAAAAATAAAGTTACTCCTGTGAGATTAGTCAATTTTTACTGAAAACTTAATCTAAATTTCTAAATATTTTACATGAGCCTTTCTTAGTCATTACATCACTCCCATATAAGCATCTTTGCTGGAGAGGGAAACAGAGAAGCGATACTGGAATGGTATTTTAGATAAAAGAATGTTACGAAATTTCTTCCTGAGAGCAGATGAAAATATAGATGCAGACTTCCTCAGAGGTCAAACCAAAACAATTTGTATGAAGACAGTTTTAAGAAAACCGGTGTTTGTTTATTTAGGCATTGGCAAAGGACAGGAAATTTATTATTAGGAAAATACCAACATTAAAATGCAGGGAAAGGATATAGAAAATCAGGAACTGAAATGAGCTGTTACCGCTATCATTTTTTACCCTATCCAGACTTTAGTCAAGGGAACTCCCACTGAGGAGTCCCCCCAGGACTGGGGCAGGGTAACTGGCTGAGTCAGTGTCCTGCCAGCACAGTTATGTTTTCAGATGAAGGCCTATGGCTGGCTCTCACAAGCACAGGCTTTCACTGAGCATCTTTCCTCCTAGGTTCCGAGCTGGCTTCAAGCGAGCTTTCCGCTGGTGCCCCTTCATTGAAGTGTCCAGCTATGACGAGCTAGAGCTCAAGGCAGCCAGGTTTCACCCCACCCGGCAAAGTAGCCTATATGCTGTGTCCAGAATGGAGTCCAGCATGACAGTGGTGTTCGACAGCAATGATGGAGACAGCACACATGCCAGCCATAAGAAAAGAGCAGCTCCAAGGGCCATGAATTTTAATGGTTGTTCACAGAGGAATTCCAAGACCGGCTCCACAGCCTCAAGTCTCATCAGTTCACTGCATACTTCAGCAGATGTTTATTCCTAAACATTTCATGGTGACAGCTGCCAGAAGGGCAGCACTGGACAATCCTCTCCTACTTTGGGACTAGATATTCACACCACAGGAAAGCAAACCAGATTCCACTGATAAACCCCAGCTATAAATGTTGTGAGACTTTTACCCATCACTTACTTTTTTCCTTTGGAGAGAAAGAGGAATTTGAAGACATATACATGCCTCAGTCCAAAAGCACAGTTGCACCTTATACAGAACAGTGTTTATAGGGATTATCCAAAATAAGCCAATGGCATAGAAAACATTGTTCCTGTTGCACCTGACCTGTGGCACCTACGTCTCGCTTACTGAAATGTAACAGGCTTCTTTACTTATTCAAGCTGAAACGTATGATGTTTTCTATTAGGAGTGTATTAATTCTACAGTAACAAAATTATATGAGATTTGATAAAAAATGTCTTTATAATGAAGATCTAATGAGCCCTAAGTCTATTAAATTGCTTCACAATTTAGTCACATTGACAGGCAAATAGAGAAAATGCATGAGAATGAAGTTCAGCTCTGTCTGCAACAGTACAGTTTTTCAAATAAATATGAAAAACATTTTTATTAGACACAAGAGCATGACTAAGTTAAATTCTACCAAAGTTTCCAGATTTTTGAACATTAGACTCCAATGGAATGTGATCTTCCAGGAGGATGTATTGCTTTGATGAATGTCCTATAGCTTTGTAACTTAGTGCTAAGGGTAAGGTCTGTCTCCAGTCACCTTAAAAGAACCTTTCTGATTGACTTTAAAAAGGTGAAAACTGGAGATTCATATGTAAGAAAAATACCACTGTGGCAATGGACTCTTCTCTGTAGAAGATAAAGTAACATGTTTCACTATGAGAAACCTTCACCAGGAAAAAAAAGTATTTGTTCTACTTTCACAAATTTTTCATAGGTTGATGCATGTAAAAATACTCCTCTGCCTGCATCTGAAAACACACTAGGCATTATTACACAGACACTTTCCCACCAAATTCAGTCAAAATCCACTGACCATCACTGTTGCAAAGAAAGCTGAATGCAATAAAAAAGGGAGCACAGAGTAGCCTTTGTTTTCGTTACATAACTGCGTCAGTTTCATGGATTAACTACTCAAACAGTTCATCAAAACACAGGCAAGCGTGGATGTCTTCCTGAGTTAGCCAAACCAGCAGAGGGCAGTACAACTGGCTGAACCCAACACAGTACCAAAGCTGAGCAATTAACACAGAAGCTTGAAGAGAGAAAGGCCGGAGCTGGCTTTAGTCCACATTTCTTCTCAGCGACTGAGGTCGATCAGCATTGTGACAGCGCGCATATCATAAGAGACTAGTAACAAGAATCATGTTTGTATTGTGATTCATCTGTATCGTCAATTGCTATATTCTAAGTGTAATTTGTATTTGTACTGTAATTTCAGTGCACTGTGATATCACTTACTAAAACAAAATCCTGTATAAGGTGTAATATCCTCAAATATGTAAACCTGGTAAACTGAACCCTCCACGCATGGAATAACTGAAGAATCTGGTCACAGAGCATGGTATGCTGATAAAAATCTATCATAATTCCAGACTCACACTTTTCCTATCCAAGGCCTGACCTTAATCCACTGAAGCAAAGAGCTCTACTCGTTAAGAACTTTCCTTTTAAATGCCAGTCCATGCTTTCCAACAGCCTGCATTTAAAAAAAAAAAAAAAACCAAAACCAACCAGCTGTTTTCCATCATGCCATTGTTGTACTTGTACTTTTCCTTCCTTTTTTTTTTTTTAATGTATAGTAATCCAACAAGTGTCTTGCAATGCCTATAAAATATTTTTTATTTTTTTCCCCCTGAAATACTGTTTTAAAAACTTAAATATCTCCACAAGGTGTTTAACAACTCTCTTGAGAAGATCTAGGGTAATCCTAAGCATATTAACCTGGTGGTGATGTATTACGCACACGTGTTGTGAAATACTCTGTCTGCTCATGTACAAATTTTGAGGAACATACATATAGAAAATGTATACTTGTCAAATAAACTGTCTTTTCTAATTATGGCTATCACAAAATCAGTGTTGATAAACATCAATACACAATATAAGTTTGAACAATATGGCTGTAATGAAATAAATTTATTGGGTTATATGTAGAGTATAAATTTGAAAAAACTGTATATAACAGGATCATAAATGCATGAAACATCATCTTCATATAACTTTTATAATCCTTGGTTGACAAATATCAAGAAAACAATGGTGGCTTCCTCTCACTTGTATCTTCAGTGAAACAGTTTCACTTTACTAAGTGTTTTATGATATGACTCCCTGGATAACTAATCCATTTATAATCTTTCTATATTTTGGTGGGGTCGGGGTGTCAAAAACATCTTCATCATTCCTGTAATTCTAGTCTGAAGTTACAGGAAATTCCTGTATAAGAAATGAAGAAACCTGTGCTCATAATCACAGCATTGCTTTAACAAAACATTACAGTGATGCATGATGCAAATCCATCTCTCTCAGCCCCAAAAAACATGCAGGGTTACACAGCTAAACAAGTAGCACAGCAAAAGCTGTGACAGACAGTAGATGCCATTTGAATTAATATTTCTAAACAAACATTTTCAGCAATAATACTGGTGATTATAACATTCCTTATAGGCCCCTTGACATCCCTCACTGAGTGTAGAGGAAATCAGGCCATCCTCAGTTTGTGCCAGTAGGACTGCTCAAAGCAGCAGCCTGCATGCAGAGTACATGCTTCTGGGGGATTGCTGGTGCAGCACTGCAGCCATCTCATGTCTGCACTGCAACCTTCATGCCACATTCTTTACTTTTGCTAAGAGGTGAGCTAAGGAAAACAGATACAGAGTCAGCTTCCTACTGAGTGGGGCATAAATATACTCCAAAACAACTACAATTCAACAGCATCAGGAAAGGTCTTCCTATCTTGAAAATCTTCTGACGCATTAGTCCTTCTCAGGTTTAAGAGTTTCTAGTACTTTGACTCGGGTTCCAACTGGAGCCTGTCTCTAAAATGTCTTTGTGAGGAAAAGATTTTATTGCTCCCTGAACTGCCATTTTGCAGGGAGGTTCCCTTGGCAGAGGAAGATTTAACTTTCACATCACCAGGAACAGTGTTCAGCATCAGTTTTCCCTGTTGTTCCCCTGACATTGGGTAAACTTGTAAAAAATAAAACAAAACAAAACAAAAAAACACCCACAAAACAAACAAAACCCCAAAACCAAACAAAACCCCAAACCAAACAAAAACAAACCCCCAAACAGAAAACCAACCAACCAAACCAAAAACCAAATAAACCAACAACAACAAAAAATCCAAAACCAAGAAGAGCTAAATATGACTATATTTAAACACAGCCCTTCAAAAATAATTTCTTGAAATTTGACAATATCTTGTCTCAAGTCTTTGTGGTGGTGCATTCTCCTCCCCACCCCTCTCCTTGGGACACTCTATGACCCGCCGGGCCTTGGCCTTTGCATGAAGAGTTGGGTTGTGAAGTGTCCCTTGACATGCGGGGAACTCTTGTGTGGTTAAGCTGGGAACGTCACTGAGGGGAAGGATGAGAGCACAATCAGTCACCCCCTAACAGCCTTGGGACTTTGCCTACTTGAACCATAGCCCAAGAGAAATTATACCATTGTGGCTGGAGTTTCAAAAACTATTTGAAATTGTATTGGAAACAATTTGTAATTGTTTTGGAAACTCCAGTAATGACTGACCTGAGGAGGGAAATTTTATGGATAACTAAAATAAAACCATCTTGCTACCCTATAAACAGAGGTGCTAAGTGAGGCCCCTTGAGCATCCCTGGCCTGCAGTGGGATGTGCCAGCATCTCACTCTGAGTGGGATAGCTCTTGGAGTTTGCAAACTGTCACATTTGTGATACTCAGAGGATTATTGTGTAAAGCTGATGACAGGACCTGGGCTGATAAAGTCCTCTCACACTCAGTGCTCATCCATTGAGAAAAGCCAAAGTACTCAACATGGGCATTTCAATGAACTCAAAGGGAATTTTTCACAGGTATCTTTGTACGTAATTCTTTGTGCCTGTGTGAAACAACTTAAATACCCTGTATCAAGCATAGCCTAAATACTCAGAACTATAATTAACTTACAGTTGTAGTCAATTCTATTGAATCACTTTATAAATGTTGAATTAGTCAATTGATTAAGTGCTTCTTAAATCCTTTAAACATAACATGTTGATCAGGGCCAAGGCTAAGTTTAGTGAGAGGGCCCGCTCTGTACCTTGTGACTCAAAAGGAGGGTCTTCCTTCCCTTTGCACCCTTATCATTTGCATCCTTGGTCTCCATGAAAATAATTTTAAAGTATTTTTATGTCAATTTTCCTCTGTGTGTTTCACCTACATAGTAAGTACTAGAGTGAACCTTGCCATTGAACTTTGTTGCACTTTCACACACTTATATTTAAACTTGTTTTTGTAAATACCTTTGGCAGTGATTCTTTAAGCTGCTCAAACCACTCCTTCTTGACAAATTGGCATAGTTGGCAGAATACTAAATCAGGATTTGCAAAAGTCTTCCATATAAAAGCACGATCTTGAGAACAGAAATGACTCTGAGCAAGCTCAGGGTACTCAGGCAAGATTCAGTAATTGCAGCCTGCACCTATTTGGCAGCAATCCCTTGATAGCCTTCCTTCCAGTTCCAGACTTGTTGTTGAGGTCGGGAGGCATTGGCAGACCTGCACAGCATGAGCTATTTGATGCATGTTTATGTCTGGTAACTAAATGTGTTCATTGAGGAAGGTTACTGATCAATACTAATATATATTTTCAAAAGTAACATAGTAAAGGAACGAATATAGAAAAGGAGAGCAAAATGGGGTTTAGAATTGGTGCCTTTTTATCTAAATAAAAAAAATAAATAAATCAGTTGTTTTGGATGCGGATGCTTTTCCTTTAATATAGGGGAATTTCTTTTGCAGCAGTGGAGAACAACCTATTGCACTGGTACAAATTTCAAAACCTTTCAGGCTATCCTCTCCCAGAATTACAGAGTTTAGAGAAACATTTGTTCCTGTTGCAGTTATTTCAAGGCTTTTGAAGTACCCCATTTCAGGTAGAAATCTAAGTCTGCTGTACTGCTTCCTCTAATTCAAGAAGAGTTTAAATTTAGGGTCCCAGTTACTATGGGCTGTTTGTTACAGAATACCTCCACACACTGCTACAACTGATGCAGGAGATACTGCTTTGGATACAGCACTGTTTACAAATGTTATGCAAGTTCCTTGTATTAAATCATGCATCCAGTTCAATTTGTATCTTCCTGTTCATGAGAGGTTCAAGCGGTTCTATGTTCATAATTGAAAATGATCTGTTGAAAGCAGTCAAAGATAATTCTTTATCAGTCCATGAGCAATTGCTGTGGGGTTTTAATACAAATTGTTTAGATGTGTTCGTATATCACATGAGATACTGTTACTGGCTAATTGAATTGCCTCTCTCGTATCTATAAAACTGAAACATGAAATATTGGATTACAACTGGAATTAGATTTCCCAAAGCAAAGGGTTACACTTACAAATATCAAATTTGCCTTTTACAAGCACTCTGTAACATAGCCTCTGAAATCACTAAAGCCCAAGTTTCACAGCAGTGAGTTTTTCACTGCAATACTCATGATGCAGCCAGGAAAAGGGAAACCAGGAACAATCACATGAATTATATTCCTGGAGCACACTTTTTTTGAAAATTCCTGTTGCCCAGCTTGCTAGGATTTACTTGCTTTAGATTTTTTTTTTTTTAAAAAAAAACACCTTATGATTTAATCAGTAGGCATTCACCAATTGAATCTTACAAATCTGTTAACACTTGTAATACTCAGCAGCTCTTCTTACAACATTGCCCACGAATTCATAGGCAAATGACAGTAACAACA
Organism: Anabacerthia variegaticeps; assembly: GCA_035583185.1. Lineage (NCBI taxonomy): Eukaryota > Metazoa > Chordata > Aves > Passeriformes > Furnariidae > Anabacerthia > Anabacerthia variegaticeps. Next base: position 23,819,788 of record JAWWEW010000131.1, on the reverse strand, counting down.
CATCAGGTCTGTAGATAGTATACACACCGAGACTTCAGGCAAGCTCCCTCCTGAATGCAAGGGAAAACTTCCTGAAAACATCTTCAGATTGTCAGAGGTTCAGAGTAAGGACAGGGAAAGATTCCAGTAACAAAAGACTTTACAGGGCAGTCCAGCCAGCAGCTCTTTCCATCCTTGATACTGAAACCTGCCTCTTGCATGCAAACTGAAAACCTTAAGGCAGCCAGCAACACCTCCAAGATCAAAGGTACAGCTTTGCCTTGGTCTGAAGCTCACTCTAGTCGGTAGGGTCTTACACTAGACAAAGGAATCTTTTTATTCAGAAGTGTGTTCTAATATATTCAAGCCTTCATTCATTTTGTTTGAGTTTGGAACGTTAAAAATATTTAGACGTGTATTGCCAAGAAGTTATAGGTCAAATGAGGTGACTCACCTGGAGCAGCATTCCTGGAGATTGGCAACTTCAACAAGGCAGAAAGGAAGTGATCATAGAATTACAGAACCATTATGATCTTCAGTTCTCACCCTAAGCCCTAAATTCCAGCACCCTCAAGGCTACTAAGTAATGCAATTGCTGCCACCTAACTAGGCTGAACCAGTACTGACAGAGGAAAGAGACATCAGGTCAAACAGCTTATCCCTGGGCCCAAAACTACTTTTCATTGTTTGTTAGGCATGTAATCACTCTAAAACAAATAGGATGTTTAGACACTTCAGACCCAGCAGCAGATGAGCTTAGGTACAAAAAATAGCACAGGCATGTCAACAGAGAGCTCTGTGGGGGCTACAATTTACCTTGAAATTATCAGGCTAGCAAATTGCCATGCTGCCAAGGCTTGACGATTTCTAGTACTCCTATCAAACACACCCCACTCACAGTACGTGCAATCACCTCCACACTATAGAACAATTATTGTCCTAGTGTATACCAAGCTCTCAAACAACGAAATGGTAAAACTCCTTGTACAGCCTACCCATCTCCCATCTCCCTGCCATAACAAGGTCTTTGAGCAACCTCTCCGTCTTTCAAACCAAAAGAAGCCTGACCTTGAGGTCATGAGGCAGCTGCAATGCTACCTGACAGGTTTCCCAGCATGGCTGTGCCTCTGCAAGCTCTGACACAGAGAGCTCCACAATTCTTCTCAGTGTAGACCTAAAGACCTGAAAGAGGCAGGAGCAACAAGTCCTAATTCAAATAATTTTTACCAATTCCATTTGCCTTGCCTGCTACAGTGTTATACTGAGGTGGGCATTACACAGAAATTCCTTGAAATAGAACAAATAATGCACACAGACACACAGAAGTTCCAGGGAAGAAGAAAGACCCTGAACGAAATCTATGAGTTTCATGCACAGAAAAGAACTATGCAATTTCCCAGTGCTCTCTGGCCTCTCAGCAGTGTTTCCAGGACCCATTCATAAGGTTCAGATCCTTGCAAGAATTTTCAAATGGTATAATAAACACCCAATAGGAGTTCAGAAATGAGACATTGGGACAACCAAATAGTTGGTTGCTAATAATCTCCCTACCTTCTTCCACTGGCAGGTGAGTATTTCCACTGAAACCGATGCGGATGTGCCAGAGGTTGATATGATAGAGGAAAGTGTGCTAATCATACAGTTTTGATATACAGCTTTGAAGGGATCTGGGTCACTATTTGCTTAATTAATGTAATATGATCTTCGGCCCAAAATGCATGTTCCTGTTCTACTGAATAAATTTGTCTTGGGGACTAATAATTGCAGAAGTGTCTTAACTCTTTTGAGGGCTCTGCAGAGGTGATAAAGAAGCTTAGAGTTCAGGTACCAAAATACACCAGAGCCCTTGGCTTTAGAGGTAATTTATAATAGAAAAAAAAATTAAATTCCTCTAGCATCAGGCACCACAATGTTTCTGGATATATTAGAACAGATCTTCATGTTTTAATTGACAAAGCACTGTTACTATTATTCTGTCTTTCCAATCACTGCAAGAGCTATCAGTAATTAAAGTCAAACACTAAATTAACTTTTCTAAGAAGGCAGAGTACATATCAGGGCTATTAACTCCGCAAGACTCTCCCGCCTGAAGATAAGGGTAGAGAAAAATGGAACAGAATAGACTGGAATAAGAAGCTATGGACAGATGTTCACTGGTGCTGGGAAACACCAAAGGCACTAATTCTAACTACTAACATACAGCTCATGCCACAGCACAAGGAGCCTGCACACCAATGTGCTGTAGAGCACTAAATCGTGAGGCAAAGAGCCATGAACCTCACTTGGAACTACTAGTGTCTATGTGGCAGACACACAGCACGCACACTACTCTAGATGCAGCAGTGCTACCAATACTCAAAGTCCTTCTCCCAGTTTGTACGATGCCTTTTCTATCTTTTCTTTTTTAATTTTTTTTTTAAATTTTATTTTACATTATATGGTTTCTCTACAAAGTAGGAAGAAACTTCATCTGCTATCTCTTCATAGTGGGTGTGCAATCACACTGAAAAGGAAGGCACAGAATTTTGTTGTCTATGCTGGCATCAGCTTTTACACACCAGTCAATCCCAAACAAGCAGCATAACTGCTCTGAGAGCAGCTGGCACTTGTAATAGCTTAGCATCAGCTGGATGCTTTTAAAAACTCAGGACTGAGAACACAAATTAAATTAGCATATGTAATTAACTTGTTATCACAAGTTATTGATGCACAGGGTAGACTTTACCATGATATGATTAAGCAAAAGTGTATTTTGCTCTCTTCTCTCACAATGTGGCTGAGTGCTTCACAAAATCACACTAATACAGTAGTGATGAAATTCAATCCCTTGAAAATATCTGGAGTTTCCCATCTTTCTCCCATTGATTAAATAGTGTAAGAACCATCAGTTTCATTACTGTTTTCTGCCCATATATGTAAATTCCACTTCTTTTCACTTGCTCCTCTAGTTGACTATTATGCATAGATTGTACTTGGAAGGCAGCCTGGAAATGGTCCTACCAAATTACTCTGACCCCTAGAAGAAGAGTGTGGTACAGTTAGGCCATTCAAGTTAAGAAACAATAGTCTCCAGGTCTTCCTTCTCTTTTGTTAGAAGGCTTGTCTCAAATTCTGTAGATGAAAAGCAGATAATTCAGTTTGTTCATAATCTTAAGGATAAGAATTGCAGAATACGCTTTGGTACTCAATGAGAGAGAAAACAGATCCAAAAGCAGCATGACTGTAGTTATGTATCTCTATTATGTTCTCCTAAAATGTATTGTGCCCTTCAATGATTAATATAAATGCTTTTAAACAACACCCTTACAAACATCTGATTATTCATTTTATTTTGAATACGTTAGGGAAAAAAAGAAGGAATAAATAGTGGGGGGAAAAGATAAAATATAATAGAAAAAATATCCTGTATTAATCTTGTCTACTCCAAAGGAAAGTAGTCAGTCTCTATGCTATAGAAATCATTAAATGTACATTTTTAAAGCTCAGCATTTTCCTCAATGAACACACCAGAAAAACTTTTACTGGAAACACATGGGGATGGGTGAGAAATGGGCATCATATATATCAGGACCAAGATAATTCCTTTAAACTTGTTTTCCCACAAATGTGAAGAAAGCTTGTTTTTGACTTATTCCACCTCCTCCAAGTGATCTGTGGCCTTTTACTATTCAAAGTAGAAACATAGCTGTACCATTCTAACATGAAAAGCAATAATTCTTATTATATATCAAACTGTGTACCTGCAGCAGGTAGGTAAACATGGCACTGAAAATTGTGATAGGGCATTGATATGTCTCATGTCAAAGATATTAATATTATAAATAAATAATTATTATTTAATAATTCTAATATATAAGCAACTGTACTTATTTCTCTTACATTAGCAACATAATACTGATCAAGTTCTTGCCATGGAGCAAGACCCACATTGTTGTGTGTCTCACACAAGAGAAAACAAAACTGCTGCTTCAATGAGCTTAGAATTCAAATGTAACACAAGGAACAACTGGCAGATGAAAACAGGTTTGCTACTAATATTAGTCAACTTGATTAGAAAAGGCTTTCAAAATGTCTTCTGATTTTCCCAGCAGAAAAGTACAATGTTTTTCTTCCCTTGCAAGGTTGACATAGAATTTACAAGACCATCTGTGAGAGAGTATTTGGGACCAAATACCATATTCTTTTCAATTCTATGCAACAAAGTTAATTAAATCACATAGGGTTCACTGATATAAATGAGAAAAATCCACTTAGTTATTTTCATTTTAAGGTTTCTTTTGCATTCATTCAGAAGAAAACACAAACCATTATCTTTCTTAGATTTGTACCTAACACATACATATGCAAAGAAATTGAGAACTTGTTAAAATTATAGAGCTATAACATACAGGATTTTTTTAAATCATAGAATCATATAATATTCTGAGTTGAAAGAGACCCAGTAGGATCACCAAAATTCAGCTCCTGGCCCTGTACAGAATTGCCCCAAGAGTCACACCATGTGCCTGAGAGCATTGTCCAAACGCTTCTTGAACTCTGTCAGGCTTGGTGCTGTGACCACTGCCCTGGAGAGCCTGTTCCAGTGCCTGACCACCCTCTGGACAATAAACCTTTTCCTGATATCCAGCCTAAATCTCCCTTTCCAAAACTTCAGGCTATTCCCTCAAGTTCTGTCACTGGTCATCAGAGAGAAGACATCGGTGAAGGGAAAGTGAAGAGAATCAGAATCATAGAATGGCATGGGTTGGAAAAGATCATCTAGTTCCAACCCCTTTGCCATGTACAGGAAGACCTTTAACTAGAGCAAGCTGCTCAGACCTCCATCCAACCTGACCTTGAACGCTTCCAGGGACGGGTCATCCACAACTTCTCTAGGCAACCTGTTCCAGTGCCTCACCACCCTCATAGTGAAGAGTTTCTTCCTAATGTCTAACCTAAACCTACCCTCTTTCAATTTGAAGCCATTCCCCCTTGTCCTGTCACTACATGCTCTTGTAAATAATTCCTCTCCACCTTTCTTGTAGGCTTCAGGTATTGAAAGGCCACAATTAAGTTACCTCTAAGCAATCTCTTTTACAGGCTGAACAAACTCAATTCTCTCAGCCTTTCCTTGTAGGAGAGGTGCTCTATTCCTCTAATCACCTTGGTGGCCCTTCTCTGGACTTTCTCTTCTGAGTACCACAGACCTGGATGCAGCACTCCAGGTGGGTCTCACCAGAGCAGAGGAGAGGGACAGAATCACCTCCCTTGACGTGCTGGCCATGCTGCTTTTGATGCAGCCCAGGACACATTTGGCTTTCTGGGCTGCAGGTGCACATTGCTGGGTCATGTCCAGCCTTTCATTCACCAGCATTCCCAGTCCTTGTCAGCAGGGCTGATCCTGATCTGTTCATCCCCCAGCCTGGTCTGATGCTGGGCACTGCCCCAACCCAGGTGCAGCACCATGTACTCGGTCTTGTTAAACCTCATGATGTTCCCCTGGGCCCACTTCACAAGCTTGTCCAGATCCCTCTGGATGGCATCCTGTACTCCAGGAGTGTCAACAGCACCACTCAGCTTGGTGTCATCTGCAGATTTGCTGAGGGTGTACTCAATCCCACTGTCTGTGTCACTGAGGAAGATATTAAATAACACTGACCCCCACGTGGACACCTGAGGGACACCACTTGTCACAGTTGTCCATCAGGACTCTGAGCCATTAACCATTACCCTTTGAATGTGACTGTCCAACCACTTTCTTATCCATCTAACAGTCCACATGGGGAATCATGTCAAAGGCTTTATGGAAGTCCAGATAAATGACATCTGTAACCCTTCCCTTGTCCACTGACACAGTCACTCCACCATAGAAGGCCACTAGGTTGGTCGGGCAGGACTCACCCTTGGTGAAGTGAAAAAGAAAGCACTTATAGCATCCAAACGTTAAAGAGAGTTAGGCACTTCCACTAAGCTTTTCAAATTAATTTACTGAATGTAAGAGGAAAGACTTTTCCTGCTGTGGGTGTTTGTAGAGAAATCTTAGAATTACCAGAAATGTAACAGCCAGAGTCTGTGCTCAGAATCTTGTGACATTTGGAAAACGAGACACCCCATAAGGGTGGAATAAAATACTTACCTGTGGACACAGAGCACAACCAACAGAGGCAGCAGGTTGCACAGCAGTCCTTGGCTTCTACTAGAAGAATTTGGTCTTCCATTCTAAGTCCCTTGGAACTACTAGCATTTAGTGAACTTGTTTACCTTTTTGATAGAGGGTTTATGATCTTTCTCAAGTGACTTTTGCTCTACAACTATCTGATATTTATCTGTCAGTACTTAACTAATGTTAGCATCATGCACCAGAATCTTGATTGTGAGGCAACACAGCCATAGTCCTAATATTTCAAGCACACAAATCCTGCTTCCTAGCTGCATAAAAGCAAGAACATGGCAAAATTGCTTAAAAAGACAAAATAATTCAAAAAATTGAATGTATTAACAAGAAAGTGTTGCTTTTCTACACTCTAAAAGCTATTAATAAGGATTATTCTGCAATTGATCTACAGTATTTTGAGATCAGGATGTAATTGATATTATTAAGAAAATACAGATTTTCTCAAAGTACCCCTGATACCACAGTTGACATGGGAGGGCACTTTAGTGAGTTGAGTGATGTGGACTTAGTACAGCTGAACTTTAACAGAATTCCTCACCACTGCAGTCAGAACTCACTAGCCTCTCCTCAACTGAGAAATCAGGGGCTGAAAAAAGAGCCTAAACCATCGTATACTGTTTCTCTTCTGTATTTGAGTCATTTAGTTCACACCAAGGAAGGTCTTTTCACGTTACAGAAGAGCTTTTTTCTCTGAAGTACTGAGAAGCTCTGATTCCTGACAGAGTCAAGGGAGATGCTTTTAAACTAGTTCAGCATCCTGCCAAAGATGCTTGTCACTGCACATCCTAGATCTTAAAATGGTAAAAGTTGTGACATTATGAAATAGAGATGAAAAAGAACACATTTCAAATCAACCCCTTTTTTTGCAAATATGAGGCAAATTCACAGAAAGCAAGCTATTACCTCAATGATTTACCTAGCAACTTAGTTGCTTTAACCTCTGTAAAACAGGTTTCAGCTGCGTGTCTCAGAAAATGGATTCAAGGAACTGGTTGTTCTTTATTCTCATCCACACAATTGTTCCTCTGCAAAAGCATCTAAATAGAAATAGGGCTGAGTGAGAAGTTCTCTTAAATATGTATTAAAGACTACAAAATGGCTTGCCTGAATAACTATAACTGGAACATTCAGTTCCAGGTGAAGAAAAAAATAAAAACACTACATGTGATAAAAGCCCCAATACTACAGTAAGAAACCAAGTGAAGCAACTAATCTAATGCTACAAACCGATATACATGTGTGTGTATGTGTGTGTATTAAATTAAGCATGATGCAAACAGTATGGACTAAAGAGTGGAGATTGTATTGGGTCTGACTGAGATGGAGTTAATTTACCCCACAGCTGCCCTCACAGTGTTATGCTCTGAATTTGTGGCTAGGAAGGTGTTGATAACATACCAGTGTATAAGTACATGTAATGGAAACTTTTATACGACACAAGACAAGGCAGAAAGCTATCTTAACATATATGTGAAACTTTTAAGATGAACAGTGTAATGCACATTCTCTGAGCAACTCAACTGAAATGGATAAATTACAGGCATAAAGGAAAAAAGCTAACAAAAGTATCACTGATGATTATTCTTAGTATCTTACAAAATGCACATGCACCATTCTTCCAGGAACAAGAAGTACAGCATTCACTCATTTCCCTTGCTTAGCAAGAGTTATTAGTTGACACCTGTATGTCTGGCACATACTTCTCTTTCTAATGAGCATCACAGAAAGCACATATTCAGCCTCATCTATTTGCTTGCTATTGCTAGTGTTCACCATTTAGGCCAGGGCATCATTTCACAACTAAACAAATGCCAAAGAAGTCATTGTCAGAGAACATTACAATGCAATTGAAAGAACATGAAAAAACATAAGGATCAAATCAGAAACCAGTTGAGAAAGGAATAAAATATCCCCAAGGAATCAGAGGCTTAGACTTTTCCATGTTTTTAAAAGAGCTTCAACTCATCTACTAGCTAAATGCATGTGCCTGTGTAGCTATTTGGCACGAAGCTAGGTGCTTTGAGACACAACCAATAGCTAGGTACCTAACTAGAGCATCATCATCCTTCTTCCCACTGCAACTGAAATTTTTCAGCCCGGTAAATTGGGGGCAAAAGTTAATAACAATTTATAAAAGTTGATCCCCTTTGCCCTTAGTAACTGGTGCAACTTACTGAATCTTTACTTAAAATTATCCATCTCAGGCAAATGCAAAAATTGCATAGGTCTTCAACCAGAAACTTTGGTGGCACCCAATAAAAAACTTGTTTAAAAAGGTTTGTTTGTGTTAGCAAGTAAAGTACTTTCTCATAACATTTGATTAAAGTAATACCAGAAACATGAGGATTCAGAATTATTCTGAAGTGTACACTACTTTCACAGACACCTGTAAGTGCAAGATGAAAAACCAAAAAATCCAACACTGATTCACAGAGCAAAGGGAAATACATGGTGAGGTGGAGTGCTATAAACCACTCTTCTCAGCAAAGTTGTTCACCCTCTACTCTTCATCAGTCTCCCCGCATAATGACTACCAGAAAGAATACATTGGCAGGCACCCTAGAAACAAGTACTGTAGTTTTATCTGCAATGCATTAAAGATTACACAGAAATGTATCTGAATCAGGTAATAAACAGTCAGAAAAAGAAATAAAATTTTAATAATCCCTTTTTACATTCAGTTCTATTCAACCTGGTTGGATTGGTTGGCTATTTTTTTTCTTTTTTTTTATGTGTAAGCCACAAAAAGAAACAAAAAGGTAATAAGGACTTTTCATGCACACAATACCAAAAGAAGAAAAACAAGTGGAATTAATATGATTATGAAGATTCATTGTTTTGTGAATATTTATTAGTTACAGAGCCACTAAATCTCCCATCTGATAGCTCTCCTAGAAAAAAAGTTATTTTTTACAACTTGTTCTACAGTATTTTTCATACGACCCTTTAAAGAATTAGAACCAAGAGAAAAGAAACAGAAAAGACAATATTTGTTACGAAATTACTTACTTTTCTGTCATATGACATTTCTGAGGAAAGTACAGGGTATTGCAGTTGGTCTATTTTATTACACCTCATATTTATAGAGACATTCACAGAGGTTTACAGCAATAGACCTTCCTCAAAAAGTTAAATTCAATTTTCAAAGAACATATTTTCTCCTTCATTAATGAACAACTTTAAGTTTTCTTCTTATTTTTTAATTCCACTTTTCTCCTCACTTATTTGTAAAGATCCTTACACTCTCTATTTTTTTTATCCAACAGTAAATTTCTGTGTTTACATTTGGTTGTCTCTACCAAGTAAAAGAAAGCAAAAGAATAACAGAGTAGAAAGTATTCTATGTGCTTGCCCTCTGGTGCATGACATTCAGTGAGAGCACTAGTCTCTGTACAGGAATGGGTGACAAAAACATTGCAATAAATGGAGCAGAGTTCCTAAGACAGTGACCCAAACCCATCCCTAAGCACCCACAATTTGTGGGGCATTCAGTTTTGCAGCTCTGGCAGTGCATTCTCATTATAAAGAAGTTTGTTGGTTTACAGATTCTTTGGGGGGAAATGAAGCCAAATGTTGGTCTTAAATGCACAACAACTTTTGTGGAATATAACAAGTCAAAATGTCTTTCAAATTTTTTATACCAATTATTTGTTTCTAACAAATATGTAGGTGTCATTTTAATTTCTACAAAAAAACTCATACATATGTAATTGGCTGGTTTCTAAAAGTAAAGAATGATGTCTGCAAATTGAGAAATAAATTGTGTCCACAGTGATGAGGGGTTTTTGTAATCAAACACATCACAGATTATTAGATTTGTCATCAAGCTGTTCTCATTATTTTGCAACAGGTGAAACAAATAGCAGTAGATTTGACAGTGATTTACTCACTGAGATGTCTTTCTTTGTTAATGTGAGAGATTTCAAGCTGTTATTGATGGTTGCTAAAATATCATTCAGAAATCAGCAGCAGGCACTGAACTTGAAAATGAGTCCTGATGTTCAATTACCACCTCTGCAAAGCTTCCTATTTTTAGACATTTAACTTACCATCAGTTCAACATAACTTGCATCAACTGAAAGCTTTGCTTGAGTCCCTAATTGCATTACTTCATAGACCAAGGCTACAGCAAACACACACTATTGTAAGAAGTAACTAAAATATCAGTGTCCAGGACTACCATTCAATAATGCAAAAGTAACTCAAAATAGACAAACTGTTGGACCACACTGAGCAATGCAGAGGCACTACTGTATCAGGCAGAGTGTGAAACAAGAGTACACCACAGAGATTCTAAAAGAAAATGGGAACACCAATGAGAGTAAGAACTTGAGCTGGACTGTACTTTCCCATCAGCATGCATTCACATTTTTGCTAGCAGTATTTGTTTTTCACCTAAGTCAGTAGAGTGCCTCTTTTCAAAGACTTGATAGATAAAAACAGGCTGAACTTCTCTTCATTATAAGCTAGACAGTGAAATAAGTCATTCAGTGCCCAAAGGCTTATTCAGAAGATCCCAGACATTTTCCCATATGGTCCTCACTGATGGTTACTTCTTTAAAGAACTTTCCACTATCTCCATTACTGCAGTCTACCCCACACTCACACCTGAGTATCATGAAAAGACATAGGTGGAAAGCTTACATGGTACCTGAGCTATGTATAAACTGGCATCTGTCCAGCAACTTCCATTAAATGAACATAGGAAGAATGTGGAAACACAGGAAGTTCCATGGGAATGGAAATACTTCAAGTGGGAAAAACACAGTAAAGATTTGTTGTCTATTTTTAATACCTAAGAGAGAAAGAACAGTATACACTTCAAGTTTGCTAATCTTTCACTGTTTTGAGAGGGTTTGTGTGTCACAAGTCTAACTAGACACATGAGAAGGAAAGATGGTCAGGACAAGGAAGAGTAATTGAACAATGTGAAGCAAACAGTCTATGGGAGACAGGTAGAATTGGTGTGTACAGAAGGCAACTGTTTTTCTCAGGCAGATTTCTAAGGGTCATCAGTCTGGTGTTTCCATTAGTGCTATAAGTTGTAACTATTTTAACCTATTTATGTAATTACACTAAGATTGTTAAAGAATGAAACCAATACAATATGTTGCTTCTTTAATGTTTTTGTCATTAAGGGCTTTTGTTTCATGTGGACCAAAACACATAAGAAAAGTGATTTGAGTGTAGTAGCAAAATTCTTCAAGTGAATTCAAGGTGTGTGTGTATGTGAAGAACAGCAGGATTTGAGTATGAATAGAAAGACTGATTAAATAAAGACACAGTACAATGTAAGAAGAGAATAGGGGAGGTCTCCAGTAGATACAGGAGCCAATGCCAGGTACTATTCTACTACTAAGCCAACTCACTGTTGCAAAACAACTAGCTCGCTTCATAGGCGATAGTAGATTTCAAGGCAGCTTTGGTCAAGCATGTTATAAACAGAAAAAAATGTACAGGTAAGAAATTTTATCCTTATGAGAATCCATCTGTATTTGCTCCTGCACTGAAGCTAGGAGAACTACTCTTTCTGGGGCAGACACTTGTGCCAAGTCAGGTGTTAATGCATACCTTAATGTTATTCAGTAAGGACACTAAAAATACAGTGCTATGTATCACAGATTGAAACTGCCCATTTTACCCAGCCTTTAGGCTTTCTCATGCCAATGTACAGCTTTGTGCTTAGTTATATATGCAAAAAATGCACTTGGAATATCTTTCCATATGAAAATCATTGAAAAACTGCATTGGAAAACAGGCAAATATACATGACATAAATTCAATGCAGTTTACACAGGATTTTATGATTCATATGAAGACTTTTTGACCTTCTCCTTGTCTGGATAACTACACAGTCCAGTTTGCAAAAAAAGAGATTTTTTTTTGAAAAAACAAGAATTGTTAACAAGAATCTATTTACTCTTCCATAGGTCTTACTTACGTATCTTTCAGCTATTAGTACAAAGAAAGAATATTTGTCCAATCAGTCATTTAAAAATGGCAACATATTATACTACCAAAATGTTCTATCATAGAAAAAACAAGCATTAGCTAGTCCACAAAAATGTTAATAACAAAAAGTCCTAAACACAAGCAAAATATTAATTGTGTTGTCATTTTTCTCCCCCTGCATTCACTGAAGAATTTTTCTGCTTAAATCTAAAGCAGATCTTGAGCCAGCAAAAATGAGGATGATTCTTTCTCCACTGACTTTCTGTCAAAGCCACTAACCAACCAAAACATATTTTAAAAGTTTAATTTTGTAAATGTCTTTTGTTATTCCAATCATTTCAAGAAGACCTACGTGGCATTACCTAAAAAATATAAACAGGGCATCTGACTAGCATAATTTGTATGACACGTATTCAATAGTCATAATGACTCTTTTACAAAACACAACTATCGTATTTATGGTACCATCTCTCGGGCTGTTGCAATTTTACTCCAATTTTCCTCCCATATGTCAGAGACTCCATATCACTGTTCCAAAAGATTAACTTTTCTAATAGTTTCAACTTGTTGATTCAAATGGCTGCCTACTGGTTTCTCTCCTTAGTTAGCACTTTTACAGAGTGTATTGTCTGCCTCTTTATCATCAAATCAGAGCTCATCTGCTGTGAAAATGCTTTTCCATTTTTCCTGTTCGAGAGGAACATTATGGTTTTTCCATGTTTCCCTTATTCATCACAGTGCTTTATGCACATATAATGCCCCAAACCATTTTTAATATCTTCTTTGAACATCTCCCACTTCTGCTCTGTTGCAATGCCTACAAAGAGCAGGCATTTATAGACGTGATCACTTGCTTACACTCAATAAATATCTTTGTTCTCCTTTCATACCCCACCTTTTTGTCTTTTGTTTTCTTCAAACAGAAGTTCTGCAAATTCCTTCAAGAATCTGCAGGACCAAGCAAATGCTCTCAAAACACCTTGAATGCACGAGGTTTGTTTTTTTGCTTAGTTGATGTGACTGCAGTGGGATATCCACCCTGCCTACAGAGCAGGAACTTTATTACAACTAGAAAAACACTCAATGCAGCCAGAAGCTAAATTCAGAGACAAATTATCACATCACTGCAAAGCAGTGAATTGCATTTTGTTGACACATCTTCAGTTATTTTTTGTGTACTGTTTCAGAGAGTGAAGTATTTCCATCTAGAACAAAAATTAACAGAGAAATCCATTTTATTGTTCTGAAATGAAAGCTTTTCGCAAGGAATTGGCTCATTAATCCCCATTCAATACCATCGCATCACATTTTGTTTATGGGCCTTCTCCTGACTAGTCTTCATTTATCATTTTACTTGATTCTGGCTGACTCTCATAAAAAAAAAAAAAAAATTACTGGCCATTAAGAGAAGACTATGTCATTACCATCATGTACCATCTTTAAATCTTTCCTATGAACTGCCTTGAATGTGACATACTGTTAATAGTAAACAGATTGGTAGAATAATGAGGGGTTCAAAGGTGTAAAGCTGATCTGAGCAATATCTTGGCAGTTTTGACTCTGACTGTGGAGCAGCTGTATGGAACAGGACTCAGAATAAATAATAACAGCAGTGACAACAGAGCAGTACTTCTGTAAAATCTTAACTGAGGAGCTGAGTCCTACTGAATGCATAGCATCCAGCACAAGACAGATTGTGGAGGACACAAAGGAATTTCTATTCTATTCTATTCTCAGCTTGAGGAACAATTGCAGCAAACAATCTCCCATATTCTTGTGAAAAAGTATTTATCTCGCTGGAGAATGTGTGAGCATGTGTGGAGCTGCTTGTAAGGATCATTTTGCCCAGGTTTGTAATGTGCTTAGAAATTATGATAACTGGTTAAGGGCTGAGTGAGGACAGGAATCAGTCAACCTCTTGAACATAAAATTTTTGTGGTTTGAAAAAGTACTCATCAGCTGACTTCACTCAGTTGACTTCAATATAACTCTTCTCTTACATTCTTTGTGATGTAGACAGAAGTCTGTGCCTTAAGTCTCATAGTTAACTGAATTTTACAGCTGAAAGCTGATTTTTAGGATAATTTTTACTCACTTAAAAAGGACCAAACATGGACATCACAAGTAAGTCAAAACTGCCAGCAAAGTGAAAGCCTTAGCTAACACTGCAGAGTTTGTCACAATGATTATTAAAACCATGAAGTAAAAAGTGAGCTTTGAATGCTATTAACTGAGAACGTAGAACAACATGGTCTGTACCTATTTGAATTAATCATCATTCTTCAGAAGAAAAAATTATCACCTTTAATGCCTATGAAAGTCATTAAAGCTATGGAAGTCTTTAATTAAGGATTTTCATATAATGACACATGGGTCTTTTTCTTTTTGGCATCCATACCTGGGTCTGTCTGCTTCCTAAAGAAGTATGAGACTGGAGACATAGCATATTTTATCTAATATGAACACCTTCCCACAGCTTATCACATCAAAACATTTTATATATACATTTCTATATCCACAGAGATATATAAATACTGTTCTTGCTACAATAGGCATGCTGAATCTGTCTCTCAGTCTCATCACTTAAAAGTTTCTTCTGCAAGAGCTCATAAAAATTCAGATTTCTGTGTTCTAGTTTTGAAAATCAGCAATAAAGTTTAATATAATTTCTATACAAATTGAATCAAACTTGAATAATACTTATGTTTCTCTACTGCTCTCACCTGAAATAAGTGTCTATCATGTTCTGTGAGGGTCTGATCACAATTACTGTATAAGTTTCTTCATTATTTAGAGAAAATGAGTTGCATTAAACACTTCATAAGGCTTGACTCTCATTCTGCTTTCACTTGGGAGCACCTGAAACTGCAATATTAAAGCAGAGCTTTTCTCTATAGTGATATAATTTCCATCAGCATTTGCACAATACATCAAGGCTTGTTTCTGCTTTAGTCATGTATTTAAAATCAACTTCCAAGAAAATTAAGGGTGTTTTACACATATTTTAACTGACTAAAGTCAGAATACCTTTTCTTTCCCCATCCTTCTGTTTACTGCTAATTAAACTAGTTGCCAGTCTTCTGCATGGTGCCTAACCTTCAGAAGTATTCGGGGACCACATCATGCACACATTATGAGCAATATTAATTCCCATCATGATATAAAGGTGAGCTTCACAATGCTAGTGCTGGTAAAAAAAAAAAAAAAAATCCCAAAAGTCTGCAGGTATATATAATTTTCTGCAATAAACTTTAATTCATGGTTGGTACATGTTTAACCCCAGCTGGCAACTAACCTCACACAGCCACTTGCTCACTCGCTCCTGATGGGATGTGGGAGAGAATCAGAGGGGTGAAAGTGAGAAAACCTATGGGCTGAGATAAAGACGCTTTAATACATAAAGCAAAAGCTTTGCATACAAGCGAAGCAAGACAAGAGATTCTTTCACCATTTCCCACAGGCAGGCAGGTGTTCACAGGGCTCCATCACACAGAGTGGGTACTTGGGAAGACAAACACCATCACTCCAAACATCCCACCTTCCTCTTTCTTCCCCCTTCTTTATACACTGAACATGATGCCACACAGTATGGAATACCCTCACGGTTAGATGATCAGCTGTGTCCCCTCCTGGCTGTGTCCCCTCCCAGCTCCTTGTGCATCCCCAGCCTCCTCACTGCTGGGGTGGTGTGAGGAGCAGAAAAGGCCATTCTGCGCAAGCCCTACTCAGCAATAACGAAAACATCTCTGTGTTATCAACACTGTTTCCAGCATAAATCCAAAACAGAGCCCCATGCCAGTTACAGCAGAGAAAATTAACTTTACCCCAGCCTAAATCAGCACAGTGTATTAGACTTTCTGGTAAATTAACAGTACAGGAATTAACAGCTTGGAAGGAAATAGTAGTTCAGCTGCTCTCCACCTTTGGACAGGCTGAAGTAATCACAAGCACAACCGTTCAGCAAATGCTTCTTCTACAGGTGGTCAGGACATATATAATCATGCAGGGCTTTGTGACTGCCCATAAATTACATTTCAAATTTCCTGTTGACACCAGGAGCAGATCCAGTTATTATGTATGAAGTATCAGGAGCCACCTGATGCTGACAGATCTTTGTGACCAACAATCATATAAAGCCCTTGAAGCTTTGTCCTCCAAAATTGTGACAGAAATCTTAACCTATCTTTTGTGAAACAGAATTTAATAACAGCATTTTCTTGAATATGAAGTCAAGATTCCATTTCCAAGAAAAAAGAAGAAGTGATAACATGACCTTGCCCCACTCAGGAGAAATTGGAAAGCAGTTCAACCTTTCCCTAAATAGTAAATAAGAAAAACATATAAAGAAAGCAAACAAACAAATATTGGAGCCCTTATCAGAATCCAAAGTGAGGAAGCCCTTGCAATAAAGTGAGCAAAGGAAAAAGTTTAATGTAACCAAGTTTCAACATCTTTACACAGTGAACAGTAATGATTTCTGTTTCCCATTTCCAAATTTGTGACACAGAATAGTCTTGTATGCTGGTTAAAAGTGAACCAAATGAGTAGGATGCAGTGTAAGGTACCCTAGAATATCTAGATAACATGTTTTCCACAGAAATGGAAAAAAGTATCAAAATACTGCCACATGAGTGTTTGACAAACTTCTCTGGAAAGTAATTTTACTATTGAACAAAAATACTTGAGAAGAGTTACAAGAAAAAAGGTTTTTTCTTGCATGGTTAAATTATTAAAAATGTCTCCTCTGTGTATTCCTTGTATCTTCTTTCAATATGGCTTCCTACTTCAGAGGTTACTTTCCTCATATTCAGTTCTGCAGGCTTTTAAACACTAATCAGTGAAAAATATTCAAAGTAGAAAAGAATTCCAGTAAGTCACTTAGTTCATTGAATGAGTAACAACCAGTGCTGTGTCATTCTATGACTCACTGGCTACGTGTTTATTCGTGATAACCTGCTTGCTTTTGAAAACCAAAAGCTGGACTATTTTTAAAAGCCAATTAATTTTCTGTTAGAAAACCCTGCTGGTTAGCAGCCCTGTAGGTAAACCTGCCCCTGTAAAGCCCCATCTGGTTTGTTACCAGCACAGAGCTTCCATAGGGTTTATACAACTTGGGAACATAGTACGAAGAAAAGATACCAGGTTTAGAGCACACTGAGATCAACAACTACAGATCAGGAGCCAGCAGTGCAGAAATGGGTAAAACAGATGGGGAAATGGGACTGGAATGGAGAACTCCGGTGAATGGTACCACATGAGTGCAGTGATATGTCAGAAAAAACACATCTTTGAAACTGCAGGAGGAGTGAGCAGGGACAGCTGGAGTAGTTGAGCACTATTCAGACACATAGGGCAAATTTCTTGGAGTTCTTGCTCATCAGTGCAAGATAAAATTTGTGTTGACAAGCACTGAGGCTTTGCACTGCCTTGAGTTAATGTGGTAATTGGCTTTTGTCACCACAGACCACACATTAAGCACATGTACAGTTCCTCCCTTCTGGCAACAAATGAGGCTCCCATTGCAGCCCCTTGTCAGCACTGCACTAATGCTACAGTGGTGGGCAAGTTGAAAACTGTAACATCATTTTAAAATATACATAGCATCTTCACATGCCACTTGTCTTCTCAAATTCTATCCTATTTCCTTGAAAAACAATTTTTAAGCTGGTGACACTCCTGACTTCCTCTGAACAAACATATTTTAATACATTTAAGCACTGAATTGGGCATGTGCCCTTGTCTCAGGCTTTTTTTTTTTTCCTTTTCCTTTACAAAATTTCAATAACTACTTTACTTGGACTGTTCCATGTCATAACACATTCTGCCTATATTTTTGTAGTCTGCTTCACAGCTTAGTGTCTGGATTAGAGTCCCCAGAAAACCACACAGTTTTCTTACCTCCTATAACCTGATAGAAGTAATTACACTGCAGACTAATGCATGCTCACAAAGTCAATATTTGCATATTACCATTCTGAATGAATAGAGATACTTATAGCCAAGACAGATGTTCAGTGAATTGTCTGGAGAAAGACTCTCAGAAAGAAAAACAGTGAAGAAATTCCTTTAGATGTCTCCTACATATTGCATGGGGAAAAAAAAAAGTTATAAAGCATCTCCATGAGAATAAATCATTTTCATAACTTTAAAGCCACTTTTCATGGAAAATGCATTTTCACTGACAAAAAAAAGTATCAAGTTTTGTCTTGCTCTTGTTCTATAATCCCCAGGCACTAAAAAATGGAATAAATACATTAACTTGACAAAAATTTCTCCAGGATATGCCATCTTCCAACTACAGCAGTAAAAAGGCAGAATTCAGTTCCAGTGCTTTATCATTTAAATGATGACAAAATCTGAACTTCCACCAGAGGTAAATCTTGAAATATTTAAGTCAATGTGAAGTCAAAAATGAAGCCTGCCTTTCAGCTCATCTTAGCACAGCACAAGGGCTGGAAGGTTGTCAAAAAATCTGGTTATGCAGAAACTTCATGAACAAAATTATTTTGTGTTTTCACCAGTTGCTACATCTAGTGTTTCAGACAAAGGAGCAAAGGGTAATCTCAAAACTAAAACCAGCAGAAATCTCTTCCTCTCCATTGACTACAAAAAAGATACTGACAGTGAATCTGACAACATTTCACATGGAATAACTGAACATAATAAAAATAATTAGTTGAAAATAAAGATGCACCTTATGTGAGATGCCCCATAGTAGTATACACAAAGACTGAGATTAGTTCCTGTCTGCACGGTGCAATATTAAAAAGTCCTCCAGTGAGTGGTACTTGTTAAAACATCGTCAATTAATACAAAGACATCTTGTTACTGTAAAAATGTTGTTCTATCACCCTCAGAAATAACAAAGAAGTAGCTCTGTAAACACACCTGTTTCAGGATTCTGTGAGTGTGTAATCTGGCCACAAGGAAAATGCATACATCTAAAGTTTGCAAGATGTTTGGTACAAGAACATAAACACAGTACAACCTCTTCTTTGTAGTGCACTATTCTCCAGCAAATTTCCACGTACCAATATACCAGACCAATATAATGAAAATCCTCTTCCACACGCAACAGTCATTGGACTCCATGATCTTAGAGTACTTTTCCAACCTAAATTATACTATTAATCTATGTCAATTTTCAATCTAAAACCCTGTTATTTCTATTTAATTTTTTCTAAATAAAGAGATGAAAAGGACTTTATATTACTATTCCCTACAAAATTATGTAATATAGTCTAAAATCAATAGATGCTTTCAAAAGAGACACTATCATCTCACCCTGTTCTCCCTGGAAGCCAGTTCCATATAGACACAATTTTATGTTAGCATTAAAAAGGGCAAGGAAAACTTAAAACTTAAATATGTCATTGCTAAATAAAGAAGCAAACTACCCTGTCTTCTGGAATATGAGCTCCTGTCCTTCTCAGGGGAGTTTTTAAGATTCACATTAAATTAGATCAGTTGGTAACTGAGATACTTTAATTAAGATACTACCATTCTTCCTTCTTGCTGATTAATTCTGATTTGAACTACTTTGTTTGAACAGTCAAATTTTTCTGTGTTTGCCTTTGAAAATCATTCAGCACAATTCCCTATGAACAGTTTAGTTCCAACCTCCAACCTGTCATTTTAAATTTTACTATTTAAAAAGCCTTAGCTTTTATTCTTATGATTCATTTACTGTCAAGTTGAGTTTTATTATTCAAAAATACAATTTCTAGCTTTGATGATTTAGTGCCTAAAGGCTAAATTGATACATTTATGTTCAAAAGCAGTTCAGAAAAAAGTCCTTATCCAGAAAGAGTAAAACTGCTGCTATTACACCACCCAAAATATGCGGCCTGTCTCTTAGCTTTATGAAGTTCTTTTCTATTCCCACTTTCTTACTTGCTCAAACTTTCTTACCATTTACAGATGCAAAACCAATAGAAAAAAACCCTGAAAATAAAAAGTGAACTCACAACAATTTCTTACTTGCTGACATTTGTAAGAGTCTGCTGAGAAGTTAATGTTTTATGAGTGGAGATTTCAACCACTACACCACACTGTCTATGGTAGTGAAGTAACCTGAGAACAAAAATTAAAAGTGGAGGTGGCAATTAAAGCAAGTACCACGAACATAGTAGTGAAAGGAAAAAGGAAGAAAGAAGAAGGAAAAAAAACCAAAACAAAAACCCCAAACAAACAAAAAGATACAAACAAAAAAAACAAACAAAAAACCCCCAAAACACCAAACAAACAAACAAAAAAAGGACACTGCAAAGGATATATAACTGCTTAAACAGTGGCAAAAAGTTCTGCTAATGGCAACAGGATCACAGTTGGATTAATGTGCTGCTTGCAGTGCTGCAGTTTGGGGGCTTTTTTCCCCCTCCCTCTATTTGCCAGGCATCTGAGACTGCAGAGTGCACTACTCTACATTTAGCTTGGTGTCACTGTCAGAGATAGGAATCTAACCACTCTCTCCTTGGTCATCCAGGACTCTGCATAACAGTCTTGTGTTCCACTTTGCCACCCCTGTTCTCTTACCCATATATACACATAGAAGAGGACTTCATTCCAGGGTCCCTGTAGAAGCAGTGAGGAACAGCTCAAAAGCAGCTCTATTTGGTGTGGACACTATCATTAATAGAATGAATTTCTTGATGGTTGTAAGAATGCTGTAGAGGGGACATTTATCAGGCATGGATTTGCTTTAAGCTTGAAAGGAAGGAACTGAGATGAGTCACTTTGAAGCTACCTGTCTTCTTTGTGTAAAGATGGTTTTCCTTCAGTCATAACAATAGCCTTTGAAAAATCAATATACTTTTTTTTTAATTTAGCTACTTTAAATTTTTTTAGTCTAACAACTCTTTCAGGAGCTTTTGGGGGTTTGTGTTGTCTTTCAGCACAGTGAAAAAAACCACTTTAATTTTGAAGGAGTTTTTCTATTAAGCTATTTTTTAATAAAATCCCACTCAACCTATTTGAGATGTGAGCAGACTCTGTGTTCATTTAAAAAGTGTATAGACCACATGCCTTCTGCTTGGATCCACATACAGGCAGTAATTAAAACCTCTAGTTGTAAAGACAGTTTATCTCCCAACCTTTCCTTGTATTTACAGAGTCAGTTAAACGAATTACTTTCAGAGATTAAATTCACTACCAGTGGGGAACATTCCTGCCTGTACTACTAGTAACACTCCTGTTGTCCACTTAGGCAGCAACAATAAATCATGTAACATAACCCTATTCATAACTACTAAGTTTTAGCAGGGAAAGATAAAAAACAAAACAAAATTTGGTGCTGTTGTGGATTTCAACTAAGGCGCTGTAGTTTATATTAGCCCAAGATCTGTCCTTACTCCATCAAAAAGCTAGAAGAACAAACAGTAGCTGAGAGTGAATTTTAAAGGGTGAAATTTGACATAAACCAGTCAATCCTTAAGACACAAAGTTTTAAGCAGGCATTCAAATTTCAGTACTAATGACCAGATCTTGGCTTCTAAGGATTTGACTAACAGGGCTGCAAAAAATGGAAGAATTATCAGTTTTCGTGTTCCAGCACCTGCTCCTTGTAGACGAGGTAACAGACAAAAAGTCTATTCCTTCACAAGTATGTCCAGCAAGGGTCAACTAGGAGGAGATGATCATGGATATCATCACCTGAGCTTGCAAGAATTACTTGCAACTCTACATCTGTTACGAAATCTCAAGCATAGTGGACTGTTCATAAGTATCTCACTTAAAACCTTTAGTTCAAGCTCTTTTCACCATGAAAGGTAGAAATAAGAAATGGGGTTCCCCTTGGCTTCATCTGGAGTCCTGCAAGAAAACACTCATTAGGTATTTTGTAAATATGCAGTATGACCAGTCCTGTACTTTCCTATAAATTAGCAGCAATTAAACAGTCATATTGGTACTAAAGGCTGACATGTCACTGAGGCTGTAACTCAGCATCTGCTATCACACAGATATTATTCAATAGGTTACAGATTCAGGCAGAACATGTTACATCAGTGACTCACGTCTTGAAGATCTATGTCTAATCACAAGGATCATACATTTGTTTAAATAAAGAGTACACTCATCACACAATATCCACTTATGTGCCATAAGATGTAATACTTCATTTAGCAATGATAATTTTGTCCTTCTTCTCCTCAGAAAAATTCGTATTCAAGTACACCATTACATCTTGAGTTCAGATAGATAGGTGTTCCTAATACACAATAGAACTATGCTATTTCAAATGTACGGCCAAGCTTTCAGCCCTCCCTTCAGCCTTCAAGAAAAGCATCTTGATAGACATGCATGAAATTTCTCCTGGACACAATATCACTCAAGCTACCTGAAAGGAAGAAAAATTATGTGCACAGTATCAATAACCATGAGAAGAAAATGAAATTTAACCTTTCTTGAGACAGTAGAAACAATGAAAAAAAGTTATTTAAGCATCATCCCCTACTCCCATTCCTCCCAGTCCCAGTTCAGGGTCTTCTGACGCTAACGACAAAACAATGCACATTACCCTTGCTTTCTTCAAAATAGTTCAAGTGCATTCTTTCAAGTTTTAATACTGGAAAAATACATGTGCTAGAGCTTTTTCTTCATGAGTAAAGAAGAAATAATTGACAAATAGATTCAGAGAGAACTAGCTTGTTAAAATCTATGGACTTGCACTCGGTGCTATGCTGGTGCATTTAAGGATTTAAATGAAGCCTGTCTTTATCCAGAACTAAGGCAAAATTCCTAGCACAGAATGTTCAGGTGTGAGGAATTGTAGCATTTCTTTCATTTTAATTTCATGTTCTTCTAAATCGTTTATCTTTTATAAATGTTCTGCCTCAAACTGTAAGCATTACATTATAGCAATAATAAAGTGACTTATTGCTGACCTGTTATCTTTGAAGTTCCAGAATGACAAGAAGGGCTGAAAAATGGATTTTATTACATCCACTTCTCTTCTGTGAGAACAGATCAGACTTCTCTGAATTATCAATTCTTTTTTTCCAACAAACCAATCATCATCTAACTTACCTGTTCATAAATCACTTAATGACTATTTCACATTACTATGCATATATGACAAAAATGACTATTAAGAAGTAATAAGAAAAGTCATTTAAAATGTGTATCACACAAGGCATAAAATCCTTTAGCTGAAGATAAACAGAAACTGTGTAGAATAGAATAAATTTTTAAAAACCACAAACAAACAAAGAGGAACTAACTTATGCAATCAAAAGCCAGAAAACCAGATTTCAACTCCAAATCAAAATGACAAATCTGTGTTATTTCGCTGTTGATATAAACTTTAATTACTGAATCTTAGGTATTTAAATGGCAGCTCAATACAACATAATTTCAACCATACCTTGTTGTTGAGATTGAGCAGTTGCCTCTACATAGCAGCATAAAGAACACCACACAGCTTCAGTTTCCAAGGCTTTCTCTAGGTGGCTACTGACAGTTTGCCTATCTTTTTGATATGTAATTCTTCATAGGTTGCATGTAGTGCAGCTGAGAAAAAGTTAGATGACATAGGTTCACAAGGTTTAAAAACTTGAAGTTATATGAGGAACAGATCTAGACTAAAATAGTAATTTTTGTTTCAGTTTTCATACATACAGTCATCTGATAATTTTTCAATTACATAGCTCATTACATAGCTCAAAGAAATTCCTCCCGTGCTCACTCTCATAAAGTGTTTCAGGGCTTTACTTGTTGACAACCATTACTTTGCCAACTCTGCATATAACAGCAAGATTCCCTGTAAGATCATATTTTCCAGGATTTTAGTTGCCTCATTACCCAAATGAACCTTTTGGATGGTAGAATTTCACAGTCTGTCCGAAGTTTTAATTACTCTGATACTGTTCTTTGAATTACTGAATCCCCAGGCGTTCCACAAAACCAGGCTCAGTTTTCACCACCATATTCCATCAATCTTTTTAATAATCTCTTTTATCTGGATTACTATTTCCATTTTGCCATTCCCTTTATTGTCTTACTTTACCCTCCCATTCCTATAATTTTTCACCCTATGATCGGTACTGGTACTACTACTGCCATTTATAAACACTACTCCTCAATCTCCCATTAAGGCTGCTGTTTATTTTCCAGTGTTAATTACCATTTGGTATTTCAAAAACATCTTATGAGGATGACAGTCATGATTAGGCCCTACCATATAAACAAGTTGTCTAGAAATTCATCACAACTGAATTTTACACTTTATAACCAACTGAAATGGATAATTAGCTCATCATGCACAGAAACATGGTCAACAGGGTTCAAGACAAGGAAAAGCCAAGGAAGCAAACTTCAGCTGTCATCACAAACGATGAAACCTAACATTATACATTATACTTTTGACTCTCACAGGCAGATCAGTGAAGATTCCTTTTGTTTATTATTACCCTATTCCTATATTAATGAATTGCATTAACTGTCAAATTGCAATACTGTGCTGTTTGAGTCTTCAAACTAAAGTTCACACAGAACATAAGTTGTGCTGGAGTCTTTTGTCCACTTTCATCTCCAGAGCAATGTTGAAGCTGATTTTACATGTAAAAACTGTTCTGACTTTCCTGTAAGAACAAAATTCACTGAAGATAATGGCTACTCCAGTAACTCACAATTAGCCCAAACACAATCAATGTCTCTGCTTAAAGATTGTAACAATATATGCAGATATTGCTTCATTGCATTTCATTAGCACATTGAATTTCATTGAAGTATTTACTTGTACTCAACACGTGAAAATAAACATAGCCCAAGTTGCTAGAACATATCATTGATAGAATGATTGCTTCAATCACCAGGTTAGCTCACAGACCTCATAGCTGGTGGCTAAAAGTTTGTTCTTGTTACATCTCTCTGTTCATAACTTAATTCAGACAACATTTACCGCTACACTTCCACATGAAATATTAGTTTACACTATGTCAACAAAATTTGTAGCAAGTAAGTTTATTATTATAGATTGGGACTGGAGTTAGCAAATTGGCTTTCAACATTCCCCACAAAATAGTATTCTGCAATGCAGAAGCTAAGTGCTCTTTACCTTTAATTACTAGTTCATGAGGTTATTGCTGCCTGCTTTTTCTGTTGCCCTGTCCATGAAACATAAAATGTAGACAGAAAAAAACATAACTCTTTGCACAAAGTCATACAACCTACCTGTCAGCATTTACAACACTGCTATATAGTTAGTGTGCAGTGGGAACCCCCCATGCTTCAGAATCATTTCTTATAACCATTTGGACAGTCTTTGAGGGACATGGACATGTTGGCACTCCATAAACTGATGCATTTAGTTTTCTCTCTATGCCAGGTTTTACACATATTGACACCAATTATACATTCCAGAAAATGCAGGCTAAGATCGCTGCAATGAACCTGTCATCTGTCAGGTATTTTTTCACTCTGGCAAACAACTGACAACACTTCATATAAATTGAGGTTCATTATATTCAGTGTTTTGGCCATTGAAGAAAGAGCTAACTACTTGAACTGGCATTTAAGCCTCTCCTATAGTTTTCAATTGGACTGTTGACTATTCTTCTTCAATTGCTGCTTCATATCACGGCTTTTTTCAACAACTTTTATCCTAGTATTTTGTCAGGCAATTGTAGAGAGTGGTGAAGTGATAAAGAAGCAGCAAGCCTTCCACTCTAAAGCCAGACACCATGATTTATCTGTAAGATGATACATGTGATCTTTAGCAACAGAATTTGAAGAGTGACCATCAGCCTACTACACAAAGGCAGGGGACAGATATGGTTTCATTCCAAGGAAACAAGGCTTGTGGGAACCAACTTTTATCTTCCCAACAAATAGTCAAGGGGTAAAGGGATGTGGGGTAAAAAGACTAATTCTTTTGCTTACTTAATGTCCTTCAGCCTACTGGCCAGCTTCTGTATACTCTTCATGGAGAACTTGCACCTATTAAAGGTTAAAAGAGACTAAAGACATATGAAGTGAATGCAAATCAGATCATGTCATTCAGAACCAATCAAAGCAAAAGAAAAACCAAAAGCCTTAGAAGATTCTGATCACTATCTAATAAGCATTTAACTTCCATTTTCAATAATTTAGTGGACTCTGTATCAAGACAGATTGATATGCACTCAGAAGATAATAGGACCTTCAGAAAGAAATGTGAATCCATTGTCTAGGTGGGACCCAAGTCTGAGATTTAGACTTCTACTGCTTCAGACCTCATTTCTGCCTTCAAGCAAGTAATTTCAGATTTTATCCAGAATTTGCTGCAATATTGAAAAGAAAAATTCAAACATGAACATGAAATGCTTCACAGAACTAAAGAAAGCTGAGACAAATAGAAAGTATTCCATGCAGAATCTCTTTGTCACACTGAAATTCCTTCACCCTGTGCACACAGGGATCCATGCAACATAAGCAGAAGAGCTTACCCTACAAAACACAGCTTCATGTGATCTGCCTGAATTACATTGTCTCACCGCCCCCCCTTCAGCCTTGTCACACACTGAGTCCTGAATGACCCTTTTCCAACAGAGGAAGAGTCTCCCTTGTCTGTCACAATCTAGTTCAAACAATGCTTCAAGGCATAGTTTGTTAATGATAATATAGCTGTCCATGAACAACACACAATATTTTAAAATCTACTCTCTTATATGTGCAAATCAATATCATACATCAATTCTTACTTCTCTTATAGATTATTCTAGTATCTAATTGTCTTGGGCAACCATGAGATTTGCAAACCTCTTACAAATATTTTAACTAAAATGAGATTCTAAGGAGTGCAAAAGTTATTCTTTGAAGTATATCAAGTATCTGGATGGAGTCGGGTCCCTGACTAGGTTCAGGGAAATGATCAGACGTTAGAGTTCAGAGAAAATGCAGCACTGTAAATGGAGCACGGCTCTATAGGGACTGCAAAGGGGCTTCCAAATGCAAGTAAGAGCTGCTTGAAAAAAATGCTCCTTCGAGAAACACTAAACTTGGGGTCTCCTGGCCTACAGATCAGCCCCTCATAGTTAGAGTTACAAATAAACAAAAAGAGAAAGCACTGAGGTAGACAAAGAAGATTGCTGGGAAAGTGCTGTCAAAGGAAACTGGAGCTGCAAAGTTTTCCTCTGTGGATTACTGACTTTTTAAATAGAGTGGGGTCTAAGGTTCAACCAGGGCTCCATTTAGGGTTGAAAGAAAATGCAGAACTATCAGCTGAAGGTAACTCTAAAGAAAGATTAGTGGACTATTTCGTTATGTATTTTCACTGGTTTTATGGTCTCCTCCATCTGTTGTTGAAGAACCAGGATGGTATTTTGAGCGCAATTTCAGTTTGCTAAAACTTGGGCTAATATGGTTGAGACAATATGTTATGGCAGAGTCAGAAGAAGCAAGTAAGGAGTAGTGGAAGATGACTATTCTTTCACTCCTAAATAAAGTGGCTGTCACAAGAGAATTTATAATTAAAATTATTAAAAGGGGCTTAAGATATTACTCTTTTTTACCTGTCAAATAACACCTGCCCAGACTCACTATCCAGCATAGCACATTTGCTAACTACTCCTCATAGTCAGTGTCCAAATGACAATGTTGTATTTGCCATTTGTGAACGGAGGAGCACTGAATCTGCTTACTGTGTGACTCAAATGTCAGGTTTTTCCAGTACTAAATGGCTTGGTGTTTAGAGTACTGTTACTCTAAGTTTTTGGTTAGGTATGAGAAATTAATGACTGAGAAATAAAAAACTCTGAAGCTTATTCTGTGTTCCCTAATGGTACTAAGAAAGACCATCATCCATAATTATTATAGGGAATATATATCTATATTCCCTGTACATT
Source organism: Anabacerthia variegaticeps (assembly GCA_035583185.1). NCBI lineage: Eukaryota > Metazoa > Chordata > Aves > Passeriformes > Furnariidae > Anabacerthia > Anabacerthia variegaticeps. The sequence continues at coordinate 23,791,882 of JAWWEW010000131.1, read as the reverse complement.
ATTATAAAGGAAATAATTTCCTCCAGAAAAGGCAAAAAAGTAAGACTTTTAGGGAAAGAGAAAAGCAACAGATGCTATATATAAAATCATGAAGTAGTTTTCCTTTAAAAGGTCTAAAATTCTACATTCATATATATGCAATTTTGGAAATTATAGCATTCAGTGGAGCACATTAATTTAGGAAATCACTTCTTTAAATAAAGGTTACAGAACTAAGATTGCTGCAGCTATTTGAAGGAAAAAACATTCAAAGATTAAAATGTGCCTTCAGGACTTGGGAGATCTTGTTACAATACCCTCTTCAGGCAGAGGCTTTCTGTAAACAGATACATAAAATTATTTAGATAATCAATATTAATTAAATAAAGATATTTAAAGTAATCTCAGCTTCATTGTCTCATTTTCCCAGCTCTTTGCCTGTTACCTAAGCATTCTACTTAACCAGTGCTGGGAGACAATAAATATATCAGGGGGTGAAACGCATTCATATAATTTTCAATGTAGAAGTGGGGAATGCATAATTTTATTGTTTTTACATTTAATAAAAGGCATTATATACATAATTCTGAGCCTTATATGCATTCCAATGCAAACAGAGGAAACAGCAATTAGAGCCTTACTATGAAAAACAATAGACAGATGAATAACAATCTGGTTCTGTATTAAAGAATTCACAATGCCAGATGCTGATCGTGCCATTATTTATGCACAGCCATAACTCAAAGAACATAAGTAGTTCATTGACTGAATTATCATTCCAACCAGTGTTTCTGCAATCAAATCCAAACTATTTGATGACAGACAAGAAGTGGATTACCACCCAGTTAGCAAAAAATAATTTTTGAATAATTCCTGAGCTGAAGCACATTAATAAAATCCCCTTTAAAATGTTTTCATTATGATTTCCCAAGAGATTACGAAGTGTTTATGCACCCACAGTTTGACATACAAGGATTCTAGTAGCTAGCACTCTTCCAAATGCAATCACAGAATTCCCTAGCATGGAAGTTAATTATCCAAAACATTGCTGATTTTCACTCTTAGTTATGCTACTGCTAGTCAAAAAGAGTTCTAATTAATTCATATTTCACTGGAAGCTGTCTGCATACAGGCAGTGAAGGAAGAAAGATGGACTGCTAAAGCAATGAGTACGAAAAGAGAACTAAAGCATGGGGGGGGATCCCACTTGCAGAACTGCCAGGACAACCAGGACAACTCCTTCCAGGAATGGATAGAGCTAACAACCAAGTGATTAATGCCAGAAATGCACCAGCTACCT
>JAWWEW010000131.1:23767930-23790503 GCA_035583185.1 Anabacerthia variegaticeps | reverse complement strand
CCCAATAAACTCATTCCAGCTATTCACCCCCACCCGGCTGTGGATCTCTCCTTTGTTTCCCCTCGGCGCGCGATAAAAGCATCCCCAGTTATTCACCTAAAGACAAGCTCTGCTTTTCAGGATGTGATGTTTCGTGGGCATTTGTCTGCTGACACTTTTTTGACACCAATATAACCTTTATACTCCATAACTGACCTTCTGAAGTCAAAGTCGATCAAATCTCATAATGAAGAAAGGGGCTTTCCAGAGGTAATATTTTTGTATTGTGTTACTTTGCATGTACTCTTTGAGCTTCAAACTTCTTTGGTCAGTTGTCTATGATAACACAACAATTAACTCAACTGTGTGATTTCTTGCCTGGAAGCATAAAAGTATTCACTGTGTGATCTGTCTTGATTAAGCAAACCACCTAAGCAGAAAGACTTCTTTTCTGTAGTGATTTCCATTAAGAAATTCCAGCTTCTTCAATGACATATAAGATTTGTGTAATAATGTAGAGTCTCTGCAGCTGTTGAATTCCTGTGACTTAAGGTAGGACCTTCATTAATAAGACTATTGCTCTACTTGTAATCATAAAAAATTATGTAATCTCTAATCTGCAGAGCAAGTTTTTTCAGTAAGATCACTTCAACACTAATATATTCACATCGTATGAACTATGGTTGGTCATTTTTCATAACTTTTTAATGCATAGATCCCTTAGCACTTGTCATGTGTAATTGTATTAGTGGATTGGTTCTGTGCCTGATGACACCTCAGACACAATTCAAGAAATTCTATAATACACATTTATGCAGGATTATCTATGTATAGACACCATATGCTTACTTATAACCTACAGGTTGGTTTTGTCATCACACACAAGGTTTTGAAATAAAGCTAATTCAGCTGCTTTTCTTTTGGCTTTTCATCACCAGCCCCAGGCCCCTCACCTTCTCTAACTTTTCAAAATGCAGTTTACACAAGGCCCTAATTCAACCTATAACATTCAGGTACTTCCTTTCCCTTCTCTCTTTTAAGTCAGCATTTTTTCTCCATTAATTCAAAATACCTTTTCTTTCTTCCTTTCTTTTTTAGTTTGGTCCAATGAACACAACAGAACTACCCCAAAAATAAGACTTCCAGACGTCCCTCTTCAAGTATGATACTTTTGAAATATAAGCTCAACTTCTGTAACAAAATAAAACTGGTTTGTGTATATGAAGAAACAATGAAGACTTCTTTCCTTACCTTTTTATACAGTTGATGCTTTTTGTGTACATAACAGACCACTAGTACGTTACTCTTACAGTATTTACTTTCCAAATCACCTCTTCTCAGTTAAAAAAAAAAAAAAAAAAAAAAAAAAAAAACAAAAAACACCAAAACCGAAATATAAAGAATCAGGGATGGAGAATCATGCATCTGAAGATATTACCTGAAGGGCATATTTTTGTAAAAAAATAAGAGAACAATTAAATGTGATGAGCTACTTCAGAGTTGTTAAGTGCCTTGAACACACAAACACACCACCTCTTCCTTTTCCTATGTTTTCCAGCTCCCTGTTTAGCAATTCTAATCTACAGCCTGCTACAGAACCACATCAACGTGCAGTGTGGCCACGGTAGTGCCCGCATAGGTCAGTAGAGAGGACCCCAGAGGCATGACTACATGACTCTGAAATGCTTCTGAACTCCAGGGAGTTTCTTTCCTTCTCTTGGCTTCTGCTGCATCATGATCTACAGCAGAGTGAATCCAGTCTAGGCATTACTGGGACACCAATTAAGCACAATGCTGTGCTCATTGAAACCTTGCTGGCACTGACAGGTTTGTTCTCTTACATGCCTGAGGCACAGGGCTGAGATCTTTGAGTGCCTGTGACTGCCACACATCCCCCTCCCTATTCATTAGCTGCATGCCAGTCATAGTTATGTTGAGGAAAATATTACCATATGCAGAGCATAGGATTTTCAGGCACTCAGCTCAGCAGAGGAAGTGTAGTTAGGAATTGGGCTCTACAACTCTGAAAGAAATTTAGAGTGTGGAAAACTCTGCAGCTGACTCAGGATCTGTTGATAAGAGACTAAAATGTCATGGAGAGAACATTCGCTTTACAACCTGAAGTTAAAAAAATCTTTGTGCATTTAAGTAGCAACAACTTTAACGTTGCTATGTTATGTTACAATAATTACACCCAAAAGCAACAAAAGTATAGTCTCTTGGTAATACAGCATGTTTACCACATCAAAAATATTCAGTGTTTTTTCCAAAGAATATTCTTGAAAGCTTTGTGAATTAAATATGTTTACAGATGAAAAGTGTCAGAAAGCAAAACAGAGCAGAAAGGTTATAAAACACTAATGAAGTAAAGTTATATATGCTGTGGAGTAAAGTTTTACTAAGTACATCTAAAGGAACCTCATTAACTTATTTCACCTTTTATATCAGATTTCTGAGCTTTCTAGTAGGAAAACAAACTACTACCAGATTTGGATGTTTCAGACAGCTTCTTTTTTTGTTCAGAACATATTTCTACTCCCATAATTATTCCATCCAAAAATCTCAGTAGCATGAACATTTTCTGGAAATACAGAATTCTCAATATATCTCCCCCTCTTCCAGGCAGATAGAAGAGCAATAATTAGTTATATGTTATGATCTTGCTGTATTTAAAATTTATTCCTTGCAACTAGCTTTAAAATACCTTATTTCCTAGTAAGATCAAACCATGGTTAGCTTCAATTTTTGCCTTCTGTCCAACCCCTTCTAGTGTGAGCAGACAGAAACAGTTATAATTCCATCCTTTCTCACTAACCAAGAGAGAAAGAGGCTATACGAAGCCACAAAAACTGTAAGTTAAAAGTAATTCAGTACTAACCTTACTAAATGATCACAAAGACCAACTTTCACCTTGTTTTGTCCACGGACAAATACAAATAAATAAACCAAATACATAGCATTATAGCTGCTTGCTGGTACACCACAGTCACTAATATACCATTATGCACAACATTCAACACATATTCTGGAACAATCAGTGCCAAGCTCCAACCAGGTACCTGGCATAATCTCCTTGCTGTACTGATCAAGCGGAATTGAGGCTTAAAATTGAGAAAGAAAAGCCCAACTGTTAGTTTTCAACCACTTCCATTCCTCTGTGTATTTATTAAAGCCAAGATGTGTTAGATAGTCATTCAAACATGGAAATGAAATATGTAAAAAAACCCGAGCAGCAGAGTAGGTGCTGCTCTGCTTTGACATGCCAAGAGTCAAGCAGCTGGCTTAGGAGTGATCTTGCTGGGGAATACAGTCTGCTTTTATTTAGTTCAAAACTTGGTAAGTCTGATAAATAGCTGATGCAATTCCATTTCAAACACAAAGCAAAACTGAATTGGAAAAATCAGAAGCCAAATTTTTGTATTAACTTTATGTTCATGCTTCAAAGAGTAATACCACCTGAAGCTGACAGTGCTTATTTGACATAGTTTTAATGTGTCCAGGGGAGCACAGAAAGCTATATCAGCATATCAATTTTTCAAAATGTGTTAGATACCTGTACACTCTGAATAACTTAGCTTTATGTGGCACTTTAGCTGCTGAAAAACAGTGTTCAAATCTACTGTCCCTCTGTACCCCAGGGAACTTCAGAAAGACAAATGAGATAAAAGATTACTACCTTTTCATAGTCTGGATCGAAGTTTACTAAACTTTCACAATCTCTTGCTACAGACTCCTCAGAGACATCTCTAGAAATCCAAGAAACAGCAATAAAACTACTCTCCCAAAGCCCTGATAGCCAAGCACATCTGCACTGGAGAAACAGAAAACAGTAAATGAGGCTCTGTGGTTAAGGAGAAACACCTGAGCCAGTTTAACACAGCTACTGATAACTCCTCTGGTTTGCTTTCAGTGGCATGCAACAACATTTTTAAGAACCAGAGCTAAGGATGATGAAAAAATGCTGTTATAACAATCAGATTTTGGCAAGAGATCTTCATACCTCTCTTATTAGCCCAAGTTCTTGAGACCTTTCTCACAGGCTCTTTTGTATTATACATTTCAGCTTACCTAATGTTATTATAAAGACTTATAAAGCTACAAGCTCCAGGTGAAGGTCTCACTGAGATCCATATTACACAATCACTGGACATGAATTTATTAACAGGAGGGACAAGAAAGCAACTAGTATGTCATCACCAGCACCGTGTCTTGTAACCCTTCTATGTCCCAAGGCAAGATGACACCACCAACACAACTTAGTAATAGTTTTTACCTTGTGTGGAGTCCCAAACCACACAGCTATGTGAAAGTAGCAAGAAACAGAATATCTTTTTTTTTGCTAAACTATATGTAGAGAGAAGTAATACAAAGTAGTAACAAATTTAAAAGGCTCTAGTTTACAGGAAAAAAAAAAAAACAAAACAAAAACAAACCCACCCTATTGGGTTTGTATGTGCTCTATTGACAAAAAGCACATCTAAATTCACAGATTTGATCAAATATTCTGCCAGCTTTACACAAGGTGATTTGACAAGTACAGAACCTGAAAGCTGACAGCAGATAAAAAATATATCGGCATTATTTCATATTTTACTGCTTTTCTGAGAAAACTCACTTGCCTGCAAACTACCAGAAATCACGAGGTCTCTTCAGGGACTCCTCCTGTGGAAAAAAAAAATTATTCCTTTTCAGAATACTTGGGCAGTGGAGAAGGGAAGAGACTGGATGATAGGTGTGTTACTTATCAAGTCTTTTCATATGCCTACCTAAGTTCCAGTCAAAACCAGGTTCCAGTTTACTAGTGATTAAGAAATTGAGGATATCTTTTCCTTCCCTTCCTCCTCCCCAGGACACTATGTGGCTTGTTTTCTTCAACCTTCCAGTTCTCCAACTGAATGGCTAATCTATGCTAAGTAAACTGCACACACATATTGTATGCAACTCAGGAGCAGTAAGGTGACCTATCTTCCCTACTCTGCATGAAAAATTAAGTACAATGTATAATATATAATGGATAGCAAGTACAATTTCCCTACACCATTTCTATCTCAACACAAGAAACAACAAAAACAATGATCAAGTGTTGAGCAAGACTCCTGGTAACATAGGAAATATGGGGCTCTATTTGGATAGACTAGCAACAAAGTATTGATAACATTTTTATCTTGCCTGTCGTTTTGTGGAGTAACGACTCCCTGCAAAAGAGCTGACTAATCTATTTACAAAAGGGAAAGAAGGAAAGCATAAAAGCTACACAAACAAAATGAAGCAATCACTGGATCTGCAATTACTGGGTCTAGTGTTGTTTATGACCACACTAGTGAAACACTCAAATCCTATATTAGTTGTGGTACATCATGTGTTCATGGCAGTATTGATACTTCAGTGGAATCACTTTCATGCTTAAATTTGAGTGAGGGGGTGTCTGACTGTTTTTTCACAAGGTGACATTCCACCTGCTGTCTGGACAGTTCTGCTTACATGCAACCAGTTGTAACACATGTAGCTATATATGCGTGGGTGCAGCTTTTAGCCACAGGCAGTATACTCCTGAATGAGGGTTATTAGCTCAGGCTCAGAGACACTTACTGAAGTGTATTGCTTTGGACAGCTTGAAGAGCACATGGGGTGAGATTGTGTCTCAAGGTAAATGACACCATGGACAGAGTATTATGTTTGATTAAGACCAGAGATCTGGCATATCTGAACTCTGGTTTTCATACATCTTGGTCCACAGCCAAAACTGTACATACATCTAGACTTTAAAGATGCAAAGCCTTCCTTAATAGTCTTCAAAAGTTATCTGTCACTCCTAGGACAGAATTCATGATGTTCTTAACATTCTTGCTAGAAATACTAATCACTCATTTAGCCAAAAATTTCATTTTTAAAATTGCTACCTATCCGAAAATGTCCAGTGCTACTCTGTGCTATTAGAAATTGCTGCACTGCCCTATGAGGAGCATTATAACAGAGATATAAAACAATATACCTCTCACATTCAAGGAAAGCAGTGAGAAGGATGACACGCATAGGAGTTATTTGACTAAAGAATCACCATGATCCACCACCACTAAAAAACTGCTTTTGTAGTTTAGGGCAAATTTAAACTGTGGAAAGATCTATTCCTAAATCAATTTCCCTAAACTAAGAAGGAGACAACATATTGGACACAAGGAAAGATTTTGGCATTTAAAAAAAAAAAAAAAACACAAAACAAACAAACAAACAAAACCCCAAAACACACAAACAAAAGAATAACCACCCAACAACAACAACCCTGAGAGGTTTAAATTAGCAAAAATTTTGAAATCATACAACAATTAATCAAAATAACTAGGGATCACAAATATTGCATTAGTGATTATCACAAAAATTAAAGACTTTAAATTTTTTATTTCAGCTGCCATTTTAACAAATCCAGTGTTTTCATGAAGAAAGTCAGGATTCATAATATCAAAAGAAGAGATCTTAAAAAAGGGCTCAGAACAACAGTGTGCATAGAAAGAATTTAAACCATAGGTTAAAAAATCACAGCAGTCACTTAATGCTATTAGTGCAGTTTCTCAGTGTGACTTTCAGGTTAATGTCCCATACATGCAGAGAACTGAGCAAAGCAGTTCAAAATGTACCTTATACCAAGCCCAACCAATAACCCCATTTTTCCCCTCCACTCAAGTCCTCCATGAGGTCTCACAGGGAAAAGTATGAAAGGAAAAAGATACACTAAATAGATTATTTTTTAATTATAGGAAGAGTGTGCTTTCTTCAACATTGATCTTCTGTCAGTGTTCTTTTATTCTACACCAATTTAAAATCAGAATCAGTTCTTAGCTATGCCAGACTTGACTGTAAGGGAGATATTAAACTCATTGCTGAGATAGGCACAGATGGGGCCTGACATTTTAAAAGCAAAACAAAAGGTGTCTTCAAGTGCAAAGGCTCCAGGACAAGCTTAGACTTCATCCTACACTCCATACACCCATAAGAGCTACAGCAAAACTCTAGGGAAGTACTTTTAATCCTAAAAAAGTGGGAAAACATGGACAAATCTTCTCCAGTATTTAACAGAATTAGAAGAAAGAGCACATTTGAAATACCTGGAAAAATGATTATAGGTTACACCCCCTCCACCCATTTACAGAAGTTAATTTAGCAATGGAAACATATCCAGCATTCATGGACCACTGCCAGGGTACTCTCTGCTATCCACTATAAGTACCCTGAAGTAAGATGAAAAACAGGAGGATCTCTACCATATAGGCAGTTCTTTTCTTTTTTGCACCACTTTCATACTCACACCACTCCTGTGACTGGACTTTATTCAACAGAATTGCTCCAGATTAATGTCTGGGCAGATGAGCGTACAATTGGACTTTAATATTTTTGAATCATCATATGGCTGGCAAAAGCAACTTGCAACTCATTCTCAGGTATATGAATGTTCAGCTATGAAATTAGGTGGGGAGTCACAGTAATTTCAGAATTACTTGGTTGGCTTACTGAATCCAATCAGGGGCTTTGTTCTCATTTTGTAATTTTACCTAATAAACCTTCAAGTTTCCTTGTGACTTCTTCTAATATAAGCAGAACAGAGAAGGCAAGTTTGCATCAGGAAAAGACGTGAAATATCAGCCTACAACGTGACCTCTCAAGCTCAGAAAAATTTTGCTCCTTATCCTTCTTCTCTCCTCTCTCAGCCTCAGCTCCTGGGTAGATTTAGGGTTCTAAATTATGCTGAGAGACTATAACCAACACCAATAAGAACAGAAGATAATCATATCATTCAAACTCAAGCCAACTGAAAATGTTAGCAGGTGGATGTTATCTAACTAGACAACAGCTGTGGACCAAAGAAAGGAAGACTAGGATGGAATCATCATAATGGTACAAATAAATAACATTTGGGCACCCACATCTTTAATTTTGTGGAAGGAAAATATTTTCCTGTCCAATACCCTCCCCAGAAAGAATAGTGTTCATATCTCTTTTAATACTGAACTGCTTCTTTACTGTTCTGGGGCTGTATTCCATATTTGTACAGACAAACTTAGGATTCTAAATATTGGATTAAGGGATTATGTGCAGTGGATTTTTCAGCCTTTTCCATTTTCTCACTCCTATCACACCAGTATTTACTGAGTCAAAGTGTGCTGGAGGCAAGTTCAATTTCCATCTCTGCTCAGGGGAGTGATTAAATTTAGCTGATGCTGAGAAAAAGAAATTCATTGTGATGAACATAGCAAGACTTGACTGGCAAGCCTGTAAAAAAGGATTAGAACCACAAGCAAAGCAGAGTTACCAAAACACCAGCAGAAAGCTTACATATAGGAAAACAAATAGGAAGGAAATGGAAATTTAATCTTTTTTTCAAAAAAAAGAGCAAAACCTAAACACTACAAACCCAAGACTTGAGCACATTCAACTCAATTCTATATTTCAGTACCATAGAGCATTATAGTACAATTTCAGCTTCATGAGAATAAATTCATGAGAATAAATGAGTTCAGAACATAATTTAAGATTCAGATTTTGCGGCTAATATGCCTCTTTTAACAGAACTGAAATGAAATCCTAAATGTGAGTTCCACTGGTGTTTGGAATTGATTTAAATTTTACAGGATTAACTTATTCCTGACAATAAGACATTGAATGGTTGCCTCTCTTAGGGAGAACTATTCAAACATTTACTTGTAGCAAATTGGAATAACCTTTTCTATAAACAAAACTTTCCTACCAACTGAAAGAGCTGTCATCTCTTCACTCAAGGAGATCAATGAACACTTCAAAATTAACCATTGCACGAAAAGGACAATTTCTACTCATACAGCAGACTTAACACCTTATTTTTGAGTTACATATCAGTCCAATTCTTTTTTTCTGTAACATAACTACATTTAACTGAGAGCACCACCTTGTCAAGACTGGCAAAGGCATGTATTGACCCAGGAAAATGACATTTCAAAATGTTCTGTATTTTTACTATCTAGAAAGAACATGGTGTCATCTCAAGGACATAGTGTTACCCCTCTACTCAGAATGAAGAACTAGAATGTGTTTTCCAAGACTGAAACTAACCTAGGAAAAGAAGGGATTTTTTTCTTAATCCCTGCTTTTCCTCAAGAAAAAAAATACAAGGGTGTTGTTTTGGGGTTTCAAATTTTTTGGTTTGGTTGTTTTTTGGTTGTGGTTTTAGTTTCTGTTTTACTTTTTTTTTAAAAGAAAGTAAGCATATCCTCTAGAAGTGAGGCCTGCTAACTTCAGTAACAGATGAGGAACAAAAGAGACCCAAAATTATCGAATTTCATTTTCATTAGATGGTGCTCTTGAATGGTTTCCAATTCTGAATTAGGAAAAAAAATAAAAAGTAATGGTATTTTAAGTAAGTAGACTTAGTCATAACAACTATGCCAGATCCAAGCATATCAATATCAACAAAATAACCCTGCTCATCACAAATGGCACAAATTTTTCATTTAAAAGTGGTTCAGTTTGATAAATTACCATTCACGAAACTGTACTATTGCCTAGCCCTGCCTAAAGCAGTATAATGTTTTGTCTTTATATTTATTCATTTTAGCAAATTCACATGGCATGGGAAAAAAACCAGTAGAGAGTAGAGCTCAGTTCAGCTTCCCCTTCCAGATGATCAGTGCTAATATCAGCATATTGATACTATCTTTTCTTCATATTAGGCTCAGGAATCAGACTTGAAGACGCTTGAAACACTGACCATCAACTGACTATAAGTCCATTCTTGCTACTATTTTGACAATGTTCCACTCCCAAGAATAAAGTAATTTCACTTGAAACTATCAGAAAAGTGACAGAAATTATATATTTCAAATATAAAATATCTTCTACAACAGAAGTTGATTTTATTAGTGTCTATACTCAAAGGCATACTAAAACTGTTCCTGCCATAATTACACAACCATGATGCATGAGAAAGCCTCATACTAACACACATGCCAGTCACCACAGCAGCTGCTGCAAGAATAAATTCTTACCTTCTACAAGTAAGATGTGAGCTGGTGTTCACATCTGCTTGCACATTAGCATCAAAAAATAAAGCAAAAATACCTTGAAACGCAAGACACAACTAATGACAAAAGGATAAGAGCTCCTTGATTTTGAACACAGAGCTATCTCAGAAATAATGTCTGTTCTTGTAGCTCCCCAAAAGCAACAGTTTTCCTAACTGCTCTCTACATGAAGTTCAGAAATGCTTCTTTAAAGAAATGTTACTAACTTCTGCAATTCAATTGTTGGAAAACAATACTGAATTCTCATCTTTGTCTCATCAGATGGCACATAGATTATATGCCATAAATATGTAAGTCTCAAGAAATTTAAGGAAACATTTTCTACTTTTTCCAGAAGGTTGAGTGAACTGTCCACTGGTGAACTGTTCAACATTTGTGACATCTAACAGCTAGTGAGCAAATGCTGCTACTGGTGTGCATTATTTACAAGTTGGTGAAGGACAGAACTTACAACATTCAATTAGTTTTAGATTTGTTTTTGTTATGAAACTCATTCAGCCATGGTAGAATCAGCCCTCATTTTTAAATGTAGAACTAGAGTTAATGCTCTACAGGGCATCACTCTGTGCAGGGATTCGAATCGGCCATGTAAATAAACCACAACATTTGCTACCCTAAGTACTCCTTCATATTAAGCAAATGGGCAGTCCCCAATTTTAGAGAAATGCAAAATAGTGATTACAATAAGTGGACAATATGGGCAAACATTCTAATTGGCTACAAATCTAGACTTAACTAAAACAGTATATCAAAACTGAAATAAAGACTGCTATACAATCCATAACAAGTAAACATTATCTCATACAGCTAATCCCTGTTATATTTTATTCCTGAATATATTAAATGAAGATTGAATGCTTCTGAGCAGCTGATTTGTGATGTTTGAATTTTGGGAATCATATTATTTATTTACTGTGCATTTGTTAAAGTTTTTTCCATTCTATCCCCCAAAGGTATTAGTAGAAAAATCTTTCAAGATAGAATTGTAAAGGCCCTTCTTTATAGATTAAATATAAAAGCTCCATCAGGGCAAGTATCTGATAAACAGAAACTAATGAACTGTTATTTAACTTCATCATAAGTGTCAAAGGCCTAAAACAACACTGCATAATTAAGATGATGTGTGCCCTGAGTTTTCTCCCAGGAAACTGGTGAATCACAGCAGATTCCCTTCACTGCCAAATATATTCACAGAATTATCTGAACACATCTCTTATAAATATATGAATGGCATGAAGACTCCTGCTGTTAATTCAGATTGATTACTTGTTAAACATGTTTCATTGAGACAGGAGGGAGGTTAACTAATGTTTACATAAGGATATAAAAAATAATGGAGAGAAAGCAGCTGTGGCATTTAGAGAGAGGTCGATACACTGTTTGAACACCAAATCTTGTATGTTTCCAGATGCAACACAACAAATAACGATAAGAAAACTAGTGTTTCCTTTTCATTTTTTACTCTTGTGTATCTACTGATTTAACAGATTTCAATGCCTGAATGATATAAACCAGGCATGGTAGACCCTTAATTGTTTCTGGCAACAAATAAATTACATTCTTCCTTCATCAAGCAATGACTGCTTCTAAGCCCTATTACTTCCCTCTACTGCCTGTTTACAGAAACAAATGCATCACTAGACAAAACTAATGTTCCTGAAAGTACATTACAACTACCTAGAGAAATGTTTTCTATAAACTTTGCTTCCTGTGTACAATATCGCTCTTCCTTTGAATCTCAGAGCCAGAAGGAATCTAGACAGCTGAAAGAGTGCAAATTTGCAATGAGAGTCAGAGTAGGTCTTTTTCAATTTTTTTAAACTCACCATGACTTTTCCCTGACCTTTCTGGGCTATATCTCTGAAGTCTACCAGAAAAATCTTGGCTTCCTCTCTTGTAATTGTTGTTTATGCAGAAAGCTCTGGTTCAGGAAATCCATTTTAGGAACACAGCTATTATTACTGCAACTCCAGCCTCTTTCAAGAATGTCTCCTCCATAAGTGAAATAACCATCACCTTTACCTGTTGAATTTTAGGCATGGTCTTTTAATGTCTTCTGCAATATTATTAGTCAAATATGTTTGCCGTTCCTGAAACTTAATCAACTTGTTGATTAGTAAAAGGTCCATTAGCTTGACAATTTAATGTTACCTGTTCATCTCAAAACACTCTTGATCCTTCACTTTGGAATTCAGATTGGTAGAGAAAGTCGGAAGGGAAAAAGATAGCAAGAGAGGATCAAGAAATATCATGAGACAGATACCACAAGAAAAAATTTCATCTAGTAAAGGTACGCAGTTTAATGGATTGCAACAGAACTGTTCTGATTCAAACCGGTTGAAAATATAACTTCAATTTTTATCCACTTAGAAAGTACTATGACTTTTTGTCTTCCTCTCACGTTGTCCAAAATAAAATATAAAAATTCATTACAGTTACACATAGGGTTCACTCAAACACAGTATCTTCAACCAGTGACACATTTAGTGGTTCTTTGCTAAAAAGTGCTCTTCTCTTTTTCCCATAACTCAGGCAGTAACTTCTGTGTAATTAAACTAGAATGAAAATGAGCAAGCTCTCAGAATGAATTCTTTGTCAACAGAGGATCAAAACATCAAAAACCTTAAATGAGGGCAAAAGCTAATTTGTGACTTTACTGCACTTGTTGCAGGAAGAGATGAGGGAGAGAAACTCCCTAACTCAGTAAGCAAGTTCTCCTTAGCAAGAAATCCATTAATAGACTTTCATTCCTCTCCTCACACGCCTCAGGAGATTGTGTTAATTTACACGTAGCTCATAGACCCTAAGTTATGAGCTCTCAAAGTCACCAAAGGGCAAGTTCAACATTCAGGAGGAAGAGGTGAAAAGGAAGATAACTGTGAGTACATGAATTTATAACACATGCTTAGAGGACATGAAGTATGTCAGTGTATCTATATATGCAGTATATCAGCTGCAGACAAAAGATACACCTATGTCTACAGTGGCAGCTTTCAAAAAAACCAAAACTAAAAAAAGGAAGCAAATGAGGCTTGGGGAATTAACACAATTTCTAGGACAAATCCAGAACTTTAGAAACTGTTTCCCAAAAGTAAGTTACTTGTTAAACATTTCTTGATTCCTATTATATTTGGATTTCTGTGTTTTCATAATACAGAGAGAAAGACTGTAAGAATTTTAAGAGACGTAAAACTCCAAGTATAATACTTCTATTTAGAAGCCTTTTTTCCCTAATTTTGTTGTACTTCAGTATTAAGCAATGAAGACAAAGGTAACATGAGCTATATGATTTAAAACCAAACCTGATTTGTTGCTGTTGTTGTTTGGGGGTTTGTTTTTGTTTTTGAGAGCAATCTCACAATAATACTGTAGTTTTATTGCTGGCTTTAATTATTCAAAGTTGACTTTCTGGTCACAAAATTATTGAATACACAGAGTGAAAGGTTGATTAAGAATACATGGTAAGAATTTCTCAATCATCATACAGGGATTAATACAAAATATATATGTAATTCGGATAAAGTTCTAACTCTGACTCAAAAGAAGTTTTGCGTCAGAGCTATTCTAAGATCTTAGGCTGATAAAATGCTTCCTTCAAAACAGGGAAAGCATTCACAAACCCGGTAATGAAACCAACTGGATGCTATTTTAATCTCAACAGAAAGAAGAATGTTAACAAGATGTTTCCTTAGGCACAGGGAAAGAAAATTCAAAGTCAAAGAGTGCATAATTAAGCCTGCTAACTCAGGATTCCATAGACATGATATTCTTTTGAATACAAATAACAAACTAACTAAAACCTATTCATCCAAGTTTTTGACATTTGTTTCAAAGCAGTAGGTAAAGCAGTACCTCACAACACTGAGTAGTATTTATTAAATCTCAACCTAAAACACCAATTACCATGAGTTGTCAAGGGGAGTGGAACTGCAGCACAGGTAGTAGGCATCTTAAGACTGCTGAAAGTTTTCCTGTTATGACTTATTTTCAATCTGTAAATACATCACCTTGGAAGTAAGAGGCTTGGTGGTTCTTTTAAACTTGAAGCATTATTCTTATTGCTTCACACTTATTTATATCTGTGAAAAAAGTATTTTTTTAAATGCATAAATTTCACATGTCCTTCTGTGAAATATCATAAATTGAAAACCCGTAATGCAGATTCCTAGTAGACAGGAGGAACTGTCTCATTGAGGAACAGGGAATTTCATTAATTAACACCACAACAGAATTTGGCCCTCTAAATGAAATCATGGTCACTACAGGAAGCAAACCATTATTGGATTAACAGATGGTGCTTGAACCAAATTCTTTGCAGAGAAGTCTCAAGCTTTTGTGAATTATTTTAATACCTTGTCTTTTTGCTCCTCATTTTGTTTGCTTACAGTTTTTACTGTATCCTGGAAAACTACTGTTGGATGTGAACAATTAGCTCTCATTTTTTTCATCTTTTTATTGACTGTACTGGGATCTCATAAGAAATGGGTCATGATTGTGCTCCAAGGTCATGGTTTTGGTTTATAAAAGATGAAAAGGAAAAATTTTGAATATTAAGCAAGGAAAAGGATAGGAGAATTTTGTAGTATACGAGTCCCCTCAGATAGATCCATTTCCATTACTCAGATGTGGGGAATATGGTTTGAGTCTTAGCCTCTGAAGGGAGTTGAATCTCAGTTCCTCCGCTCTACCCAGGCTGATATAAAGGGTGTATGCTCCCAGCAGCTGTTCTTTTGAAAACAAGCCCTACTTATTTCCTTGGAAAAAAATGGAAAAGAGAAAAAGTTGATTTTTCCTTCAGGAAGAGATCTATAAATTTGGAGTCTGCAACAGCTAATCGTGACCCTTTCCACTATGAGAAGGATGACTAAAGCCTGGAGAGGTGCATCATTTATAGCACATCATGACAATTTCCACATCATTCAGTTCAGCAATCCTTTCTCAATGCATGGATTGCCATGTCTTTTTAAATTCCAAACATTTTACGCCATGCATACTAACTCTATGCATCAATCTCACTCCAAACAAATAAAAGTAAAATGTTATAGCCCCTAAGCTTTACATTCTAAAGGGTGCCTTTTAAGATGCTCTTACATGGACCCAATTGTTTTCATATTTTGATAAAGGAATACAAAGAAATTTATGGTTTAATGTGAATGCTTTGAACACTTACTAACATTGACAGCTAAAAAAGCAGTCAACAAAACATAGAAGAAGAAAGCAACCTTCAAATGCAGGTGAACAAGACACTGTTTAGAATGGTTACATAAATATTTTGCAAGAAAAAGACAGACTAGTAGAGTCTATTCTACTATCTAAATTAATAGTGTATTTTTCTATGGAAAATATATTTATATGTAAAATAGGGTGGAAATTGTTACAGAAAAAAACCAACAAGTGATATTGCAAAGTTGCTAATATAAAATATGGAAAAACATATCTCTGAGACACTTCATAGGTACTCCTGTTTACTTCCCCTGAATATAGTGCTTTGATTGATGATGCAAATTTTTGCCTTGTTTTTGTCTTGCTTTTCATAGATAGAAAAAAAAAAGACATGGTGACTAAATGACTAACTTAAAATAGAAGTCCTATCCAACATAATAAAGAGGAAAACAAAGAAGAGAACAATATTAGTTTTCAAGTGAGCGTGTTTGGTACTAGAATAAGGATGTTTACAGGAAGTTCAACATCTCTGGAAAAAAAAGAAAATGGGACAAAATTGTCTGTAACAAAGAGGGCTGAACATAGACATCCAATTTACAATGAAAGAGTGTTTGAATGTATAGAAATAGTTTCCAGAGAAAATGCCTGATCTAATGGAATTTCATGAAATCACAATGATAGAGGTAGATTTCTGGATTTCTCTTTTTGGAAATCAAAGTGAACTTTATGGGCTTACTTCCCCATTACATTTTGAGCATTTTTTCAAATTAAGAATACAACTGCATTATTAATTCAGTAGATACAATTTAAACATACTGTTTCTGAGTATATGACTATCTTCAAACATGTCAATTATTACATATGAAACAGTCAAAACACCGTAATATAGGGCAATTTGCTTGGGCATTGTTGAAAAAAAAAAAACCATGGCCTGAAAAGTTGTATTTGTTAAAAGTCATATTCAATAGCATGAATTTTCTGACTGGACTGCAACATAAAGATGGATTTTCGAGTAGAATTTCATATTTATTAAGTCTAACATGGCAAGTTAGACTTTCCTGTAAGGAATTTAAGTGTGAACTTACGTATATGACTAATGCTAGTGAAATACTTAAACCTCTTCTGCATATCTCTAGGTTCCACAAAATCTCCTAGCCATTTCCAGAGTCTCTAATGAAAACAATTCCATACACTTCTGAAGGATTTTGATTTTAGAATATTTATTTTCTACATATTTGGTAAGTAACAAAGAATATGCTCAGATAGTCCTTCTAATCATTTGAAAGGGCAAAGTATCAGGACTGGTTCTCTATTTCTCCATGTTTTATATATTTTTGTAAAATACCGCTGAATCATTACAACCTGATTTACACCACTGCTGCAGACTACAGGGTTTACCACAGAGGGGAAAAAAATGATCGAATCCATTCTGTCTACATTGAGAAGTGGTATAACACATACAGCTAGGGAAAAACAAAACAGAAACTGACTGAAGTTTATAATCATCTCGAAGTGATTGCACTTGCTCAGCTTTGTGTAAGAATAAAATTTTTATATATAATCATTGTAAATTGAATGCAGCCTCTAATAAACATAAAAGTTTGTTTTTTCACTCTCATAAATGCAGCAAAAGTTCCAGATCTGCAAAGTGAAAAGTGAACATCCTTTTTATTAATGACAATAGATTATTGCTCTATTTTAACCATCACTTAATCAAATATTCACTGATACAAAATTCCCAAGAACTTCTACAGTAAACAAAACCTCCCCTTGACCCCCTCTCCCCCAAGAAAGGAGAAATTTAGATGCACAGCAAGGAGAAAACAAGCCTGTCAAGATTTCACAAGCCTACAACAAGCCAGAGAAGAGGAGGGGATTTGAAGCTAATACCAGCACATTACTGCTACCTGATAACACTGTTGCAGCAATCAAAGATCTTAGACTCCAATAGTCCAGTTTTCCACTGTTGCAACAGCGCAGTCATCAGGATCTATACAGCTCAGAGGAACAGATTTGGGTATCTTCAACATGCACCACTGAAACAGGCTCAGTCAATGAGAACAGTCCAGAAACACATGACTTTGCATAGCCAGACCTTTTCAAGAGAAGACTCCATCCCACACAGACATTCAGATTTCTGTGTAGCAGCTGACAAAAGCATGTAACAGAAGCCAAGCTGGCCCTATGTAGATCCCAAACAGGCCCATTTGAACTCTCTATCACATACGTAATGTGCTGGCATGAATCACCACTGCCTTTCATCCTATCGTAGCAAGGGTCACACCACACAGCCTCCAAAACCTGCATATGGGATCTAACACACTTGGAGGAAACGGACGGTTCTGAGCACCAGCACAAAGTACCTCAGCTGGCACCACTTTAAACCAGCATGTATTTAAAAGATGCACAACTGTCACTCCCTCTTGGCCAGAAAGCTAAGCTTTCTTCTCATAAATGGCAACCAAAACCCAACCCACCCTGATGGTACTGACAGGCAAGAAATAGTATACCAACACAAATGAACATTATCATAAACTAGAGACACAATACCCAGGAAGAAGTAATGCAATTTTTAGTCAGTCACACTGTGACCAAAGCCAGAGAAACACCATCACTTTCAGTAAAAGAAATCATATATTCAAAGACATGACATCCCAATGTCTAAAAAATTATCAACTTCAATTCCTGCACTTCTCCTAACAAAAATCCTCACCATGTCCCTGAAATAGCATAGTTTGAACAAAAGCTTTGTTTACAACAAAGGTTTAGCACTCGGATTACCAGGTGATAAATTTTTTACCCCCTTGAAATTTTGCTGGTCTATTCCAACATTGCTATAACCACACAACTGCAGCTATCCTGTAACTCCTGGTGATTTTCTGAACTCAGGGGATGTAAAATACAGAATTCACACCTCAGGATGCAAACTCACACTCGGCCTTAACCACAGCAACTCTCCACCAGAAGTCAGAATTAAAATCAGTTTGTCTCCCTGCATATACCCTGGTCTATTTTCAAAAAAATGAAAATGAAATGACAAAGGACCTAATCTTACTTTCACAGAAGTCAGTATCAAAGCTCCTGCTGACTTCAATGAGAGTAAAAGCCAGCACTAGATCTCCAAAAATCATTATTATTTTCTTCGGAGCACCATATGCATTTCCTATCAGCCCCCTGCAGAAGGATGATGGTCTCTCAGCTTTCCAATAATATCACCTCATATAGAAAAGCATCTCTGACTGTCAGTGCTAATCTAACGTCTATGACCACCTGAGGAATATGGTTTGACTTCAGAATATAGCCTGAAGAGAGGAAAGAAGCAAGACTATGGAAAAAGAAAGAGTCATGCCAGCACTACTGACTCGATGATAACCTTGTAACTAACAAAAAAAAAAATCTGCCATATTTTAAGAAGAACTTGTATGGGTATTTGTTCCTCTCTGCACAATAAACAGCTAAGATTCACAGAATAATATATGCTTTTATATATATAAGTACTTACTTAGATATTAAGCAGGAAATCATTATCAGAAGTGACATAAAAAGAAGAATATCAATCAGATGGATTGAACTGAAAGTAATGCAGAAATATATTTTAATCCTCTTTGCATTTAAAAAAAAGTAATAAAAGAGGAAGCTCCACTACACAATTAAAAACACTTGCTCTATGTGTAACAAAGCATAGAAATTGCATGTAGTTGTTTTGAAACTGCAGGAGAAACTAATGTCACTGGCTTCTGAACTGAGTACATTTATGAAAAACAGATTAAACAGTAGTTCTGTAGTTATTAGTCTTTTCAAGAGAATTAACAGAGGTAACAAGACAGAATCTGCACTTTTCAAGTACATTTCCTCTTGCAGTCATTTAGAAGCAGTAAGAGCAAGCATAAGTATTTAATTCATAAGCACGTTACAAAGGCAAAGCTAAAGATCACCTTCGTATGCTCAGGCACTTTAGTCTTGACCATGGTATGCAGTTTGAAACCTATGTCATACCAAATCCAACAAGAATCTACTAATTATGCCCTCCTCCTAAGTGGGCTGACAGCACACCTGGCAGCTGCTTAATGGAACAAATTCTGCATAGAAAGCAACAACTGCTGATTCCTACTGCATGGGCTGGAATGAAGTTCAATTTGTCTTGCCCACTACACAGTGAAGACCAGCCTCACCTCGGTACTGGTGCTGACTTCACCTCACTACAGGTGCTACTTATTGGTCTAGTGATGAAGGCATTCTTTTGGGAAGACACATCTGGGACCTGAGTCTGGGCTTTCCTACTCAGTAGTTGTTTGCACAGAAATCAACAGAGCACAGAAGGATTGCTAGTTGAAAAGGCGAGTTCTATTCAGATTCCTTGTCATTCCCTTCCCAGTGCAAGCACATTCAAAATACACTAAAATGAAACTGTATACAAATGTAACAAGTACAGTCCTACATGCAACATTTTATACAGTCTTTGGATCTCCATTTCAAAAACAGTAACAGGCAAAAGTTCAGTTTAAAAACAAAACCAAAAACAAACAAACAAAAAAAAAACAAAAAAACAACCAAACAAACAAACAAAAGGGCTACTGAAAAGCAGAATTGAATCCATGGGACAAGAAAAAACCATGGCTACCTAGCCACAGCAGAGACAATTAACACATCTCTTTGGAAAGGAGAAACATGAGTATCTCAGCTACTGTTCAGCTAATTAACCCACACTACTGACAGTGATCATCAGAGTAAGATTCTGCAACAATATTGCACATATCCATTTCCTCCTTCTCTGTATTGACAAATGATCATCACAGCACCTTACTGAAACATCCTTCTGCACTGATGTACTCTTTGTCCTGAGTCCTTGCACATTTTACATGTGTCCTGACACAATTACAATAGAGGTGCCCCTACTTTTCTTTATTTGCTGAACAAGATTGAAAAGATAAAGCAGTTGCCCTTTCTTGAGCATTCGCTTCACACAATATCACAGGTGGAAAGATAACTTAATTCCATGCAGATTTTATAGAAGTAAATTACTAAACAAGTTTTTCCTCCAAATATGAGATTTAGATATCAAAGAAAAGGAATTCACAAGTAATTTGCAAGTACTGTACCGCCCTCTGCAGTCAATGTGCAAGTTCTGCAAAATGAATCTGTGCGCATTCCTTGCAAAGATCAGGTCAATAATAAAAACTCCACTAACTGAAATCCAGCAGAAGTAACATTTTTATGGTAACATCTTACTTGTTGGAATCATAGGAACACAATACAGAAACTTTTTAAATCCTCATATTAATCCTCTACCTATTAAAGGATGTGGAAAAGTGTGTTCTGCTGCTGTTTCAGAAGGGGTCAGATTCCTCAGTGACACTTTCTGGCATTTACTCTCCTGGAACATGACAGAAGTTTGACAAGCCATATCTTTTTCTAGTTACTTCTAATAGATATCCAAAATAAATCACATTTTTAAAAAGTTACATTAACTGATCTATCAGTGACAGTAATGTTATTGGTCAGCTAATATTAAGCTAAACTGCATATTTTGCAGTTTAGGTATTGCACTTTATTTAACACAACTTATAACTTTAATAGGGCATTTTGTTGCGATTTGTACAGCACTGTAGTGGTTTTACCCTGGTTGGGTGCCAGGCACCCACCAAAGCTGCTCTATCACTCCCTCTTTTAAACTGGGGAGGGGGAGAGAAACTGCAATGGATCAAGAAAAGAGCAGAAAGGGAAGATCATTCACCAATTACTGTCGCAGGCAAAACAGACTCAGCTTGGGGAAATCAACTGAATTTATTACCAATCAAATCAGAGTAGGATAATGAGAAACAAACCAAATCTTAATGTAAATGGCATGAAGCTGAGACAGGAGGCTTAATTTGGATATCAGGGGAAAAGTTTTTCCCCCAGAAGGTGGTTGAACATTGGAACAAGCTCCCTGGGGAAGTGGTCACAGCACCAAGCCTGAGAGAGTTCAAGAAGTGTTTGGATGATACTCTCAGGCACATGGTGCGACTCTTGGAGTGCCCTGTATAGGGCCAGGAGTTGGACTTGATGGTCCTGATGAGTCCCTTCTGAATCAGCATGTTCTACAATTCCATGATTAACACTTGATGCCTTAGGATTTTAATATATTTGTAGATTTTAATATTTTATACATATTTGTAGATTTTAATATAGCTGTATAGTTTCTTACACTTGAGGTAGCAGCTAACAGTTTCTAACAGTTTCTCACAATTTTTGCCACATTCTTGAACTTCTGTTTAATGGTCTTCTCAAAGGACAAGATTTCAGCAAGGATGTCTTGTTTGGGACACATGCACCTGGAAGATATGACTGTACTCAAAGCAAGATAGAAGACCCAGAAGCCTCAAAGGGGCTCCTACCGGGCAGTTCTGAGGGTAGTACCAAGGGCAAAAGGTTTTTGGGTTGGATGTACTTATTAGACGTAATTAAGTAATGTAATAAATTAGTAAATTCCTATGCTGGGTGTGTGCCTATATATTCCATACACCTGGAAGCTTTCATTAAAGAACTGCTCTCTACTTTCTCCATACTAATGTTGTCTCAAAAGGGTTTTTTCCTCTCTTTTAGGCAACACACATAGCACTGCATGACAAAACTGCTCTCTCAGAGCACCTTCATTCCGACTTAATTTACATCAGCTTTCTTTTTCCTTTAGATCTGTGAATACAATTTTTTAAGCAATCATCAGATTTTACAGTACTCTTATTCTCCGAAAATAAAAAAAACTTTATACCTCATGAACAGCATGATATATCACAACTAAAATGCATATGAAAGCACTGAAGGCAAATTGATGTCTTTTTAAAACACAATTATGATTTGAAGATCCACTCTTCTGCTCTCAGAAAGCAGAGTCTGAAAAGTCTTTCACTCTGAAAGAGTCTTGTACGACAAACTTGCCAGGCAAAGTACTAAGAGCAGCACATGGTTCCACACGATCAGACGGATTTGGGCTGGAAGGGACCTTAAAGAGCATCCAATTCCCACCCCAATGCCATGGTGGGGGGCTCACTGGAGGAGACCCGTCCAGCCCGGCCTCGAATGCTTTCCCTTCACTGAGACCCCGCTGGGGGAGCCGGGAAGGGGCCGAACCCCCTCCCGGCAGGAGTGGGGCTGGGGCAGCAATGGGATTGCCGGGCAGCAATGGGGTTGCCGGGGTAGGAATGGGGTTGCCGGGGCAGGAGTGGGGTTGCCGAGCAGGAATGGGGTTGCTGGGGCAGCAACAGGGTTGCCGGGGTAGGAATGGGGTTGCCGGGGTAGGAATGGGGTTGCCGAGCAGGAATGGGGTTGCCGAGCAGGAATGGGGTTGCTGGGGCAGCAATAGGGTTGCCGGGCAGGAATAGGGTTGCCGGGGCAGGAATGGGGTT
>JAWWEW010000131.1:23756903-23767830 GCA_035583185.1 Anabacerthia variegaticeps | reverse complement strand
ACTGGGATTGCCGGGCCGCAACCGGGTTGCTGGGCAGCAGCGGGGTTGCCGGACAACAACAGGGTTGCCGGGCAGCAGTGGGGTTGCCGGGCAGCAGCGGGGTTGCCGGACAACAACAGGGTTGCCGGACTACAGCAGGGCTGCCGGGCCGCTCTCCCCGCCGCCGTCCCCGGCCGGCGCTGCTGCGGCGCCCGCGGCCGGCGGGGTCGGAGGGCCGGGCGTGCCCCGGGCCGGGCTCACAGCCCCCCCCGCTGTCCCCGGGGGGAAAGGAAGAGATTAGCGGTGGGACAGGCCCCCCGTCAGGCACGGGGGACAAGGCGAAAGCATGGACCCGTCCCCGGAATTAAGGCAAGATGCCGCCTACGGGCACGGCCCTTACCAGCCACACGAGCCGGGGTACGGGCTCGATCAGCCGGAGTACACCCCGTACGATGACCAGATCCCCGACCCCGAGGCCAGAGCGCTGGCAATCCAGAACGCAAAAGCCTATTTACTGAAGACCAGCACGGTGTCTGGCCAGAATCTGTAAGTACGAAAAAGGGTCACAAGGAACAACAGTGGGAAGTATGAGTGGAGAGAAAATTAGTGTTGGTAGAAGGGCAAAGGGTTATGTTAAGGAAGGGAGGGATACCAGGGAGGTGTATATATAGCGTGGGATAATAGGTTATAAATGTAGCATTTCATCACTATGTGATACTTGAATGTGTCCAACATCTCTCAGAATCAAAATTCCTAAGGGAATTTTGCAGAGATTTCAAAAGTAAATTGATTTGATTAAGAGCAAGTTTAAATTCAGCTTCAGCTCCTAAGATAAGTTGGAGTATATACCAAAAATGGAAGATGGGACTGTTCCCAAGTATAATCAGACTAGTTTTCAGTCTAATTTTCCGTAATGCTCCACGAGCCTCTTTCTTCTAATTATTCCAATGACTTCTCCAAAGCTGCAGGTGATTAGCTTCTACTTTTCGTATTAAAAGCCTAATATTCTAAGAGAATTTTTTGTAGTAGGTCAACAATATTTACATTTGTATGACAGATATGATCATCTTGCTAATGTGCTAACAAAGATCCTGGATGAACAGCCCCCAAATACAGTAGACATAATTGAGAGTATCAGCAGCGATGTGAAGTGCGCTCAGTTTCAGAAAAAAATGGACACTCTTCGAGATGAACATGAGATTCTTCCAGCATTTGAAGCTGCAGAAAAGTGTAAAGCTTTGTTCATCAAGGAAAGTGGAGAAGAAACTGAAGAAATAATAGAAGAAGAGATAGTGAGTTATTAGAGTGAAACAGATACTCTGTATAACAGGGAATGGGTGGGAGGATGGTGTGAAGGGAAAACAGAAAGGGAGGAAGATGTGGTCTCTTCTGTAGCACTGTGTCTCAGGAACTTATAAATAATTGCAGAGACAGTACCATGTACTCTCTCCATAACTGAGGTGGGCCCATGTCTACTTGTGAAGAAGAAAACCCCTCCGGTTATTTCAGTTGGGATTTTTTCATGTTGTAAGTCTAATATCCTATAATATTTAAAATCTAATATCCTGTAATATTTAGAATCATGGATGTTCTAGAGATGATGAGCAGAAAGTAGAGTTTATAACATATCCCATATGCCAGTTCAGCATGGAATATTGCATCCAAGTTTCTTTCCTTTACCTAGAAGGGACATTTCTTTGTCTAAAGAGGCAGGTTACAGAGTACTATGCACAGCTGCTACTGTAAAATAGAGAATGCAGAATTTTGTGATCCTTCCAGCTCCAACTGGTTCAAGTCTGTCCTTCTCTAACTAAAACAAAGTATGGTTTTAATGAAGAACTACTAGAATTGAAAAGCCACTTCTTAAGGGAGATTTTTTCATTATTTAGTTGCATATATGCAGAAGCATTTGTACCCAATGAAAAATTAGAATTTTTGTAATGAGAATTATAAGCATATACATGAGAATTCATATAGTAACCAAGGGAAAACAACCAACAAGGTGTTGATTTTCATATTAAGTTACCAGTATATATTCAAATGAATTGCCATTCCTGAGTACAAATACCAACAACAGAAGACATAGTTCTTCATCTTTTCCATAGCCTATTATGTATCTTACAGTAACAGTATAGGATGGCAAAAATGGAAAAAAAAAAGTAGGGTATTTCAGAAAGGAATTCTGATTTTTTTCATACTCCTGTTAATCTTGCTTTGATATGAGAAACTTTGGAAGTCCAAAGAAATTCCGTATGAAACTAGCACTAATTTTTCCAAATTCCCTATGCTGTCATATCCAACTTCTAGTAACTCAGTCTGTGCTATATGATCATCTATCCCCATGAAATGAGACAAGGGTGATAAAGCGAATGGGAATAATTAAATCATTACTGGCCTAGTTCTGCTTCCACTGAAGCCAGATGGAGTCTTGCTATGGACTTTTGTAAGAGCAGGGGGCAGTATTTAAAAAAATGCAGGGAGCTGTATGCCAAGGTCGTCAAATGAACAGCATTCACTCCAGGGAAATATTGCCGGTCTGGTGCCTAAATATATAAAATTATATTTTCCCCAAATGCATCTGCCACAAACACAAGGAAACACCATGTCTCTGTTCTGCCAGGCCTCTTAGCTGACGTGCCCTAGCACTGAAGTCCTTTGTAGATCCTGTGTAAGAATTATGAGTTTCTTTATTTTGCAGTAATTAAGAGTTTGAATTTTTAAATCCTATGTTCTAAAAGCTGCAGTTTATCTGTGTTTTCTTCTTTACCCTTAAAAGGCATTTTTAATTTTTCTAAATGATAGTGAAAGATGTAGTGAATGAATATCTGCAAAGCATTTTGAGAGAGTGAGTAGCACTACAGGAAAGTGAAGTATAATGTTCAGTAAGTAACATGTTTAATTTTTCAAATAGATAATTATACTATTCTTTAGCTCTAACTCCGAATCTTCTTTTCCAGGGACACACCCCTCTACCAAATGTGATGCAAACAGCCTTTTATTTTGAACAGGCTGGAATTGGCTTGAGCAAAGATGAATCCTATTACATATTCCTTGCCCTTAAAAACCTAATTAATGTTCAGCCAATCCAGACCTGTCGCTTCTGGGGCAAAATTTTGGGCCTTGAAATGAACTATATTATAGCTGAAGTACAGTTACGTGAAGGGGAAGAGGAGGAGGTAACAGGAGAGGAAGTTACTGAGGAAGAAGGGAAAGGGATGGAGGAGGCCGAAGAGGAAGATAAGGAGAAAGAAAAAGAAGATGAACCACCAAAGTCCACCTATAGACCCCCACCTGAGATCCCAAAAGAAGAAAATGGGACTGGGGCTAATAAATATATCTACTTTGTCTGTAATGAGCCAGGCAAACCCTGGGTAAAGTTGCCTCCAGTGACACCAGCCCAGATTGTCTGTGCCAGGAAGATCAAGAAGTTCTTCACTGGTCGGCTGGAAGCTCCTGTTGTGAGCTTTCCTCCTTTCCCTGGAAATGAGGCCAATTACCTGCGTGCACAGATAGCTCGAATCTCAGCAGGAACCCACATCTCTCCCACTGGATTTTACCAGTTTCCAGAAGACGAAGAAGAAGACGAAGAAGGTGTTACATATGAAGAAAACCCTGATTTTGAGCCCCCTTCTGTGGCTGAAATGGTGGATTCTCTCGCTGCATGGGCACACCATGTAAAGAACATTCTAAAGCAGGTATGTGCTTACATTGACCTCATACACCATTCACACTCTAGTACTCAGAGAGTTACAGAATGCAAATGATACTCCTCGCCTGCACATTCAAACTATGGTATTGGACTGAAATGTTTTTATACAGAAAAAAATATATTGTATATAAAATGTAAATATCTTGCACATATTTACATTTAACATGTATTTTTATACATGTATATATATATATCTAGGAACCTTCTGGATTTCATACGTTTTTCAATTACGTGTTCTTGAGACTGAAATCTATCTTCAGATAACAATATGTAGTTAGGCCCTAATTACAATGATTTCTGGTAATCTTCTGGGTTAGGTTTTCTGCTTTGACATTCTTACTTGATTAAAATGTTTACAATTTTCCTTTCTTGGGTAGAATGCTAAAATGCAGACAGCTTATGATTGTATGCTAAGGGGAACTTACTTGTCAATTTCTTCTTTTATATTTTCTGCTTGAAACATGAAAATGAGAAAGCCTAAGAGCATGTGCTATCAGGCTAGTGCTAGAAAGAGGTGTTACTAATTTGATGATCCAATGATGGTTTGCTGGCCAGTCCACCAGTTCAAGAATGCTAGTGTAAAATAACAGCAAATAATAGGAAATAAAGTTTAAACTTAATACCAGCAAAACAATAGCTGTAAAAACCAATATTTATATGCATTAGAATCTTAAGAACATGTTCCTCTAACTGGTAGCTAAATAACAAGGCAGATTTTAAAGGAAAAGGTAAAGTCCGTAAGTTAAGCCTCTTAGTTTGCAGTAACTGGTGGTCTAGCAAACCAAACCGGGCAGGAACTGAAGATTACAAAATTACAAAAAGATAATGACAGAGGTATAAGGTTATTCTGAAATAGTAAGTAGGGATGATGGAGGAAGGACGGATATAGGGAATGCTCTGCAAAAAGGATACAATACTCTGCCAAAAATTTACCAGTTATTGAATATACATTTTTCTTCACCTCATCCCTTAACTCTGTGTGTGTGTGTGTGTGAGACAATTAACTGGCTTGCATTCTTTCAATGATTGTGATATATATTTATTATTTTTCTATGTTAATGAAAGGGTCGCTGTGTTTGGATTAATCCTAAAAAATTAGAGGAGAAAGATGAAGAGGAAGAAGAAGAAGAGGAGGATGAGAAATCAGAGGAGATGGATGAGGAACAGGAAGAAACAGGACCACCCCTTCTTACTCTGCTCTCTGAAGATGAAGGTATTCTTCATGAAATATGAAGTTTCTGATAGAGAGTCACTAGGAACATTGGCATTTAGGTGGTAAATATTTGAAGTTACAGGACTCTGTAGGATATACACATTCATTTACAAAATCAATCAAAAGCAAAATGATTAACAGTATTGACATTAAAACTGAAATTATTTGGTTTACTAGGTAACAATCTTGTTGAGATTAAAGGGAAGAAAATAGCTTAGATTTGTCAGGTTATTGCATGTTCAAGACAGCTCACTACATGAAATACATTCAGCTATTTTTACCTCCTCTTTTTAGGCAAAAAAAAAAGTGTGTGTGCATGTGGAAATAAGTAAATTAATTCAAATGTACACACCTATACTATAGTCAGTATTTGCATAAGAATTTAGATGTTTTAGCATATTACTGCAGCAATTCATGAGAATAATGGAGCCTGAATATTAGATTACATAAATATTAAATTATTTTTCTACTCCCCATTTCTTAATGGAGGTGAAATATAACTATATAATTTATCCTTAAGTGGTAAAAAGTCCTTGACAAATGAAACAGGGGTGAATGCTACTGAATTTCAGTAGCATTCCTGTGAGTCTGTTAGCATTCCTACACTGCCTGCTCATACATTCAAGCCACCTGTTCACATGCAGCACCTATGTTTATTGTTTCTGACTTTTGGCTCTTTTAACATGCATTGTAAGATAACTGTTGCTTGAATTCTGTAAGTCTTTTTGTAACTCTGAAAGTCTTGTACCTCAGTCTTAAATGTTTGGTAGAGGCTTGTAAGTCCATTTATTCATAGACAGTGTGCGTTTGGCTACCTCCAGGAATTAAAGACATCCCTGCTTGGACAGCTCAGGCTTCTACAGACCTGATCCCACAACATTCTGTTGCAATTCTCCAGTCTAACCGGTGGCCTGGAGCATATGCCTTTGCATCTGGCAGGTGAGAATCTACTTGATGTGGTTACAACACAGACTGTATGTGCTACTCACAGGCACCTGGCTGATTCGGGCAAAGTTGCTTTATTATTAATTCATTGACTGAATTCTATTCCAGAGACTGATGGAGAAGGACACTTGAATTTGCACAGCAACATTAAATATGTATTTAAGACTGAAAACAAATAATCACTGGAAAGGCTGGCATAAAGTTAATGGACGTAAATGTCCAGTTAGTATTTGGGCACAGTCCTTGATTTAAAATCTGTATTTTTGGGTCTGTGGTACTTTGTACAAAAGCAGCTACAAATGGTACAGTCATAACCTCTACCTGCTTTTAAAAAGGCACTGGAGTTGGTGTCAGAAACGGCACTGTGTTGTTACCCATGTGAAGTTGGAGTCATATTACAATATAATGCAGCAACACTTCATCATTTGAAACACAAGATGTATTAACCATTAGACCAGTTTAAAGAAGGTGCCATGTTTTAAATTCTTCTGTTATAGGATATCTGTGACTTTTTGCAGGGGAGAGCAAGGAGGCCTGACAGTATCTCTGCGGATATTTTGTCAGAGGGTCAATGTATTTTCTTTCACTTCTCAGGACATTTGAGAACATCTACATTGGCTGGGGTCACAAATACAGTCCAGAAAACCACAATCCCATTCTGCCCCCACCAGTGCAAACAGAATATCCCAGCGGTCCAGCAATCACTGAGACAAGAGACCCCACGGTTGAAGAGGAATTGGCTTTCAAGGCTGCACAGGAAGCTCTAGCCGCAGATGAAGAGGAGGAGGAAGAGGAAGAGGAAGGTGAAGACGAGGATGATTAAAATGTGGGGGAAAACGTATTGTTTTAAAAGTTTAAACGTGGATAATATTTTGATAACATAGTCATAAATCTGTTGACATTAAAAGAAACACAATTGGGCTGTGCTTTTTTTTGATTTCTGAAGGCTACCTTCCCCTCCTTCTCCACCCCTGAAGCCCTTCATGCACTGGCATCAGGGCTGTGCAATGACACAGCCTTTTTCTTAGATCACTCAGCAAACAGTCTCCTTCCTAAGATGTTACAGCTTTGAACTAAGCACTCCCATCCACGGAATGTTCCCACTGTTTTTCTAACTCTCACTGCAATACATTTTTCTTAAATAAAAAAGAACAATCACATAACAACGTGTGAAACGTGTGCTTTTATGTGTGAAAGCATACAGCTCGGATTCAGTAGGCTGGATAACAGGGAAAAATTTCTTTATGGAAAGGGTTGTCACGGATTGGAACAGGCCGCCCAGGGAGTGGTGGAATCGCCGTCCCCGAAGATGTGGCACTTGAGGACACGGTTTGGCGGTGAGCACGGCGGTGCCGGCTCAGCCGCCGGGCTCGACACTCCCGGGGTTCTCCCCACCCGAAGCCATCCCGCCGCTCCCGCACCGGGACACCATCCCGGACCGGGACACACGCACCCTCCCGCACCGGGACACCATCCCGCACCGGGACACACGCACCCTCCCGCACCGGGACACCATCCCCGACCGGGACACACGCACGATCCCGCACCGTGACACCATCCCGGACCGGGACACACGCATCCTCCCGGAGCAGGACACCACGCCGCACCCGGACAGCCTGCCGGATGGGGACGCCCTCCCGCATCGGGACACGCTCCCAGGCACAGCCCGCGGCCCTGGCCGGCACCATCGCGGCGCTGCCGCCAAGTGCGGGGGGATCACGGGGGCGCTCCGGGGCCGCTCAGCCTGTGCCTCGCTGTGCCTTGCTTGCCCGTGCCGCTCGCTGCTCCCCCCCAGCTCTGGGCGAGTGGTACGCTCCGCGCACGGCGTCCGTCCGCGCGGGCCAATGGGGAGCGGCGTCGGCGCGGTTCAAACCGCGGCGGCGGTTGGGGCAGCGCTCCTGCATCCCGGTCCGGCCGCTCCCAGGGCCCGCTCCCACCTCCCGGACCCGGCGTGCTCCCAGGGCCCGTCCCGCTTCCCCTGGTCCCGCCAGCCATGGCAGACGAGGGCGCGGTCACGGTCTGCGTGCGTGTGCGGCCGCTCATCGCCAGGTGAAGCCCCGCGCCCCTGAGCGCTGCCGCTCTCCGCATCGTGAGCCGGCCGGGCCGGGAGGGATGGAAGGATGGAGGGATAGATGGAGGGAGGGAGCCGGGTCCCTCCGGGATGGAGGGAGGGAGCCGGGTCCCTCCGGGAGGGATGGAAGGGTTCGCGGCCAGGGTTCCGTGTCGCGGCAGCAGAGCGCTCGCCCCATAAAGCTGTCTCTCCTTTTAGAGAAAATGCTCCGGGAGATAAAGTGTCCCTGCATTGGAGGAGTGACAATAACACTGTTTCCGACGTGAACGGGACCAAAACATTTAGTTATGGTAAGAATGTGAAAGCAGTTGGTTTGCCTTGATGCTCATGCGGCCTTTGGCTACTGTACTGCTGGAACGTGAGTGCCCTGAGCTCCCTGCAGCGTCCCTGGGCTTCTCCAGCTTCCTAATTCCGAAGGAGCGTCCTTGGGACACACGGCATTCCTGGCTCACACAGTACAGGGAATGCGCTTTCGAAGGCACCTTCCTGATGGACCTTGCTTTCTGCCTTCTGGTTTATGCTCTAGCGGCTTTGGAACACAGGATCCCTTTCATATTAAATCCAGTTATTAATGTACTAAACCAGGGCTAGTCCAGAGTATTTATTTAGGAAGGAGGGGATGGGGGACCCAAACCCAAAACGTGACTATTATGAATGTTAGAGCCTCATAAATAGTTGGCTCACTTTGAGTCTTCCTACTTGTCAATATGAATGTAGCTCTACAAAGATTTTTCCCAAAATACATTCAGTAAAAGCATGCTTCGGGATAGGAGTTTAACACTTAGCCTTAGTTTAACAATCCTCATAGATAAACTAGCCATAGCTCTCTAGGATTAAGCAGGATGACTGTTTAACTCTGCCCATTATTCTTAGTTTTGGGGGTTTTTTTTGTTTTTTTCCTTGTCTGCCATCTGTGCATTGTTTTGGTTTTGCGTTTAATATTTATTTTAAAGTAAAATTCTAAAAGTCTACATTAGTAGTGTCACAGTGATATTTTATGTTTGAGTTACCCTATAAACAATGATGCCCGTTTATTGGATTTGAAGTCAGTGATACTGAGTAAGATGACAACCTGGTTTTGATTTGGAGTACAACAGATTCACATGGTTCATTTTAATTTGTTTTTAAGATCGCGTCTTTCACTCAAGTGACAACACTCAGCAGTTATATGATGGTGTAGCTGTTCCAATTATACAGTCAGCTGTGCAAGGTTACAATGGTAAGTTTTAAAACTGAGTTTAAATTTTGTTTGTAATGTGTTTCAGAAATAATTGGTAAAATTTAACCCCCTTTTTAGGCACAATTTTTGCTTATGGACAGACTGCCTCAGGGAAGACATACACAATGATGGGAAACGAAGATTCTGTGGGCATTATCCCTAAGGCAATTCAACATGTTTTCAAAATTATTTGTGAGGTGAGCAATTCCATCAAAGTGAAATGACGGAAAGGGCTAGTAATATTTGTGATCATTACAAAAAAGTTAATTTTAGTATTTTTTATTGGACTATATGTTGCAGTTGCTTTCCTAGCCTGGGAAAGATGAATGGTTTAAAACAAAAAGCTAATGGGACACTTCATTGAAATCAAATCAGAACAACACTGAGGAGGGTTGTTAAACTTTCAAATATGTTAAACATTGATTACAACTATAAATAGATACTCCCATGCTCATGTGGTAGATAAGATAATATGAATCTTTGTGTTTATTCTGCTATTTTAAGTCTAAAAAATTAACAACAATAAAGACCTTTTTTTTGTGGTAAGAATATGACACTACATTTACTTATTTCAGGCTTACAAAATAATTGTTAATTGCTCAGTGTTAATAAAAGTAAGGAGAAGGTGTAAGTTAAAACAGTGATTTCCAAAATATTATTTGCAGAGCACTCGATTCTGCCTTGATAGTTTCAGGTAATCGTTATCAGTTAAGTGAAATGGTCTCTGCTCCTTTAAGGAAGTGCACAGTACCTTAGGGGGTTTATAAAATAACTAAAGCCAAGAAAACTTTCCTTGAGTCCACTGTGCAGCCTTTCCTCACCCTAATATTCTCTACCAGGGAGGCAGGGGAAGAAGCAGCAGCAGCAGCAAAAGTAAAGCCAAACAAGCAGAGAGAAGACAAGGTACACAGAGAGAGGAAAGAGCCTAAGCAGGAAGAAAGCAGTTATGGAAAGGGCATTTAAATGGGAGAACCATTGTCATGCTTCTGTGGGGCAGTTATCTTAATTTTATAACCTATTAGAAGTGATATACTATTAATGCAGCTGGAAAGAAGTGGGATAGAAGAAAAATTTTTCTGTCTTGGTAGATGCTAATGCTACAGACAGGATGAGGGGAAAGAAATCTATAGAACAATATCCAAACATACATCTCTGAGTTAAGAATACTTGCATTAAAAGGTGTTCTTCAGTTAATCTGTGATTTATTTCTTTTTTTTTTCTCTTTCAACATTAGATTCCAGATAGAGAATTCTTGCTAAGGGTTTCTTACATGGAAATCTATAATGAGACCATTACAGATTTGCTTTGTGATAGTAGGAAAAAGAAGCCTCTGGGAATTCGTGAGGATGTTAATGTAAGTGGATATTATGTAGTCTAAATATTGTATCTGCTTGTAGTAAAAGAACTTGAAAACAAAATCTCTTCAGAGTCATCTAGCTGAAAGCTTTTCTGGGTCAAATTGTGTAGTTGTATCTTCAGCATTAGCAGAAGGACATTTGATATAATAGAATAACAACAGTGACTTTGGGCTGTCTGCTACTAGTTTACCTTTTACAAAGTAGATACACTTTTCTTCTACTGTAATCATGAAATAACCATGAGACTGGAACTATGCAGTAAGATGATCACTACAGAAAAAAAAATCTACTTTAACACCATCTTCAGTTTCTTTATATTAAGTTTTGTAGCAAATAATGCCTCAAGGATTGAGGGAAAAAAAACTCCAGGCAATTTTAGTAGGAGATAAGTGAGCAGGAGCTTTAATGAGCCTCCAGGCTCCAGGAATACATT
>JAWWEW010000131.1:23740583-23756803 GCA_035583185.1 Anabacerthia variegaticeps | reverse complement strand
TAGTACACTAGATCTACAATAATTTCTAACATCTATACAATTGAAAAATCAAAAATCAGAGAAACCCTTTGGCATCAATAATAAAAATTGGTGGTTTGTTGGTTTTTTTTTTTCTTTTGATGCCCTAAAGGATCAGGGTTTTGAAACATAGAAAGAAGGGAAATACTACCAGTTGCATGATTATGTCCTTATAACATTTACTGAGAATTATACTCCTGGATTCCCTCAGAAAATGTCCAGAAGGATATTTCCCTCAGCAGTTCTATTTTTAGGACATTATTCTAAATGTCTTTTTTTTTTAATTCTTGTTCCTTTAGGCCACAGTGTTGATGAAGGTCTATACTTTACTCATTGCTTATGTTTGGAGTAAAAAGACATTTAACTGTTGAATAAATACCATAATTACTGCTGGTAATGTTAACTTTATGTATTGAAGTGAATGTTGAAGTTTCAGTAAAATTTATGACTGTTTATTCTGTAGAGGAATACATATGTAGAAGATCTGATTGAAGAAGTGGTCGTTGCCCCAGAACAAGTTATGGAATGGATCAGAAAAGGAGAAAGTGAGTTGCTTAGCCAAAGTCAGCAGATATCTTAAAAATGTGTTGATGAATCAGGTATATCAGAACCATGGGGTATCTCTTGGAGTTTATATTCAGAAATCAATGTTTTTCAGTCTGTTTATCTCTATTTTATCAGAATATAAGCAGAAGTATTCTGTTTTTGACAGGAAATCGCCATTATGGAGAAACAAAAATGAATGAACACAGCAGCCGTTCTCACACTATCTTCAGAATGGTAAAAACTGTTTCACTGTTAGGAGTGGTTTCATTGTTTTCAAAGTGGCAAAAAGGGTTTACTGCACCTTATTGCATTTCTAGATCATTGAAAGCAGAGAACGAAGTGACCCTGCAAATGCAAACTGTGATGGAGCAGTCATGGTTTCCCACTTGGTAAGTGTCTGTTTAATGGTTTCTTGCAGTACGGCTTGCCTAGACAACTTAATATTACTGCTTGTTTGAGAGAATGATGATACTTCATTATGACTTACAACTATGCTTTGTTGCTAACTTCTAGCAGGTGTTTGTGAAGTATAGAGGGAGACTCCTGGTGTGTTATATAGAGGATAACTTTCCACCAGAGGGAATTCTGACGGAGGGGGTTATTTCTGCTGGACTGGGGAGTGTTATGCTCTTCCACGAGCAGAAGGGGCTATGTCAGAGTGCTCTTGTGTTTTGTTAAAAACCTCTTCCCCTACAATTGTTTCTGACCATTGCCCAGTGAAATGACTTGTAAAATGGGTAACCTTAAGACTTTTATCCTCAAATTTGGTTGTTTTTAAAAGAACTTCTACCCTACAGCTGCAATAGCCAGAAGATTCTTTTCATGAGTAACCCCTCTTAGCATCCCTTTGGTGGATTACTGGTATATGAAATATAAACTGGGAGGAATAAAACTGCTGCTTTCTAGGAGAGTGTTATGGGTTCAGAAGCCTTCTCTACAGCCTTACCTTGATTCTAAGAAAATAATCTGAAACAGCTGGAGGAATGGAATCAATATGAAACCATTCAAGCTTGCTAAAATCTACATATGCAGTCTTATTCATAACTGGCAGTAGTGTTAAGTTAATCACGTGCTCTGTGATGAACATGCACAGCTTTCTCGTCTGGCTTCATGTGAAAAAGTTCTGGGTCTGCATGTAAACACTGCTCATGCACTATCTCAGCAAACTACTACCTACCTTTTTTCCTCGTCGTACTTAGGGTCTCTGTACCCCTTTGACCTGTCAGTTCCAACTGACTTTATAGTAACCTCTGCTAACTGGTGTATGGGAAGAGGTTTTTGGCCTTTTTGATCTGCTGCTGCTTGGTGGAATTTGTACAGGATTTCACCTTTCTGAAACAAAAACCAACTAAAGTGAGGGCTACTTGCTCAGGCAAATCATTATGGGATGCCGTGAAGTTCTAGTTGACTTTGAACCAGATTCAGAGTGAGGCTTTTCCACTGGTATTTATTTTCTTCTTTTCCTTGTCTCCACAGTGACAGGCAAGGAGAGACGCTCAATGCAGGAATGCATACTAGATAATCTCATCTAGGCTCTTTTTCCATGAAAGATTCCTATGACTTGAATTAGTTGTTAAACACAATTTCTCAATACAGAAGTATTATCTTTTTTTACTGAGGGTAGGGATTGTTGCATTGCAAGTTTGAAATACTGTTTGGGGTGGTGTAATAGAGTTCATACAAACTTATTCCCTGTTCTTATGTACCTTGAAATTGTGGCTTGATGTGTGTGTAGCAGCTATGGATTACTTCCAGTAGTGTCAGACCTCTTGGGGTTTTTTTAAGTGTAACTTTAGTCTAGGAAATTCTTAGCAGAGATTTAGAATTAAGAGGATTTGAACTAAACTTCCTCAGAACTAATCTGTGAAATATTTAATAAATTTGCAGAACTTGGTAGATCTGGCAGGCAGTGAAAGAGCTAGTCAAACAGGAGCTGAAGGTAAGCGTTAAATGGGGCTCTCCTGATGACCACTTCTGTTACTTAACCCTTATGACAGACTATGATAGAAAAGAAATTATTTGATCTATGAGCTATTGTTATTTATTTTTTATAAATAAACTCTTTTCCCCTTGGCAGGGCAGGAGGTGCTCGGGAAAAATACTATAAATGCTGTAAAGTGCAAACAATTAAGTAGTAATATACCTTTCCTAGAACAGCAGGCCCAGCAACTGTCATGCACTGAATTAATAGAATGGAAATGAATCAATGAATATTCACCTGTAATAACAAAATCACTAGAAGCTTTTTAGGGACTTGTATGTAAAGGTGAAGGGGAATAGATGGCTCGTTCTTTAGCTAAGGAGAAGGTTGGCTGTTGACAGTGACAGCATGAACCTGCACAAAAATGCCTTTATCAGAAAAAAAAGTGATCTGAGAGGGACACAAGTAAATATGAAGAATGACTAAGCCAAAACTTGTATCTAAGGCTGATTTGTCATACTTGTGCATGTAAATGTGGGTATTTGCAAAATTTAAACAGGAAACTAAGTTCTTATGGCACCAGCTACTTACTACATAAAGGTTCTAAATGTTTATTTGTGATTGCTCTCTTACTTTGATGCATTTCTGCTGTTATAAAGGATTCGGTACTGCCTGCTGATGGGTCATAGTGCATTTTGGTACTTGAGATTTAACTCTTGGATAATCTGTCTAAGCGTAACGTAGCACAAAAGCTTGACAGATTGAAAATGTATCTTAATGCGGTTTTAAATTTAAAATAATAATAACAAAAATTACTGTGTGGTACCTAGGTGTCCGATTGAAAGAAGGCTGCAATATAAATCGGAGCTTGTTCATTCTGGGTCAAGTTATCAAAAAACTTTGTGATGACCCTTCTGGGTAAGCAACTGTTCATACACCTGTTATAAGTCACTACTAAACTAAGACATTAAAATCCTTTATTTATGATCTTATGTAGGTAACTATTTCAAATAACCTATTACCTCTAGAAAATATATTTACTGTGGGTTTTTTTCTATACAAAGATCTGATTTTTTTTTTTTCTTACCTCTTTTTTTTATTAGCTTCATAAATTACAGAGACAGCAAGCTGACTCGAATTCTGCAGAACTCCCTTGGAGGAAATGCTAAAACAGTCATTATTTGTACAATTACTCCTGTTTCTTTTGATGAAACACTCAGTACTCTTCAGGTAAAGCTTCTCACCTGTTCTTCAGCACTTCTGACTGGAGGCTTTGTTGTAGGCAGGGGAGCAGTGGAAAATGTAAGCTGATTGATCTTTCATGACTTGGATCTTCTAAAGGGCTTCTGTGGACTCAGAAGTTGAAATACTTATTTTGTACACAGAATCTTTTCCAGTCGTCATCTTGTACTAGATTGTTTTCCTAGAGCTTTCTGGGAGTTGGAACAAAGCTCCTTCTCTTGCTTTGCAGGCAGGAGATAGCATCTTTTCTCATTTGCCTTTTCCAAACACAGTTAGAACAAGTCTTTTCTAACACAAGATGTTAGACAGATACTCCAGGAAAGGAGGGTAATTGTACTGTTAATGAACTGTATTCTTTAGGTAGGATTGTCTTCCTTTTTGGTTTTTTTTTGAGCTTTGTATTAAATAAAAATAACTTGGGATATATTTGCTTAAATGTTATGCTTCACATTTGAGGTACTAATATCAAGCAAAGAAAACATACCTTTTAAAAGCTTAGAACACATTAAAAATAAGCAAATTCTAATATTTGTGTCCTCTATTATATGCTGCTCTTTATCTAATAAACTCTCCCATTAATTCTGTTGGGAAATATGCAACAGAATAAGTCTTTTTAGAATATTTGTTCTTGAACTATTGTCCATGAGAGAATGTTCTTCCAGTTTGCCAATACAGCCAAACGAATGAAGAATACACCAAAAGTCAATGAAGTACTTGATGATGATGCCCTCCTGAAGAGGTATCGCAAAGAAATTCTGGATTTGAAAAAGCAGCTGGAGGAAGTATGTAATAAACTTCTTAAAAATAATCTATCCTTAGTACTGATAGCTATTTGGAAACCACCTGTTTTAAACAAAAAGCAGTTAAATTTGCAGAAGTAGGTAAACTGTTTAAAGTGATATCTGTCATTTTCATTGAGAGAATAGAAATTGAAAAGGTAAAGTCTAGAACAACTGAAGATATTCAACATATCTGTATGAAAGCTAACACTGAGATCAACTAAGAGAATTGCTTTCTATCAGTAGGTTAACATAATTAAGAAATAGAAATTTGTCGTGCCTTATAGCACATTTTAACAGATCAAAGTAATTAATTGCAATATAAGAAGTTATTGAATGTCCGTTAAAGATCATAACTTAATTCATATTTTTTTCTCCTTTACTGTTGTTCTACTTTAGTTGGAGTTGCAAGAAGTTGCAACTGCATTAAGATCACTGGCAAAACTTAGGTCATGTATAGTAGAAGGTAAATTTAGAAATTGAACAACAGTAAGTTCCCACCAGACATTGTAGTCTCTCGTGTGTTCACCTTTCTCTAAAAATCTATGGATTTTTCCATAATCAGTTGTGGAGCAATCTTGCAACTCTTGTTAGAGTATAGATGATAAAACATAAAGCACAGGAAAATAACAATGCTGAACATGCTGTTTTGGTGAATTAAATCAAAGTATGCATCTTTTATGTTGCAAATTATAAATATCCTTAGAAAAGTTTTCTGAAAAATAACTGGCCACTTATTTTTAACGATAATTAATTTGCAACATAAACTTGTACCTGGAAGTATGTTTGTTACCTCCTGAGACAGTAGGTAGTGAGGAAAGTAGTACAGAAGAGTTTGTTGGAAAATTCCATGTGAACTTTGAATTCCTCTAAAATATTATTGTAAGCTTATGATAAAAATTGTCAAAAATAGCTGTTACTTTACAAAAGAATAAATTTTCTGTACTTGAATTTAAAGAGATCACATGCATGAGAGTAGCTTGCTGTTACTTGATAATTGAATCATAGTTCTGGAAGAGCCTCAGGCTCCTGGCACCATGGGAAGGTCATCTTAAACCATTATATCTGAAAGATGTTTTATTGCAGGTTTTTTTGTGCCTAGAAAAATCTGAACCTGTATTGTTTCTGGGAGTTTTGACCCCTTTTACATACTTAGTCTGCAGGTAGATTGTTTGTTTCATTATTAAAGACTCCTCTTCCAGACTTTAAAGGTGATATGTGTGTAGTTGTTTCTAAATATCACTAATTGTGCCTTCTCTGTAGGAGTAGTTTTTGCTCTTAAAATGTCAGTTTGATTAATATTCTCTTTATGGAAGGTATCTTCGAAAACTCAAATTCATGCAATGGAAAAGGACCAATTGGCCCAGCTGCTGGAAGAAAAAAATTCTCTCCAAAAAGTACAGGAAGACAGGATACGAAACTTAACTGAGATGCTGGTGACTTCTGCTTCCTTTGCCTCAAAACAAAATGTTAAAGTAAGCACCTGTTCTAGATCTTACTTGACAATTCTGAAATACTTTGTGAAAGGTAATATTAAATACATAGGGTTATGCTGACAATGAAAAATGATAGTCAGTTTTCACTTTTCCTTCATATTTTTAAAAGGCTAACTTTTAAAATAACTTCCAAGTGTAATTCTATGTTGCTTTGTAATGAAAAGACTGCGGACACTTTTGCTTTCAAACTGCCTTACTGTAGTTTAATTTTGAGGAACCTGCAAAACACTGTCTAGTTAGCTGCTGGTACTGTTACAGAACTAGCCCAATGCAACATGTACTCTCTACCTACTAGTTTGTTTTTTTATCAGTTTTTCTGTAAATGTTTTTTTAAAGGCCAAGAGAAGAAGAAGAGTTACTTGGGCTCCTGGTAAAATAAATCAGGCAAATGTGAGTTATTTTGAAGAATTTGAAAAAGCCATGCCGACTGAAACAAAAAAGATGAAAATGTCTTTGCCAGCACTACCAGATACAGAGGATTGTAAGTAACTTCAGGAAAAAATAAGGAAAGTCTGCAAAGCAGCTTTGAAATCTGAAATAATCCCTTTTTAATAAATCTAAGTTAAAAAGCAAACCAATTTGCTAACAATATGAAAGCTAAATTTAGTTGCCACTGTACTCAAATAATATTCCATGAACTCAGATTTGAAACTTGCCTGTAGCCTATAAGAAAACCACATTTATCTGCTAGAAAAGAATGCTGCCTGAAGGGAAGTGGGTTTAGAACGATAATTATGGTAGTTCTTGTGCTGGAAATAAAGTTCATTTTATTTAAAAAGTGGGAGCATGAGTCACTATCCCAGGTGAAATCCATGTGTAGCATGGCCAGCAGGTCAAGGGAGGTGATTCCCCCCCTTCTTCTACTCTGCTCTTGTGAGACCCCACCTGGAGTGCTGTGTCCAGCTCTGGAGTCCCCAGCACAAGAAGGACCTGCTGGAGCGAGTCCAGGGGAGGCCACAAAGATGGTCAGAGAGATGAAGCCCCTCTCCTGTGAGAAAAGGCTGAGAAAATTGGGATTATTCAGCCTGGAGAAGGCTCTGGGATGACCTTATTGTGGCCTTTCAGGGTCTGAAAGGGGCTTACAAGAAAAGCTGGAGAGGGCATGTAGTGATAAGAGAAGGGGAATGGCTTTAAAGAAAGAGTGGGTTTAGATTAGATATAAGGGATAAATTCTTCACTTTGAGGGTGGTGAGACACTGGCGCAGGCTGCTCTGAGAAGTGGATGCCGTATCCCTGGAAGTGTTCAAGGCCAGGTTGGATGGGGCTTTGAGCAACCTGGTCTAATGAAAGGTGTCCCTGTCCATGGGGATGGGGAGTTGGAACTAGATGGTCTTTGAGGTCCCTTCCAACCCAAACCATTCTATGATTCTATGAAATTCCTGATAGAGAACTTTGCAAGCATTGCATTACTTAATTTCCCCAAGGGAAATAAAGTTGATTCTGGATTTGGTTTAGTATTCATTAACTTGTGATAAGGTGGTCAGCATAAGTGTAGGGACTGGACTTCAGTGGCATTCCCTTTTGTAACAGAAAATCATGAGAGTCAGAAGTCCTACCCAGTGTGCTGTGTTTTGCCATTGAGTGGTTGTTTCCAATGTGGTAGAATTACTTTGTGAGAAAATACTTGATGTCCAGTTTAAAATCTATTCATACTTTGTTAATACGTCTTTCTTTTCAGCTACGTTAGAGAATTCTGAATATGACAATCAATGTCTGATGGTTCCTGATCAAATTTCAGATGTAGAATGGATTGCTGGACCTAATATGAATTGGGTAAGATCATAATCTATTTCAGTTGTCTAATTCTATGCATATGCATAATATACGTCTCAGTAGAGTTCAGCCTTACTCTTCTGTAGAACACCAGTATTCTGCAGAATTAGTAGAACTGGTTAGAAACTAAGTCTCCTGGACATACATCTCTGCAAAGCTGTGGAATGGTTCTATGCTTCTATGAGTTTGTGGCAAATGATCCAGTAAACTGCGTTATTTAAACAGGGCTAGCTGTGAAAAGACAAGCCATAAGGAATGTAATACTCAACTTGCTCTTGGAGATCTGTTAACCAAGAGTGATTCTTTTTCTAGACTCAAAGAGACTTTGAAGAATCTGTGCAACTCTGTGAAGCATTAGCACTTGAAAAGGTAGGTCTGTTCCGAGTTTTGTAGAAATAAGACTGACAGTCCAGCAACAGCTTTTAAAGTTTCCTGTGCTGCTTCTTCAGGATATCGCTGTAAATGAGGTCAACGCCC
The DNA here is from genome assembly GCA_035583185.1 of Anabacerthia variegaticeps. Lineage (NCBI taxonomy): Eukaryota > Metazoa > Chordata > Aves > Passeriformes > Furnariidae > Anabacerthia > Anabacerthia variegaticeps. The sequence continues at coordinate 23,748,551 of JAWWEW010000131.1, read as the reverse complement.
TGCAAGCTAACTTTAATAACCTAGTGTTGGAAAATGAGCAGTTGAAATTAGAAATAAATGAACTTAAGGAGAAATTGAAGGAAAAAAAAGAAATAGATGAATTTGAAGCACTGGAAAAACAAACACAGAAAGATCATGAGGTAAGGTGCCCTGAAATAGATATGAATTCTCTATGCTCAAATGTTTTCTAGAGTTTATTCAGTGTACAGAGACTTGGATGTTGATTCACCAACCAATGGTGCTATAAGCTATGTTCGTCATCAGAATGAATGAACTCAGGATTTAAACTGGATTTACTTAGAGTGTAAAATTCAGACAAATTCTTGGAGAGTAGCATACTGAAGTCTGGTTAAATGTATATTGGTGTGTATGTATATATGTATCTGTATATTATTTTTATATACACATGATCTGAATTTCACTCTAGACTTCTCTGAGACAGTAGTTTTGCTGTTTAAATATACTTTAGGACTGTTTTGAAGTTAAATTATGGTTGCTAAACCAGATTTCGTATTTTTCTTGTGCAAAGCATCTTGGTTTACAATCCAAGGTAGCTCTGGCTTTTGGAAATCCATGGACTATGTGAGCATTAACTTTTAACCTACTACTTAACTTAGTCATAAAACATTTTAAAATAATAATGTGAATAGTAATGTCAGGAAAATTGAAATACGTTTTGTGCCAGGGAGTCATAAAAAATGTAAACTTACCTACTGGATAACTTACGATGTACGAAATGCTGACTTTCAGTTCTCTTCACCTGCTTGTGCAGTTATTGGAAATGTACCTTGTTTGTCCAAATGTTTTGTTCTCTGATTCTGTAACCTAAAATACATATTAATTGTATAGGTTCTAGCTGCCCAAAGGTGAGACTGTGAAATAAGTTATAGCCCAAAGAAAACCCAAAACCTTCAAGTATTGAGACATAGATGTGTTATTCTATTTCTTTCCTGGTACCTTTGCTGGAGTTTACTTATCCACATTAGTCTGTTCAGTAGCCTCTGATTATGACACTTAAGTTTGTTACATCCTTTTGCATTGTTGTTTCAGGTTACAATTTAATAATACCACCACTTATTTCCATTGTGTTCACTGCAAGTATTTGTGGACCTTAAAGAAAATGGATCCATAAGATATTCTCATTTAGCTTGCATCTAAGATCCTTTCTAGAAGACTCTTTGTCTGCTAGGCTCGTTGTGCTATCTCCCTTAGCCAATGTTTAACAAATCCACAGTAACACAAAAACTTTGTGTGGAAAACTGTATCTAATACAGATGCCATGTCCTGAAGTATCTTTTGTTATTATTAAAGAATTGCTTTTTGAATTATTCAAGTTTTCAGATATCTGAAGACAGTCCATAAAATATAAGCATTTACTGATACTTGTGTAGCAGATTATAATTACAGCAATACTAAAAGGTCACATACTTCACTAAATACATTAGTTGAAACCCATAAGTTTATACAAGGAAATTCCATGGAAATACTCACAGGAGAGTGCTTGTTTTAAAACTTTTCACTGATCTTTAAAAATTACAGATTGGATTTTCTCCTTACCTATGCTTGTGACTATACAGAAGTACTTGTAGATGAGTGCTTACTATAAAGCTTTTTAATTAAAAGAGGTCTTCAGTTTCAGAAGTGCTTTTCTACCCAGTCTTCTACTTGTGCCTTCTTTCAGAGAATGGTACTGAATGTGTTCATGGCTTGTTTTACTTCAACTTTGGCACCTTCTCATTCCTGTTAGTGAATAGATTAAATCATAAATACCTGCACTGTGTCACAAAAAGCTGCTTAACATGACTAGAATTTGAAGTGTCCTATCTGCACAATTTCTGCATTAATTGCTTTGATCACATTGCTCTTGCTTCTCAAGCTATTGGAGATAGCTTGAATCCTTTCTAATTATTGGGGAGCTAAAAACAGAGCTTTGCATCTCATCTATCCATTTGAAAGAGTATGTAGCATCTTGCTTTGTAGCTGTTTAAATAGATGCGTGTGTATGAATATGCGGTTTGCCCACTAATAGAGAAGAAAACACAAGATAGACCTTGCTTGTTTTCATGCTGTTGGCAACTAAAATTGGTGTGGGTGCTTTCTAACATCCTCTGCAAATTTGCTTCAATTTGTTCCACAGATCCAACTAATGCATGAAATTACCAACTTAAAGAATCTAGTTTCAAATTCTGAAGCATACAATGAGGAACTTGAGGTGAGCTTCTCCATGAATTTACGTGAAGTAAGAATTGTTTAAAATGTTCTTGCTTTGTTTATCTTGAAATACTGTATCTGCTGTGGACATGCTATACATCATTGGACTCTGGTTAGTCTTACCCGCTATAAGGAGGATATGTCTAAAATCCATGAACTCTTTCTCTGTAGGTTTTCGATAAATTCTGACCTGAAAAACCAAACTGGGCACTTGAATCTTCCTTCTCTCTTTTTCCTTCAACTTTTAGGCAGAAATAAATTCCAAATTGGAACAGCTGAAAGAGAAAGAGAATAAAATAAAGATACTACAGAATCGTGTGGAAGAATTACAAAAAGCAAGAGTGGAAAGAGAGACATCTTTTTCAGTGGTAAACTTGAGTTTTCTGCTGGGTTGTATTCATGTTTTAACCACGTTATAATGAACACATTTGTTTTACTATGGCTATATATTTTTTGAATTCTTTGAATATTTTCTTTTTCAGGGAGATTCTGATAAGCTAAGTGAGGAAATTCAGCAGCTGAATAAATCCCTCCTAGATAGTGAAGCCATAGCCTTGGATGCCAAAAAAGAATCTGCTTTTCTCAGAACTGAAAATTTGGAGCTGAAGGAGAAGATGGCAAGTACTTGTTGAGCTGTGTTTATAGCTGTACTAAATGCCGTTAAGGGGCTATCTACTTGCAGGCTAGTGAAGAAGGCGATCAGTGTAGTGGAACACAGGCTTGCAAGAAAGCACAAGTCGCCAGCTTTCTCCAAATACTCTTAAGTAATGTTTTTATTATGGAATTCATGGAAAATGGGTCTTCAGGAAAGAGATAAAAAGAAAATAGAGGCTTCTGCCAACAAGAGTGGGTGGTTAGTTCTAGGTTTACCAGTAGAGAGAGTAAAGGAACAGTTTTTAAGGTATTACTAGGACTTAAACTTCAAACCTCATTTTACTGGAGAACAAAAGAGAGTAAGAGATGTGAACCCAGGAGTGGTATGGAACTTACTCTGAGCTCTGAAGGAGTAAAGATGAAATCGTAGCAGCAGTTACAGCCCTGACCTCTAATGTAAGGTGTGTTTTGTTAGAGGACTGACAGGAATGCAGTTGTTAAATTGTGGCTTATTCTGCCATATTTATCAAAGCTGAAGCTGTTCAGAGTGACAACAGAAAATGTCCCAGATGCAATATTTAAATGTTAAGCAAGTAGACTTTTATTTTGTGTGTGACTTGCATGTCTTATTGTTTTCCTGAAGAATGAACTCTTAGATAATCACAACCGAATGCAAAAGGATGTTCAATTATATCAAAGCCAAATAGAAGCGGGAAAAGCCAGTTACCGAAAAATGCAAGCTGACTTGCAGAGAGAGTTGCAATCTGTATTTCAAGAAAACACAAGACTAACTTCACTGTTGGAGGGTAAAGTCCCAAAAGGTACTATTCCAGGAAGTGCTTTTCCCCCTCTCTCCCTCTCCTTCCTTTTCCTTGTAGTGGTAGGGGGATACGGAGGATTTTGGCTCTTATTTTCCTGAATACCGGGAGATTCTGTCAATATAAAAGTACTGGAGTGTCTGGTATGTAGTAACTGCTTTAGCACTTTCTTGAACTTTTTGGAAAACTGCAACTCACGGAATGTTTTGTATTGTGCACAAAGACAGTCAAGTTAATGAAGGCTGTTGGGGAAAATCTAAAATAAACTGGATGTCAGCCTAACAAGTGATGACTGAATTCAGACCAGAAGCTTAATTGTTGGTCATTGTAAAATATACAATTATATTTAAATTATATTTATCTGACATCCAGAATGCATTATGAATCTCCTGCTTAACTTAAAAAGTGCTGCTTCTCTTGCACTTGCTTATCAATCTAAACTTGTTAATTCTCTAGATTTGCTCGCTCCTGTGGAGCTTGAAAAAAAGGCAGCTGACTTAAAAGGAGAACTAGAAAAAGCTTTGAAAGAGAATGCACTTCTACAAAAACAAGTAAATGAGCTATCAGAATTTCAGTCTCTACCACATACTGTTGAGATGCAGAAGGAAGAGGTAAAAAAAAATCTCACCTTTTTTTCCTTGCTTTTTGTGTTGTACTTGACTGGTAATGTATTAATTGAGGCCTATTCGATATGAAGTTTTAACGCCAAAGGTTTTCCAGAATGAAATAACCTGAGATTATACGGTTAAGTTTGTTAAATTATTGTTTCTCAGGTATTTAATATTTGCACCTAGGAATAAGTTCAAGATTGCATGTTTAGTCAGGGTCTACTATAGTTTATCTGGATTTTCTAGTCCAGCACTCGTGTGCCTGTTTGCTGTGGTCATCATTGGTTGCTGAGTGTATAGATATAATGGTATTTGATCCTGGATACTTTTCTAAAACTGATTTTTTGTCAAATTGGGCAAAGAGAAAATGTCCAGATTTCTTAACACAAATGCTGCTTGAGAAGTGAGAGATTTACCTTGCAAATTCTGGAAAATGTGTGAGCAAACCTTTTTGTTTCCTGGCAGGTCAAAGCTGAGTAGACTAAGTGTGCTGTAATTATGTTTTAAGGGGTTTGTTTGCAAACACCTTCTGAGTTTCTTTGTTGTTAAATACGTTCTTAAGTAAGCATGTGCAGTGAAAATTATTCAGGACAAGTAATCTCAGAAACTCATTAATACTTTGCAAAAAGTTCCAAACCATCCAGTGGTCTACTTCCACTAATCAACAAAACTTCATTAGGTGTTAACAGCTTCATAAACTCTGTGTCATGAAGTATTGATACACCTAAATAATCAGTTTAGGAGTCCAGTCTTAGCTCAAACATAGGAAAAAGGAAGTATTCAAGAATATCTAGAGTTGAAGGAGCGATTTCAAGATTTTGCAAGGGGTTTGACTGTCATCTTTCTCTTCTAAAGATTCTTTGCTAGACAGTTCCCTCTCAACAAAGCAAAACCCACTGTATTTTGTATTTTGCCTGTACTTTATTTTCTGTCTCTGCATATATACATGGTTTTGATTATGTAGTTATGACAAATACTGATTGAGAAAATACTATTAATATTGCTTTTCTGTTGGCAGATTCTTGAAAAATGTGAGGAGTTACGCTTATTAAAATTGGAAAATGAAAAGCTGCTTTCTGAAGTAGCTGATAATGAAATTAGACTTAAACATATGACTGAAGAAATTGAAAAATCAAAAGACAATCTAGCTGGTGCACAACTGAAATATGTGAAGTCTGATCAGGAATATGTAGCACTTAAACATCTCCATGAAGAAATAGTTCAAAAATACATAGCTGCATCAGAAAACAATGAACAAATGAAGCTCCAATTAGAATGTCTGTCTAAAGAAGCACAAGAGTCTAAAACAATTTTGGATGAAGTGAAATTAGAGGTCAGTGTCACCTTGTTCATTTTTACAGATAAGACTCAAGGACTTAATTCATAGTATTAGAAAAAAGTTTTCGGAGGAGTACTCTTAAAGGTATAAATGACAATATCATTGACTTTCTCTAAGTAGATATTACTTATTCTGTGCCAAGGGTATAATGTTGAAGGATAATGGTTTTCAATGGTCTCTGTAGGCAAAGAAGTGTATATATTGCTTCTGTACTTGATCTTTTAATTTTTCCTTTCCCATTCATAAGTTATATCTTTATTATGTAAATATATTTATTTTTTTGTAAATGCTGCTCTGACCTGCTAAAATTTCCTCATTGGGAACTGGAGACCTTTTAGAACCCGAGATCATTCAAACCAAAGAGAAGCACCACAAAAATTGGCCATTAGAAAGGAAAAAAAAACACATTAAAGAATACATTTAATAAGAAAAGGGAACCAAACATACATATTTTTGACAAAGCTTTGGGCACTGGTGTGTCTGTCATATTCCAGCTATGGATTTGATAATTTCCTAAGCTATGCTGCAGTTTCATGTGTGGTGCTATGTCTTAGTAAGACTTTTGTTCCTAAGGAGAGACCACAAGAAGGTTCCATAAAAAAAATGCATATTTGATGTGGGCAAGAGCATAAACACATAGAGAAATTATGAACTTCCTGTCTACCATCTCTCACCCCTTCTAAGCTTATGTAAAATTCTGCAAGAACATGTACAAATAATGGACTTCTACATTCTAATGAAAGTGTCTGGCCTTTTCCTTTGCAAACTAAAGCTCTCTAGCAAAATGAAAGAACTGGAAGAAAAAACAGCAGAGCAAAACCAACTTCTTGAGCTAAGAGAAGATTTTATTCGGACTCAGAAGAAGCTAAATGAAATGGACCAATTAAAAGAGGAAAAAAGGATTAGTGAGTTGAGACTGGAGGCCAAGGATTCAGAGATTCAGGCAGTTCTTCAGCAGCTTACTGAATGTCGAGAGAAAATAAAAACTCTAACACAGGAAAATGATGACCTGAAGCAAAAAGGGGAGTCTCTTCAAGCTGAGACAGACCAACTCAAAGAGGATATAAAGGACACTGTTTCAATGGTAGGAATTTTGCCTTTACAGAAATAGACCATACATGTTAAGAGGAAGAGTGTAAGAACAGTATAAACTATACTGAAGTATTTAGGGGAGCATGGGAGAGGCGGGTTGTGTGCGGTTTTTAAATCAAGGAATGCCTACTAATATTATAAAATATTGACATTTTATTTGTGGATTTTCTCTCTTGTACTCTAAAGAACATTTTGGCACATGAAGAACTGAGGAATACACAGAGTTCCCTCAAGCAATCCCAGAACACTGTCCAGAAGTTGGAAAAATGTATTTCTGAAAAAGAATCTGAGATTCTCAGCGTTGAAGAGGCACTAGGGAAAACCATTAAAGAACTTGAAACACAGGTAAAACTCTATGTAATAATTTAAAATACAAATGGTTTCAATGTGTTTTCCAACAGCCTGAAAACAAGCCCAGATAATCTGCTTATAGTCTCTTCTGCGTGTCCTTAGAAAATTTCCAGCCTCTTGATAGAAAGCAGGCAAGAAAATAGTACTGCCTGATCCAAGCCTTTACCACCTGCTGATCTGTTTCTGTAGAGCTTCAAGCTGTAAAGTACACTCTAATAAACCTTTCCTTAACTACTCTGGCCCATGGTTGTGGATTTGAGTAGTGGCATTAGATGGCAAATGGAAGATAAGAGCTGCTTAAGGGTTGGAATGAGACTAATGATTTATAACACTCAGTCCCAATGAGAAGTATAACATGTGATTGGCAATGGCAACTCAGTTCCCACCAAAAAGCAGAAGGCTGATTAAATGGGTTTTCTGCCTGTTTGTTCAATAATTGGCAAAGAATAGTGCTGACAATATTGCCTGTGGTATCCATGGCTCAGTTTTTCTGGAGGAAGAATGAACAGAATGTGAGACTAGATTTTTCTGAAAACATATTAGCTGGCAGTTGGTCAATGGCTGTGGAATGGGCATTTGTGTGCTTTGGAACAGATGCAAAAATAGAATAGAGGTTTCATCTTTAGCTTCTTCCTCTCACTTTTTCTAGTTAAAACTCTGGCCAGTATTGCAGAAGATATTGCAAAAAGGTTGAATTAAAAATAAGACAGGTGACAAAGGCCGAAGACCTGATTTTGTAGCGTTTCTAGTTTGGTTATGGTGGTTTGATGTTAAAAATGGAGAGCGAATCAAAGTTTTGCATTTAATTTTGGTTTCGAATTGATGGACATGCTGTCCTTGCCTGGTTTTTTTTTTTTTTACAGATCTCACAAATGACGGAAGAAATGAAAGTCATCACATCAGAGAGAGATCAGCTTGCTGAGGAAAAATCAGAAAGTAATAGCTGTAGAGAAAG
>JAWWEW010000131.1:23659278-23733163 GCA_035583185.1 Anabacerthia variegaticeps | reverse complement strand
GTCTGCCAGTGAGACAGAAGCACTGAAATTTCATTGACTTTTTGGCCAAACTGATATATCTTTTTGCTTACTGTAGCAGATAACTAATGATTAGCAATAATAATATTATAACAATATATTTATAATATAATAAAAATATTTTTACTTGCTCTTTCCAGCTCAGTGAAGTAACTGAAAACCTGACTCGCGTCTCATCTGAATATGACAAGCTACTGGCAGAGAAAGAACAAATTGAAAGAACCATGAATGAGCAAGGCTCTCAGCAGCTCGAGAAAATCACTTTACTTAATAAGGAGAAAGATGAGCTATGGGAAATGGTGGAGTCTTGTAAAGAAAGGGAAGAACATTTGTTAAAGTGTAAGAGGCGGTCAGAGATTTTGGAGGACAGCCTTACGAGCAAGGTGCGGGGTTTTGGATGTTAGTAGCTATTTTTTCTTCTGATGTTCTATCACTGTTGCGCTAAAGTTTTGCTCAACACAAATCCTATTTAACTTTTAGTTCTTGGTATGTCATTTCTATGGTTGCTAAATGATCATGGACATTTGTAAAGGATTTTATACAAGTTTCTTTACTGATGTTTAGAAGTAGCATCCTCAACTTGTCTGAGCTTTGTAACCAGTTGGGTTGGTCAGTCCTTTGGACTGATGGCAGATCTATCAAATGTCTGCAGGTTTAATATAATAATCAGTAAGTGAATATTTATTTTGACTGTAATCAGCAGCGTGTAGAGAGCATAAACTTAAATGAGTTTGGAATCCTTGGTCCTTTGGAAATCTTCTGAATAACAGATAGTCTTGCACTCGGCTCTTGCAAATTCATTTTTGTTTTGGTTTTTTTTTAACATTTTTCACTCCTTAGCCTTTCACATGTTGAACTCTTCCATTGTTGATCAGAAAGTGTACTTGAGGATTGGTTCACATTAACAAATATAAAGGCAATTCCAGTGTCCATCTTTTATGCTGATCTTCTGGGTTTTTTTAATTTTCTTGTGATGTGGACATATTTTGACTGCCTTTTTATTTGTTTCTTCTTGCTTTACAGAAGATCAAAGTTGACTATGATTTCTGGGGGTGCCATACTACTCCTTTTCTTTGTTCTACTTCTGAGTTATTAGAACATCAAAATTTTCAAACGTCTCATGCTGTTAGTGTGAATTTTAGTTATTGGAAATTGTGTCCTTTATATTTCAGGCAACTTATTTGATTACTTCATAGGGGAGTATTCATACCACAACCACCAAATTTTAATTTGTGTTTGTTTTTTTCTACTATTTATTGTAGATTCAACAATTAACTGATGCACTAAATAGTGTGTCATCTGAAAAAGACCACTTATTAGCTGAAAGAACTAGTCATTCTTTCCAACTTAGAGAACAAATTGCATCAGTTAATCGAGAAAAAGATGAGCTGAAAGAACTTCTTCAAGATGTCAAGTCTGAGCGGGACCAGCTCAAGACAGAATTGCAAAGAAGTTCTGAGATGGTGGGTGTTTCAATTTGCATATCTAAGTTACTCATAAATTCTCTTCTTGAATGGTACTTAAGTATGTATACTTTTATTTTAGTGTGTTCAAACAAATGCAAAACTGGAACGTGCATTAGACCAGCTGAAGCAGAGAAACCTGAAAGATAAGTCCATTCAGGAAAATCCAGTGGATATTGTACAGCAGATGGCTGATGACAGCCTGAACGAAAAAAGCTTGAAAATTAAGGTAAACTTATTTCTCTGCTTTTAAGAATGCAAGTCAAATCTTAATACCACTTGTTCTGGAGCATAATAATTTTTATGTATAAAATTGTTTGCATATCTTGCTAAGATGCTGCAAACCATGGGATCAGTTGATTTCCTGTTGCTATTCAGTGATTGCACATCTCATCTCAACTGAGTTCAACTTAACGTTCACAGAACATTCACTTGCTTTCATTACTCTCCGGACACTGCAATGAGAATAACTAGTCATGTATATTCATAGAATTATTTAGATTGGAAAGGACCTGAAAGATTATAAAATCCAATGCCATTGGCTTTCTTGGACACCTGGGCACACTGTTGCCTCATGTTTAGCCACTGCTGACCAGCACCCCCAGGTCCATTCTGGCTGGGCGGCTTTCCAGCCACTCTGCCCCCAGCCTGTAGCACTGCATGGGGTGGTTGTCACCCGGCACTTTGCCTTGTTGAACCTCAAACAGAAGCACTTTGCCTCTTTGGTTTTGCAAAATCCACCTAAATCCTCCCTTCCATTACTTCCCATCAAGTAATAAATGTGTTTCAAATAAATTTTCTGTAATTCTTCAAGCCTTTTGTTAGTTTACTATCTTGAGTATGCTTTCACACAGTAGGTATTAACCTATTGAAAGCTGAAATAAAGAAGGATTTATGAATATATGACACACTTCAAAGTGCAGTACTATTGTACTGCAGTCTATGTGTCTGTGCAGCAGATTCAAGCATCATTCTATACGTGGTAGAAGACCCTGAGTGTTGCTTCAGCCAACAACAAAGTGGTAAAGAACCAAACTGCAAAAATCAGTCATGTGTAGCTTTCTCCATTTGCACTGTCTTTCTATCCTACATCAGTAGCAGGAAGCTAATAATGATGGAAGTAAACATCAACTGATCCCTTTTAATGGCACTCTCCCCTTCTGACTTCGGTAATAAGGAGGATCTTGTCTACCTCTTTCTTACACGATTTTCTGAAGTAACTTGTACTCGCTCTTGTTGAATACAGAACATTCAGTTCCAATGTTTTTACTGTGGTGTAAAGGGGTTAAAACTGGTGGATCCTGGTTTTTTCAGTTAAGACCCAGCAGTGGAGGGAGTATGCCAATGGAGTTTTATACTTTAAAATGTATAAGGTAGCTTCAGAGGTGATACTCGAGTTGCAGTTTACTGGGGGTACCTTCAAGCCTGTTGTGTTACTCAGCCTGCTTACTGCTTGATCACACCTTCCTTTTTATGGCAGAGTGCTAGGAACAATTTTATCCCTTTCCATCAAGAAAGGACCAAGTAGATAAACTTGGGAGCCCATCCTGAGGAAAGCCCAGCTGACAAACTTATGAACAGGCAACAATTTTATTTCAGGCCTGATCTAAACATCTTGGTGTGACTGGGCAATCTAAACCATGAAAATAATTTGAACTTGTGAAATGATTTGCTGGAAAACTAAGAAATTATCTGCTTTTGTGCCTAGCTTAGTGTTTTTGTCATATCCCTGTGGCAAGTCAAAACTGAAGTCTTAGTCCTATTAACTTTTCTGCTGTAAAACCAATACATACTGTAGGGGTTACTTCTGGCACCTAGTCATTTATTTTAAGCTTCTATTTATAGCTAATCACACTTTCCTTTAGTGTGAATGAATTGATTTGTTTTCACTTCCATTTAGGAACTTCTTGAGAAATTCTCAAATATGGGGAAGAGGTATGAATGTCTCTCTACAGTGTCTCTTAAGCTAAAAAGTGAACTGAATAATCAGAAAGCACTGATAGGTATCATACTGCCTCGGCTTTCATCGGAACAGAGTAAACGAGTCAAAAGACTTCAGACTGAAAATGAGAAAATAAACAGTCATCTCCAGAGTTTATTGAACAAACTGAAGGTATTAACTTAAAATGTTGACTATGTTGATGCTTCATATTGCTTGAGTTTGGTTCTTTTTTTAATATGCTCTCAATATTAACAGCTAGGATTTTTTATGTACTCTGGCTTTGATTTTTGTGAATCCATATGTTGTAGAAAATAAGTTGATAGTAGTAAATGCTTTACAATCCTAGAAAACTGGAGCAACTTAGTTATGATAATTAATCTTAGTTTTTGACTGTAGTTCAGCTGCTTTGCACAGTATTATTTCATTAATATTATTCCATTTTAATTAGGAAATGAATTTTTTTCTGTATTCCATAAATCAAATTATAGGTGACGAAGTGTGTATTTCTTTGTGGGGGGAAAGAGATGTTCAAGTTTCCTTGGATATTCATGTTTACTCTGCAATACTACCCAAGTAGTTAGATTTTATAGTTTTGCAGACCTTCCCCAATTTAGAAAGTTTCTCCACTGAACATCAATTATCAGAAAAAAAGGGTAATTGGGAGAGTATTCATTTTATCATATGCAGAAATACAGTAAATAATAATATTTTGTCTGTTTCTTTATTTACCATGAAATACTAAGGGTCGGGGTTTTTGAAGGAGGGAGGGGAAAACACAGATGGATCTGGGGAGAGGGGATGAGGTTTGTTTTTGTTTGTTTACAAAAAGAGTGGGCATGAACTTAAGAGTCAGTCATGTCTATAAATATCCATTAACTAAGATTTTGAACTAATGCTCCAAAGAGCCTTATTTTATAACTTCAAGTAGGGTTTTTAGGTGTCTGGGGTTTTTGTTTTGTTTTGGGGGTTTTTGTGTCAGTTTGGTGGGTTTCTTTTCTTTTTCCATAGATGCCTTTCAACTTTTGCAGTTAAATACATGTAAGATTAAACCAGTAATCTCAACTAGAATAAAAGTTTTAAATCATCACACTGATATTATTCTCACAGATCTTCTGCACCTTTCACAGCTTAAGAGGAAATTAATATAACAAAGAATACTTTGCTTTTCTAAGTCTACACTCATGGAAGGCTGTCTGTAGCCTTTTAGACCTTTTGGCCTTTTTAGGAGTCTACGAAAAACAGTATACTGGGAAAATGCTGTCTCAGCTAAAAGTCTTAAATGCCATTGCTAAAAAACACACATAAACCTAATTTTCTTAGATCATGTGTTAGTTTTTCTGGACATCTACAGGCTCAGAGAGTAAATAGATTAAATTGTAAAATATAGAATTTTAGCTGGATGCAGGGTACTGTTTTAAAGCTTGCAAACTGATACATCCTGTGCTTCCACAACAGTTCCTGTTCAGTCGTGTTTGCGCAAAGAAAAGAGAATATCACAGTGCTGTTAACAAGTATAAGATGGAATTGCTTGAGGGAAAGAGAAAACAAGGTCACCTACAAGTCCAGATCCAGTATCTCAGGAAGATTTATTTGAAACAGAATGAAATACCGTCTCAAGAGTTAAACATCAGTGAAGCAGTGCAGAGTTTCCACTTGGATGCAGAGGTAATATTTGAGAAGAATTTCAGATTTTAAAGACTTCATGTTTCAAGGTACGGGGTAATGTAGTGGTCACCCAATGGCAGTAGGTTTATCTGATAAGACTTCACTTAAGGAGGGTGAAGGAATAGATTTGGTATTTTTTTTATGCTACTAGTTAGATAATGTAAAGATTCCATTTTGTAAAGTGGCTGAATAAAATTAATAGGTTAGAAAATAGTGGGTACTCATTTTTCTTGTGAAATGCGTACTACCCAGTACCAAGATGCCTTCGAAAACAATGAAATCGACTTTTACAGATATGCATATTTTTTTCCCCTTCCACCTGCCCCAGGAATGTAGACTGTCTTCTCCTTTTCCCAATAGGGTGTAATTTAAGTATAGCAAAACTCCTTTCATATGATAATTAGATGTTAAAAAAGTCTTTCTGCTGTATTGATAGCTGAGAGGACAAAATGTATATTTAGACATATTGGTTATCAAAGAAATATTTACATTTTAATTCCTTTCTTTTTAAGAACATTCTCAAAGATGTATCAGAAATGGAAAGTGAACTTCTCTGTATAGAGGCAGAGTTACAGCAGCAAGAAAGTGCTAGAAAAGAAACAGTACAATTCTGGGAGGCTTGTTCAGGAACTCACTATGATGCAGAGGAACTGGAAGAAGAGTTAAAGAAAGATACTGAAAGGATTTTGCAAGTCATTAACTTCTGGACTCCTAAAGTAAAGGTAAAATTACATGTTATAGAATCAGAAATGTATTTGCTGTAAGCACTCTGTAAATGCCTAATCTGATTGAAAACAAGACACTTAAAGGCTCTTGAATGATTATTCATTTATTATCAGCACTTACTATACTCTTCCTTTAACTGTAAAATGTAAGACTACTTAGAAGATTTTTAAATATTTCCTTGTGCATCCAAACTCGGAAACTTGCTTTGTAAAAGACTTTCTAGGCAATAAATGGGAGGAGCAGTGGAGTTGTTTGGGGTCTGATTAGTCTAAATTCTGGAAACTTCATCCAAACTACTTTAGCCATTTTTAAAACTCAATTGTAACTCGCGTTATGCTTTTCTAATTTCAGAAAGTCAAATTGTTCTAGAAGTGGTGCAGCTTTCCTTTCTCTTTTCTTTCTTCTTATGTCTTTCCCCCTTGGAATGTAAGACAACGTTTTTCAGGGTTCAGTGCATCATGAACGGGATTTCATGAGATTTTATCTTTCTGAGTAAATGTTAAGTTTAGCCTAATTTAAAAACCTATTTTAAAACGTTTCTTCTGTAGAGTCAATAGCCAGTCTTGACTTCTTCAGAATTTCCTAGTGTTGGCAATCTTTTTGGAAGGATTCCCTGACATATTATGTGGATCAAAGCTTTTAACAAAGAAGCAAAAATCTTGTACATTGGTCTTTTCCTGAGAAATGTGAAGCTTTTCTTTGTCTGGCATAGTAAACATATGGGTTTCTAAAATAGTCCAGTGTGTATATTTTCTCTCAAATGGTTTAATTTCATTCAGTCAATGACTGTGTTCTAGCAAAAAAAATCTGAATAATTGTGTTTTTTCTGTTACTGACACTCAAGAAGTCTTTCCAATATATTTCCTTTGTCTCTGTAATGGTGTTTGAGTTAATGCAGAAATACTGGTAATCCTGCAGTATGCTATCATCTTTTTTGGAAATGAAACAGTTCTTATGAGTGTTAGTGATCCCATTTCTAATAGCAAGCATTTTCAAATGGGACACTGAAACAAGAATGTGAAATTAATACAGGCCAAGATACCTCCTGTTTCTTTACTTGCCTTATTTCTAGATGATTAAAAATTATTTAAAATATTATTTCTATGATGCTGCTGCAGGTACTCCTTCAGCTTTCTTCAGAACTGGATGCCAGAACTTCGAATGACAATAAAAATGCTGATGTTGAATTGAGGCAGATAAAAGAGAAAAATGAAGAGTTGCTTCAGGATCTAAACACTCTAAAAGAAAAACTGGCCCCTGGTAGCACTGCCAGTCTTGTGTTAGAAGAAGAAAACTACAGGCTTCATAATAAATTAAAGGCTGCAGAACAAGATATAAAGGTATCAACACTTGTTTCTAAGAAAAACTTCTTTGATGTCTGCTTTTTAAGTGAGAGTACTCCAAACTTAAAATACAGATTTATTAGTAACCATAAATCTGTGCCACCACACTACACTGGCCCGGAGTGCACATTTTAGTAGCTTGCTTTTTTATTTCCAAAGTGCAAGTTTGAGCTCTTGCCTGTAACGTGAGTATTTTAATTGCCTGATTTATGTACGCAGACAGATGTCAGTTGAGAATTTCATATGAAATGTTTTCATTTGGTTTTGAAGAATTGATTTTAACAGTGTGGTACTCTGGGTACTTCTGTAAGGATATGGTATTCGCCATGTCAAATGCTAAGCTGGAGAAGAGTTCTCTCTCATCACAGGAATTGAGGACTCATTTTCTTTCTCCTATTTATGTCACAGTTACCCTTCTTCAGAGCATTTTTTTCTTTTCTTAGGCTTGAGTGTTCGAGACTATTAAAATGTGACATGTAATAGTCATCTAGACACAAAAAGTTGCTATAGAGCCTGTAGTGTTGGACTTTTTGTGTGGTTTGGTGTGTTTGTTTTTGCTAAGAATATGACTGTACTGTAGAGTTGCTGTCTCTTGACATAACTACTTATAACTGATTGATATTTCTCAATAGGCTATGGAAGTAAAAATTCAGACGCTAGAAAATATAATAAATGAAGTAGGAGAAAATGTCAAAGAGAAAGATGACAGAATAAACAAGTTACAAGCACAGATAAGAATAAAATCAGAGACAAGTGAGCTCACCCAACTGCAAGCCAAACTGAATGAGATGGATAACTGCCTCAAGACTGCCTTAACAGAGAATCAGAGTCTTCAGGTATGAGCAAAATACTATTTTCATTGTACTCTGCTGAAAGACAGAAACCATGCTTGACAACAGCTGTAGATGAAACACAGCACTCTAAAGTCAATGTATTGTTCTGTATGGCATGCCTAGAGTAAAACGCTCTACTTGTCTGTTTAGCATGCAGTTACATGTTCTACCAGTGCAACCTTCAGAGGCAAAATTTACAACCCATATCACAATATTAGAAGGTAAATTTATCACTTATGCAGTGCATTTGTGAAACATCCTAAAAAGATTTAAAATTTTTAAACTGAGACCTGAGCTGGTTTTTCAGTGTCATATGCTAGTCCAAAATTCCCAGACTTATATCTGCACAGAAGTCAGAAAACTTGCTAAAATGTGATGGCACATAATATATGAGAGGAGAATACCAACTTCTACTGTAGAGCTAGTTGGTCATGTGGGCCACCTTAGTGAAAAGTAGCTTCCTGCTCCTGATGTTCTGCAAAATGTAGCAGATCACAGTAAAGATACCCTTAATTTCATTTCTGAGTAACAAGCTGTTCTTTGTAATAAATATTTTATTTTCAGGCAAAATTAGATAAAGGTGCTGAGTTGTACAAAGACGAAATTGATCAACTCAAAACACAGTTGGTAAAATGTGATATGGAAAGAATGAAACAATCCAACTTTTTTGAAATGAAGTAAGTTCAAATTTTATGTTATAATTTCAGCTACTTAATTTTCAGCTTCTACTTTCCTGGTTTGTCTTTTTTTTTCTCCACATAATAAGAGGTAAGCATTGAGCTTTAGGTGTCATAGGTTTTTACTGTAGCTAGATTCCAGAGAAATAAAATCTATAGGCACCTTTGGTTGCTTAGACAACTCCTTCCCTATAGACCTACCAAAACTTCTCAACCAACCATGTTCAGCCATAAATTAAGTAACTGTTCTGACAAAAGAAGGCAGGGGGAAGGCATTAACTGAAAGCGCTCTCTGACTCACTGCAGAGAAGGGATACAGAGAGAATTAATCCAACTTTTGAGTTTGGGCACTTTACCTGAAATCTAACTGACCACCAGGTTTATGTAGTTTTTGTTGTATAACTTGGGTCTGTCTTGTATTTGATAGCTCATTGGAATTTAAAACTAGCTCTTCTGCAACTGTAATAACTATTAAACTGAGGTTTTCTGGTGTGTTTTTTTTTCTTCCCTTCCTTCCTCATATAGACTTGCTAATTATAAAGCTCTTGCAGAACACCGAGAACAACAGTTAACAAAGCTAAAGGAAGAACTTAGAAGAGCGCACCAAGAGCAAGATGCTACTGGTAAATTCAAGATAAATAGAAGGGGCTCATTCAAGTTAAACACTGAGTTTTAAGGTTAAATGGTTAAAGACCAGATTGACATACAGGCCTTGTACCTACAAGGTATGAGGAGAACTGGGTGTGTTGGAAGATGACATGGAAAGTAGACTGTATTACACTGCAATAGAATCACAGCAGTTCTTGTGTTTACGTCTCCAGCCACATTTGCACTTGTGGAGAGAGAAGCTGCAGTGGTGGTAGCTCGTATTGCCATTTTTTCCTTGATTGACTGCACATATGAGTATCTAGTTCTAGTCACAGTTAATACATATGTGAAACAATAACTTATTTAACTCTAAATGACTCAGTGAAGAACCTTATATTTCTTAGTATCTCCCTGGCACTGTGACCACTGGAAGGTGTGTTTGTGTAGAAAAAAAGATTAACTGTTGTTATGGGAACCTAGTGAGGTTTTGCATATAAGACCACAAGAAGGAATAGGCTAAAAAATATATTGAGTATCTGTCCAAACAACACACAATCTGTATAAAACTGTTTTCTAGTGCTGAAAGAAGAGGCTCCTCAGCAATCTCAAACACCCCTTACTTGTGGTGGTGGCAGTGGTATTGTGCAGAGCACACAAATACTTGTTCTAAAATCTGAACAAGCTAAGATACAGAAAGAAAACTTGCACCTGAAGAAACAAAACGACCTTCTACTACAGTAAGTGTAAAGCTGATCAGCAAAATGTCAAATCATTTGTTGTATTTAACCATGCATGTCATAAGTTTCTCTTTCTGGGAGACCTATAGAAGTTAGTACTCATTAATTTTAGATTTTCTAGATCCTTTCACATCATAAGTTAGTGATTTATGGCTTATAAAGCCATAAATGGCTTTGGAACTTTAAATTGCTTACTTTAATAAGAATTTCTTAAATACTGGAAGATACACTTGAATTGTATGTTGGAAGGAATTTTAACTTTATTTCCTCTGAAAGCAAGATACACAGCTATTGCATTGCCATGTCTGTGGTATGTCATTTGAACATATAGGAACTATCTGTTCTTCAGGAATTTTTCCTTGAGGGAGCTGCTTTAAATTTTTCTCATTAAATGCTGAAGTTTTTTTTTTCTTTGCAGTAATGAGCATCAGCTGAAAGAGGAACTCAGGAAATGGAAAGAAAGAGCACTAAAATGGAGAGAACGATCCTCAAGAGAAAATACTCGAGAGACAATACCACAGTCTCCAAGGAAGACAGTGTCATATTTCTTTAAAGACCAAATGCCTTCACCCTCCAAGGAACCTGTTTCACAAGAAATTGTCACTCAGGACCTAGCAAAGCCTTTGCCACTGACTTGTCCGACGAATTTCTTTGATAATTCCAGCTTGGGTATGCTAACAGGTATGTAACAGTGGTAGTGTCCTATAAAGATCTGGAGAGGCAAAATGTAAAGGATGGTCTGAGTTGAGGGTAAATGCTCCATACTTATATACTCAGACCTGAAACTTACATGATAACACAGTTTTCCTGAATGGTTAGTCAGCTGACTATTGAAAAGCTGACCATCTGAGCTGTGAAGCTTATATATGCTCTACATAACAGAAATACTTAAATGAATCATTTACCTTCTGAAGATTATACAAACTTCTTTCTTTTCTGCAGTGGAAGTGTTGATGATTGACTTTTAAAAGTGAATCAGCAAAATATTATTAGATAACTGATGCTCTAAAATGTTTTCCCTTTTAATTTTACATTGGTCAGGCGCAGACTTCTGGTAAAATTATTGAAAGTTGTTGGCTGCTTAACTTTTTCCTGAAGTTTTTCAAGATGGTAGACTTTAGCCTTTGATGTTACATCTGCCACTCTGCCTGGCTCCAGTTGCAGTAATAGCTGTTTTGATGGTGGCAACTTCTGTTCCTCAGCCCCACTCCCGCTTTCTTATCTCTGGCCTGGTGACTTCTGGAGAAGTCGCTTAGTGGTCTACACTAGTGTTTTAATGCCACTGCCCTCATCATTAGATTTGCTTCTCACAACTTGCAGAAGACCCAGCAGACATATTGAAGAGTTAACCAGTTTTCGAGGTATCAATAGCAGACTTCCAGAAAGAACATGGATCACTGCTGTTTCTGTGATGGCCAGCTTGGAAATAGTACAGAGTTCCTCACAACACAAAGATACTCAGGGGCAAACTTTGATTGTTGACATATAAAACACTAGTCAAGATTAAATCACTGTATTCCTACTGTTTGTCTAAATGAGAAAGGCTTTAATGTTGTTGTCTTCCATACAGATGGATGTCCTGCGGCCACACAGTCCACAGAAGAACATCTAAGGCACTTGTTTGGCCCTTCAGACAAAGATAAAGCCCCTGACTGTAGCACCCAGTAAAGATGCTCTGTTGTAAGCTGCCTTTGCAGTGGCTGCAGCCAGAATCTGCACATGCAAAATATAATTGCTTCAGGTTAAAAGCCATCAGGCTTTTCCATCCTTGCTGTCTTGGAGTTGCTACTTCCCACAATTGGGAAAGCTGGAATTTGAAGACAAAAATGGAAAAGCAGTCATGTTGCCTGCAACCTGCTTATCTGATTGTTCTACTTGGGTGTTTTAACGTTGTGGCAAAAAAAGAAAAGGTAATGTATGGAAGAAAAAATGGAAATAGTAATGGATCACAAACTAACATACTGTGAAGCTTCTCAGTCTTAATCTTCATTCTGTCATTCCTAAAACAGCCCTCGTCTATACAGTTGATATTTGTACCTTTGGACTGCTGTTGACTTGGAAAGAAATACTCTTTTTGTTTCTCAGCATGTGTTTTATACCATGCTTTCTCTAAGTTCACAGAAACTGCATTTGCACCACAATCTGCAACTAAGGTTGCTAATTTTCTGTTTATAGAGCACACAATCACGGGTTCCTCTTAAACTCCTTAAAATGTTTCTGCAGTTCAACCAATTGTGACACCAAGAGTAACTTTGAATTTTGCATCATCTTCCAATATACCTGTCTGAAGTTACGTATTGGAGGTTTTTTTAAAAGTAAGCAATGGACTTAATGCTCTTCTGCTACTCTAGTGAATGGAAAATAAACCAGATTATTGAGGCAAGATGGACTCTCTTACTAGCCTACTTATCTGTATTGTGAGACCTACTTTTATGTATGTTTTATATAAAAAAGTTTGATTTGGCAATAAACTTTGTGTTAAGTATTTAAATTTTTTTTTGTTGTTCATTTCACTTGTGCTGTGATCCAAAGATGTTGATTACAGTATTTAGTGTCTAAAGACTATTTTTTTATTAATCTCATCACTTCCGTCATTATTATGCTGCTTGTTCTCTATAACTTTCTGCTGCAATTCCTTGTGCAGAAGTTTACTATTGCACAAGTCTGTCACCGGAATTTTGTTTAATTCTTTTTGAGTCTCTGTCAGGAAATGTTTGAAGTCTAAAGCACAGATCCTACTCTCCTTCCTGTTCCTCCACACCCTCTACTGGCAACTAAATAGGATTTTGGAACTCAAAGCCTTGGATCAACTCCATTAAGAATAAAACCATTATCGTGAGTTGAGAAAGTCATACCTAAGAAAGATACCTGCATGAAAAGCATCATCCTTATTTCATAGGAATAAATCTCTCAGTCTTTCAGTGATGCTCAGTCTCGTAAGTATTCCGTTTTGGGTCACCCAAACTGATACACAAATGGCTACGTTGATGTGTTCCTGGGCACTCAGCAATTACTAAACTGCAAGAGTCACACAAGGATTATTTCCCTGATGGTGGTACTTCAGAGATCTATAATAAAGAACCAACTATATTTACCTTGAGTAGCTGAAAACTGCCAACTATGGTAACTACTAAAAAACTGCAAGCATTTGTCTCTCAAGCTCTGACCTGGAATGTGTTTTGGGAAGTATTTAAAGATACAACTAGCCAAAAATATACAGGTTCTAAATACCATTACAGAGTTTATCACTGCAATGTCTTCTTTCTGACCACAGCCATAGGTATGTAGGAGCAGTTTATTTTCTGACAGGGATTAATGCCAAGTGCTGGTGTGTTTGTGGCGGCTTTTTTGTTTTGGGGTTGGTTGGAGGGTTTTTTGGGTTGGGGTTCTGTTTCATTTGGTTTTGGTTTTTTATTTCCAACTACAATTGAAAGAATAATTATTTTGGCTACCGGCATTTTGGTGTTCTAATAAATGAATTACACTAACTTTTTGTGTTCCAGAAGGGGGGAAAGAAGGTTTTTGTGTAGAACTACCTCTTTCATATACAGTTTTCAGGGGATTTTTTGTTAATTACTGCTTGTTTGGAATGTTCTAGATTTGGAGATTTTTTCTGGTGGTTGAGCTAAAAAATGCAGAAGCTTCTTGCAATAGGTCTGTGTCTGAGTTCAGTAGGCAAAAGCTTAGGGACAGAAGGATAAATGCTTTTGGAAAACAATCATTAAAGATTTTCTTTACTGAGGAACTGATTTAGAAAGCTATCATAGTTTAGCAGAAAGACAGGATAAACTGAACTTTTGTGTATGTGAGTCCTAGTTTATCCAAAGAAGGGGCTTTTCTGAGTACAAACTAACTAAGGTTTAGGCAAGACACCAAATTCCTTAATACTAGGAGGGTAGCTTTAGGTCTGGTGTGAGCTTGTAACTAAAGTACTTTGTCCTAGAATTTCAGTGTGATAATATTAACTATGTTATAGCAAATGTTAAGTTAAACCACGAGATACCAAAAGAGAAGATAAGTTGGTAAATCATTGGTTTAACAACAGAATTAATCGTGCCAGATATTATCCTAGTTTGGAACTTGATAGTTTGTATTGCTTAAGAGAGATTGCTTGGAAAAACATGTTTGTGGCCTTTTTTGGTGGAAATCCTATTGATCTCTTGAATTCCTTAGGGGAAAGGGACAGGTAATGCTGGTGATCATTTTCTGTACTTTCCTGTGCAGGAATAAACTCACACTTTTAAAATCTTGAGTTTCACTAGATGGCAGCATCTCAGTGTCTCAGCAGGAAATTACGTTTGTATAGAGAAACAAATCCCAACAAGCACAGTAAAAAAAACGTGTAGAACTTCCTTTAGTACAAAGGTCAGTAAATGCGGTTTGAGATCTCTTGGTGAGTGACTATATTACGCTGATTCTTTGAAGCATTTACAAATAGTGACAAATGTTCGTATCACCTGATTGCTTGATTGAAAAATGTATTTATAGTGCATTTTGCTCCCAATGCATTGTGATTTAGGGAAGTACTTAAACTGATGAGGTGGCTTTTGGAAAGAAAGGAATTTTTTAGTTACGTTGCTTCAGAAGTCTGATTTGTTGAATCTGTAACCTTCAGGAAAACAGTTTTGCTGCAACTTTTTTCAGGAAAAACATCTGACAAAACAGAATGCCTCTCTGATCAAAGTAAAAGAAATTAATAATCTTATTTAAGACATAGAATGCTAAATTCGATTTGGTAATCTGAGTCACAGCATGGATTTGAGCATCTCTAGAGGACAGCATTGGCTGCTAGCCTAAGGAAGATAAGGTACCTTTATCTTAACTTCCCAGTGAGTTACTTAATGTGTTGGACTCACGTGTATATTTTAAGACTTTGTGTTCTTATGACACCTTTCTACACTCATAGCTACACAGAGTTTACTCAGAGGATTATAAAACTGCAGAAAATTTTACTAAATGGTGTTTGAATGTGTGTGCTGGGGCAGAAAAGAGCTGTATTTTGCCTTTTGGCTGTTACATGTTGACTAAGGCAGAAGCTCCCAGAGATTCCCTGCTACTTGCCCCAGGCATGCTCAGGGCTTCCCTGAGAACAAGCAACCAAGAGACAGCTTCATTCCCCTCCCACCTTCTTGCTTCATTGGAGCTGGGAATCTGCTGTGCTGGAATATTCTTAAGACAATTCAGAGCAGATACCAAGACCAGGGTATTGTGTAGAATTTATTGCAATCTAGGAAGCTGAAGAGTTAGTAGTTTGAGAAGGAAGACCTGCTTTCTAAGAACACAAGGGGCAGTGGAAACACAAGGTTACAAACTATTATACTGCTGTTTCATATTGGCCCTTTTTTTTTGTGCCTGTGTAAGAAAAAGATCAGTTTTTGTTATAATGAAGCCTAACTCCTGAGTTCAAATTCCTTTTGTTTTTTTATTTTTTTGAGGGGGTTCCTATGTATAATTAAAAACAAACAATAAAACCAAAACCAAGGCTGAGGCAGTCCTGCCCCTCGGAACCCTGAGGGCTGTGCTGCAGCCAAACAGGACAATTGTGATGGCAGAGGTACACTCTGGATCACTACTAGTTTTTGGAAAGTACTTGCGTCTGATTCCCAGGGGGTGGTATCGGCTCCTCTTTTTGTTCAGGTTTCCATGACGTCTCGTGTCTGTGCAGGTGGGCACCATGGGGCGGCTGGATGGGAAGGTCATCCTGCTCTCTGCAGCAGCACAGGGCATCGGGCGAGCAGCTGCTATAGTAAGTTGGAAAAGGTTTGTTCTCCTGTACCTAAGCAAGGCCCCTAATGCTAGCTTGTCTAATGGCACCTGCACCAAACCTGTTCTTGAATTAATAAACTATGGATGAAGCCAGAACTGCACACTGAAAAATCAAGGAATAATGTACCCACTGTATGGTATCAAGCAGGCTTTGTGCTTTTTGAATTTCTGAAAAGCTCAACTCTGAGTGGAGATGTTAAGCAAGGATAAGGGTAAGACTTGAAAACAGTTGCAACTGCTTTTTTTAAAAAAATGCCTGGTACTGTCTGTACCTCTAATCAAATATCTCTACTGCTTTGTTATGGGAGAAAATAAGGACAATTGAGGGAATATTTCTTTGTCTAAAGCTGAATACTGTTAAGATCCCCTACAGCAAAGACAAAACAGTGTATCTATATTCAGAGTTGACATAACCAACTCTACATGATATGAACAACACAGCTACAGCATTGTTCACAATGAGCAACTGTAAGAAACCCTTTACAAATTCTGTTGAATTCTGTTTAACAGTAATCCAACAATTGTATTAACTTTCTGGTTAGCTTGTAATACCTTTTGACCAGTTCTCCTGCTACTTCCCTTTAACATAGCACATAAAAAAACCCAGTAAAGTTATCTCAGTAGCTCTGTAATGTAATCAACAACCCAGGAAGAGCTCCCATAAGTAGGATTTTTGCCAGACTAGTTATTTTCTCACACATATGGTTAAGAAGAAGATGCTGATCTTTGCTCTTACATAAATCACTCAGTCCAAGGAGTAGGTAATCTTCCTGATAATTTCAGTTTGTAAATACCCAACAAGCCATGGAAGGCTGGTATGTCTAATGCCACTGTCCTCTTAAGCTGCGTTTGAGACACTTATTTGGAAGGTTAGGGGCTAGAGTCCAAGATGTCAGAATACTTTAGACACAGAGGTTACTTTGTTAGCTGTTGATTTGTCAGTAATCACAATACAAAGGAAGCTGGTTTTGAGGGGATCATCAAGAATGAAGGAATATCTCTGGTTAAGTACCAAAGAAAAGTCATGCTGCTTTAATATTGTTCTGTTCCAATTATTTGGATGCAAAGGATTTTGTTAAAGTTTATATACCACCATTCCCTTTTTATGGCTTCTGCCTTTAACTGTCAAATCCTATAACTTAAATCCAACAATACAGACAATTCTAACCCTACATTTATAATGTGCTTACTGGTGCAGCTAACAAGGGCAATAATAATATCAGTTGTCTTAGTCTGGTTACTGTTCTTATACATTATTTATGGATCCCTTACTTTAAGGACAAGATCTTAAATCTGTCTTATATCCTGTACAGTTACTTAGTTGTCCCCAGGATATGTGGTAATTGATGTCTAGTACTTACTCCCTGACTTCTTGTGCCCAGGAGGAAAAGTGGGAGATCAACTGCCTTTGGCCAACTGTTATTTTAAGCCAAAAAGAACCTAAGAAGAAAACAGATTTTATTCCTGATAAGACCTTGAATATCTAAATATAAACTGCTTTTCTTGTATTCTTCAGGCGTTTGCTAAAGAAGGAGCCAAAGTAATTGCTACAGACATCAATGAGTCTAAGCTGCAAGAACTGGAGAAATATCCAGGTAAATATAGGCATTGGTTCAGCTCTTGCAAGTTTTGTTCCAGGCTGTCTGAAATAGAATTTGAAGATAGGAAAACTTCAAAAGGCCAGAAAAAAATGGAAACTATCCAGACTAATTCTTTAGATATTGGCATTGCTTTATTCTGTGGTGTGAAATGGCAGAAATTTGGCATGTAAAATTTTGCAAGATCAGCATATCAGAGTATTACTCCAGGCATGTGGAATAACTTTGAGTTTTTTGTGTCACAGAAGAAGTTGCTATTTGTTTACCAGAATGGCATGCATTTCAGTTACCTTTTGACATCACTAGGCTGTCAAGTGTGTCACTCTAGAAGGCATGGAAGGCATTTCTCTGATCGCTAGAACATCCAGCTATACAAGAAGGTAGATTTAGTGTTTTGCATTTCCATGGCCCTTATTTAGCTATCCTTTTAATGCATTCCTTGCTGTCCTGTAGAATTCCTATATCTTCAGAAACTAATCCTACAAACACTAGATACGCCTATTCTGTTTGTACAAATGGTCAGGCCTGAACATTGCTTTCCTACTGATACCACAGGAACGTGCTTCAGCAGATTTTGCATAGCTGTGTTTCTAATTGTAAGTGACACAAATGGGACATTATATTAAAAAATATTTTTTCAATATTGAAATAAATAAGACTTGGATATGTTTTACAATTGAAAACACTTCCAACTTAATTAGATAGAAGGAAGTAGATTTAATGAATTCTTATTTACAGGTGACAGTAAAATACACAAAACGGCTTTTCTCTGGCATAGCTTTTAGTGTGAACATCTGTCTCTACTGACTGAAGTTAACCATAAGCAATCCCTTTGTAGTTCTTTGGGAACTTTAGCGCTTTCCAGGTTCTTTCACAGGAAAAGTTTTTTCCCCTGCTAGTATGTTCACAAGGAAAGAAGTAATTTTCCATATACTCAGAGCCATTTCCATCCTTTAGATACATAATTCATCTAGACTTGGCATGTTGTGGTCTTTGAATTTTATCCAGGAGAGGTAATTCCATGCAATGCTAATAACCAGCCTGTAGTCTGATTGCATTGTTATGCACAAATCTCTTCAAAAATGTCTATCATTTAGCTAAGACATATAAAGCCTGTTCATGGACTAGTCAGTTTGGCTTCCAAAGAAACAGGTTTTTATCCATTTCAAATCAAATTCTCCCTTAATTTAGACAACACTCAGATGCTTTACAGACAACTTTACAGTATTTCATAGAATTATGGATGTTGGACAAGACTTCTGGAGACCATGCAGTCCCATCTGCTGCTCAAAGTGGCTCTGGTTAGAGCAGGTAGCTCAAGGCTGTGTTGAATCAAGTTCTGAACATCTCCATTCCCTCCTGAAATTTTAAATAGCATGACTTGCTGTCTCAATTTAATCATTTCACTAACTTAATGATTAAGTGTAGTTCTCACTGAATTGAATTGTAAGAGCAATTCTCAGCACTTCAGAAAAATCATCTGCTGATCCCTAGTCATATACATTGAAGAAAATACCTTGTTTTTTCTAGGCATTCAAATACAGGTTCTGGACGTCACCAAAAGGGAGCAGATAGAAAATCTGGCCAAGGAGATTGAAAAGATTGACGTCCTCTGTAACATTGCAGGGTAACCAGCTTCTCTTTGATACTACTATTTTTTCAGCTTTCCCTATCCTCCAGAAGTACCTTTTGTTTTTTCAGTGCACTGTATTTTTTTCATTCTAATGGATTTTGTACCTTAATACCAACTTTAATGTGTTTTCATCAAAATTGAATGATTTGTGTGTAGCCACATTACCCAGAACAAGACAGAACCGGTCTGGAACTTAGGTTTTTCCCACTCTGTGGGTTCCCTATATTGTTGGCTTTGCCCTCTTAGCACAACAGTGAGGAAAGCTGATGGTGTGCTAATGCTCTACATATTTTTTCCTATTGCCAAGCATTTCATTGCACAAACTGAGTCTGCCTTGCGGCTCTGATGCTCAACACAAGAAATACACTCTTGTTTGCATTCTTCAAAGGAGCTTTTGTCCCTTCTTTTCAAGGTTGGAACAGTTGACTATCACAAAACAGTTTGGGAAAAATGTGCATAAAGCACCATAGAAATGTAAACTAGAGACAGTAATCTACTTCATGCACTTCCTCTAGGTTTGTTCATCATGGAACCATTCTGGAGTGTGAGGAGCGAGACTGGAACTTCACTATGAACCTCAATGTTCGCAGCATGTATCTAATGATCAAGACATTCCTTCCAAAGGCAAGACTTGATCACGCATGACTTCTAGTCTCTGCTACACTGTGTTTAAAGTGTGAGAGGTCTAAGTTTGCTACTCTGACAGGATGGGATTTGAGATAAGCAAGGATGCGGCTTTGGACAGGGGTGCCCTTAGATTAAAGTGATCCTACTGTAAAGCATTCTCTGCATTGTGTAATCTTTTAAGTAGACAATTTATCTAAAGGATCTGGCAGAGAAGATTAATTCAGGGGTTTGCCCTATGTAATCTGTAACTAAAATCCTTCAAATGCGGAGCAGTGAGGGAGCCATTGCAATAAAGGACTACCATATTACATTCCAGCACACGGCTGCACAATACCACTGCTACAAAACATTTATAAATAATGTATCTGCTTAATGTGAATTTTATGGAACTCTGGAAACTATCTTGTGCAGCAATTCAGTGACACTGATACTAACATGCTGCTTATAGCAAAACAACAATTTGATGAATCTAGCAGTTTGAGGAAGATTGTTTTTGACGTAATAACTAGGTTCGGGTCTACAAAAACCTGTGGACTGAATAAGGTGTTTGTATTCTTGTAAATGCAAAGACCAGATGTGGAAGCTGTGATCGTGACTGGATGACAACTACTGTTTTCAGTATTGTTCCAGTCCTGTTAGTTTGGTGGTGGTTTGTTTTTCTTAGCTGAACTTAATTTTCAAAGTGGGTTTGTTTTTATTCTAACAGCTTCATGCATATCAGGTTTTAGGATGCCTGAAAAGGTTGTAACTTAAAGAAATTTCACTGCAATTCAAAGGTGCTGGAGGGTTGTGTTTTAATCTTCTCCAAAACAAAAATGGTTTAAATGGGATCAGCGAATTGCTGCATTGGTAGATGGCATGAGCAGATATCTATGTAGAGTAACTTAGTGCCGTAACAAGAGAGCCATGATTCAGAGGTGGCTATCTAGGAAAAAAATCCTTACCTTGCATAGCCTCCAACCCTGACATGACTTAGGAGAAGTGAGTGAGAACTTTAGACTCTGCTTTACTGTTTCAGTCAAGGGGACCTGTCCATGACAGTTAAGCTTTGTTCCCCTGAGTATCAATTGCACATAAGGCTGTTCTGTGAGTTGCTGTGGGCTATTTTCCTGAACCTGCAGATGGCAAAATAGCTTGCATTTGAATGACACAAGTACTCTTTTGCAGATGCTTAAACAGAAATCTGGGAACATTATAAATATGTCTTCTGTGGCATCCAGCATCAAAGGTCAGTAGCCTGCTAGACTTTCTTATACAAATCTTTAAAATTATGGGCATGCAAAATAAATATTGCACAACTTCAAATTTAGAGGACATTCTAAGTTCAAAGTTCTTTCTAAATCCTATGGAGGGATGCATTTAGGAAAAAAAAAAGAAAGTATGAGCACATCAGCTCATACATACATGCAAGGAAACAGACGGAAAATTGCAGAAATGCCAAGGTACTTACCTCTGAGATTTTTCAGTGTTTTGTAGCATCCTTTTTACAAGTTTTTATTAATTAAAAAGGAATTAGCTCCAGTGATATCCTCCTACATATGTTCTTCAGAGAAACAATGAAGAAAGGACAATTACATAAAAAAAGCTTTAGCTATGCTTCCCAAGGAACCCTGATGGTGACTAACAGATGGGTTTCTGCTGTTCCTAAATCTTTGTTGCTTTGTTGCCTTTTCTGGACTACTCCCCAAGCTTATACTATTGAAAAATTGTGTGCTTTCCTCTGGTGTATCCCTGAGCAGAATTGTGGCAGTCAGCATTCTAGCTAGCCTGTCCTTATGGAAAGGATACAGGTCCTACAGGAAATTCTGGAATCCAGAAGCAGGTGCATATTGAACAAACTTGTCTTTTTTTTCTTTTTTTATCTGTTTAATCATGTGCTGCCTTAACACGGACCTTCTGTTAGGAGTTGTGAACAGGTGTGTATATAGTACTTCAAAGGCAGCAGTTATTGGGCTAACAAAGTCTGTGGCTGCTGATTTCATTGAACAAGGCATCAGATGCAACTGCATATGTCCTGGTAAGTGTTCTTACCTTATTCTGTAAACTAGGATCAGATGCAAGAAGGCCAGGCTTAGTTTGGCATTATTAACAAAGAATAGACTTGCCAGTGGCAACTGCATTTACCAGCAGTCTCAAAGAATACGACATGGTTCTAAGATTTCTGACATTTAATACAGAAAAGTTGCAACTTCTGTGGTTAAATTGTATGTTTAGTCTGTTAACCCAGTATGTGTGCTTTATATACATGTTACCAAGTATTTGAATGCTTGTTTTCAAAGATGTAGTCTAGGGAGTTAGAAGCAGGGAAGGGCTAGCTAACGGGTTGGCCACTGTTTAACCATCTGAAAGTTACTGAATCTAATTCTCAAAACCCTTGCCTTCTGTTGAAATTTAGAATCATATGCCATATTAGTAGCAGTGCAGTCTTCTGAGTTATATTATGAAGTTACAATAAGTGTTAAGACATACAAATGAAGAAGTAAACTGTCTTTTTTTTTCATGATTGCTGATGCAGTTGATTTTTAGCACTGAATTTAAAATTTTTCTTAGGTACTGTTGACACACCATCTTTACAGGAGAGAATCAAAGCCCGGCCTAACCCAAAACAGGTGAGAAAGCAATTTATTATCTTGATCACGTGTGTACAAATATTTAACTCTCTTAAATCAAAAAAAAAACAACTATATATATAGTGGAACTTCTGTCCCTATTCAAGAATGTCCCTAATTTCAGAGTACCACAGGTAACAGTGGTGTCTCCTTTGACAGTGTGTCAGCTTGTACTCCACAGTCTTAAAATGCCTCAGTAAGATGCTATTGCTTAGTGAATACAGAGGGCCTGTCATCCTTGGAAGCAATTGCAACTGCTGGTTACAGTATCCAATGCAAAAGTAGAGGACATTTTCTCAGTGAGAATAAAGATAGTATTTGATTTCATTTCTGTGGCATGTGGCAGCCACAAACTAGTGCCAAACTGTGACAAAGGGCATTCTGGCCTATGCATTTCAACATTATTCGGGATGCTTAACCACACTGACTAGACAACTGTAAGGTCTCATTTTGAAGGGCCTAGGAATATCTACCACCAAAGGAAGAAGGTTTTATGTTGCCTGTGTTCTGGAACCAGAGATTTAGGTGCTGTATAAAAGTGTCCTACATTTTTTTCAACCTAAAATTCACATCACTATTGATCTTATATTTTTCTAGCATAAATTCCCTACTCAGTGCACTAAAGAAAGTTATGAGTAGAGATGTGTTTCCAATATTGCTTTATACATGTCAACAGATTAAAATAATTGGTTTTTTATTTTTGATATACCAAATGCTCTTTTATATCCAGGCATTGAAAGACTTTCTAGCCAGACAGAAGACTGGTAGGATGGCTACTGCTGAAGAAGTGGCCCATCTGTTTGTGTACTTGGCCTCTGATGAAGTAAGTATAGAACTATAAAATGTCCTGCCACAGCATTCCCTGCTACTTTGCTGCCTCACAGAGTAAAGTGTATTTGTTTCAGGATTATTTATATTGTCTTTGAGTTGGATTATTAGAAAAGTAAAAAACCTGACCATCTTTTACTGAGTTCAATCTGCCATACAAAAAGTACTCTGAATGTTGACAGTGATTACAAGGCATTTGGTACTATAGCATGGTGATTTCATTGCCGTCTGAGCAAATTGACTGACCCCAGATTATCCTGAATGGTAGATGTGGGCTTGTTTGCTTTTCCAAGATTGCACCGTGACTAGATCATGTTCTAAGGACATAGAATTAGTAGTTGTCACCTACCTTTACTATTCAAGGGCAAAATAGAACTGCTGGAGATTGTAGCTAATGCTCAGAGTGAATCTGCCCTTTCAGTACAAGGAAAACAATAAACCCACTGAGGTTATTATACACCAAACTCTTGATGACCACTGCAAATACCACCAACACTTACGAGAAACCACAGTGTTATTTTACCTGATATAAATTTGCTATGACTCAGGAACTGGACTGGATTCCTCTGGACTTGTGCAGCAGTCCTAATGTGCATGTCAAAATACTTTAATAGATTTAATTCAGTCCTCATGTTGTGATCTATCAGTAATCTGTTTCTCAATCTCATCTTGGTTTTGGTATTTTTTTTCAGTGCTACTAATTTTTTGCAGTCTGCTTTCAGGGTTTTCAAGCATGGGTAGCTTGTCGATACATTCAGTATGCTTCAGTACTGGCACAGAGAGGAATGCCTACAGCTCAGTTGCTTCCATCACTCTATGCACCACCTAAATTTTCAGTTAGGTCTCCTCATAATTATCAGCTGATCTGCTCAGATTCTGCTCAGCTGAACAGCTAGTAACAACATAGTGTGAGGCACTTATTCCTGCAGGTAAGATATCTGAAGTCTAGCTTATGTGAATTTCTACACTCAGGATGCATTATAATCTTAATGCTTCTAATAGTACTTTTGCTACACTCCCTTGAGTTAACTGAAAGGTTTCAATTTCAAAGTTTGCTTATATTCAGATATTTTACTATTTATTCAATTATCTTTGTAAAACAAAACAAAGGTGTTTGTAGAAAAAGAAAGCAAATTTTTTTGAATTTAAAGTAGTGTTTTCCTGTAATTAATCACCATGAAAAATTAATTCAAATCATTGTTCTTTTTCATGTAATTTCAGTCTGCCTATGTGACTGGCAATGAACTAATCATCGATGGAGGATGGAGCTTGTGATCGACCCTCCCTGCAAAGGAAACTTTATACCATGAAAGGCAAAAAGTGAGGATGGTGTTTCCTGCAAAGATTTAGGTCACGCACATGATGTCTTTCCAAACAACTTTGCTGCATTTTTCCTGCTATTTTCTGCATTTTTACTTCTTCTAAATTGATCTTACTGATTCACTTTTCCTTAAATAGTGGAACACTGGAGTAAAACGTACTTCATATATGCCTTCAATGTATGGCAACTCCAAAAACACAGAAGAATACCAGCTTAATGTTTAAGAAGGTCAAAAATAATATTCAAGGTACAAAATCTGAGTTGTGTTTTAAGCAAATCTGAGTGAAAGAAATCAAATACTATATTTATTCTCACTTTATAAAGTATTTGGAAATTAAACATTCACATCTACATTTTCTACTAGCATTGACAGACTATCCAGATAAAATGGAGCAACAACTATTAAATCCGCCAAATGGATCCTGAACTAAGTATGATTTCAACAGAAGAAAGCAGAAATAATAATAAATTTGAAGATTTGAATGTTTGAATCATTTTTTTACTGATCCAGATGTTTCTGTAATAAGAAAACATACTAGTTGCAAATTATAGTCGGAAGCGCATTCTGCTTTGCAAGTTATGAAGTAAGTACTTTGCTGCTCTGTGCTATTGTTAGCAAAATATTTTAGAACTCTAATAGCTATAGAAAAACAATCCGAATTGTTGAAGAGAATGTTACAAGCCTGACAACACTTACAGTTACAAAGCGGGAGCTGCAAGACAGTCAAACATGTAGATATGTGGTGTATGGGTGCATGAAACTTCCTGCCTATACATCAAAGAGCCAGTGTACTTGCACAGCTGGTTTGTGGAACTGCCATGTACATTTTCCAGATCCTGGGCAAGTTAGGCTGCTGGAATCTGGGCAAGCAGTAGTGCAAAAGACAGGGCAACAGGCTATACCATTAGCAGCAAGAGGATTGGCCACTTTGTGGCATTTGTGAGGGTTTCTTTGTTTAAGCACAAAATCACTATAGGCACTGTCTTCACAAAGCAGAAATGGTGGAGAGGAGCCTGATCTAATGGTTAAGACTAAAGCTTAGAGCATGTCAAGCACAGGGACATGTACTTATACAATCAGTTATAAAATGAGTATGTTAACTAGTACAAAAGAGAAGAAGCAGAGACCAGAACCGTTTCATTAATTGTATAGGTCACTTCTAAAATGGTCTTGGAAGTACTGTTACTCTATTTCCTCTCCTCTGCCTTCATGTACAGAAAGTACTATGTGAGGACATCACTTTAGCAGGCACAGGTGGAGGTATGAGGGGGAGAAGTATTCTTAAATACACAAGTGGATCTTCATGAATATTGCTTGGCTTCTGGCACAAAAGCAAAAGGAGTGGATTTTACCACTACAGATAGAGCAATGTATTCTTCTCCAAAATGATGCACTGATACTGGACAAATACTGCAGAATCTGTATGCTAGGTGCTACATTTTGGTGCTCTGTGCTTTATTCTCAAGTACCAACACAGTTTGTACTAAAACACAAGGCAAAGTTTCTCTGTAAAGAATTGTTTCTACAAGAGTGTGTTGATGTTTTTGTTGTGGTAGCATATGGTAGCTTTGATTGTGAAACAGAAACCTATTATTGTAAAGTCCCATCCTCTGGCGAAAAAACATAGATCCTGACCCAGAGATCTAAGGCAATGAATAACCTGAATTCCAAAAGGATTTGTTTTGCTAACATACTGCTTAAACCCGACATGAATGACATAGACTGACTGCCTATAAACATTACCTTTAACAATTGTACACAGCTCCATTTATCTAGTTCATGTATGAAGCTGTATGTAATTTGATGTATATAGTATATAGATCAAATACATATATATGTATTTGATGTATATACTATGTATATATGTATTGATGTATATGTGAGGG
This sequence comes from Anabacerthia variegaticeps, assembly GCA_035583185.1. Taxonomy (NCBI): domain Eukaryota; kingdom Metazoa; phylum Chordata; class Aves; order Passeriformes; family Furnariidae; genus Anabacerthia; species Anabacerthia variegaticeps. The sequence goes on along the minus strand of JAWWEW010000131.1, from coordinate 23,706,902 downwards.
AAGAATTAAAGAATAAATGCTCCTAAGTATGACTCATCAGTAATCAATGCACAGCAAAAATGTGAAATATTTTGTAGTTTTCTGTAACAACTGCCATGTTTATAAAATTATTGCTTAAGCTTTTTAATATTAACTGAAGCATCAATATAAATTATCTGATTTGAAAGATAATGGAACATGTCTAGGTAAAATCAGGCCTCATTTTAAAATTGTAAGTAAAAGTAAATTTCACAAATGAGAAGAGTATTGTGGCTGTTGGCTTCCTCAGGCTCATTATGAGTTTAACGTTTACCTTTAATCATGGTTGGCACACTCTGACCTTGTGCAGTTTGTTTATGGGGTTTTCCAGAATCTAGTATTTCAGTCAAGTGACCCTGGCAGCGGCAGCCAAGCAGGAGCAAGCTGAGGCAGAAATCCAAAGTTATCCAAAATGTCTCCACCAATGTTCACTGACATAAATTCAAATGTTAAAAGTTCAGGCTGGAAGGATACTTTTCAGTGGTTACAGGGTTTAATATAAAGGCCAAAGTCCTTCTCTAGTAGGTGTGGAAGGCTTACCTTGAAAAGAGAATCTCCTCACTGCAGTAACACAGGAAAACTGCACTGTGTGTTCTGAAAATATGTTTCTAAGCTCACTGGTCATTGTAGTTTATGGATGCTATACAAAAATGGCGCTTTTTTCTCCACTTTTATTTTGTCAAAGCACTCCTGCAAGGGCTTTTCTAGTGGGACGCCAAGAATGTGGTGGAGCAGAAAAATAAAAATCAGGAGAGCTTGCTGTCTCTTGCCTCATTAGCAATGCTTTTTCATGGGTATGTTAACAGCTGCAATCCTGAAATGTGTTCTTCTGTCATGGGGTTTTTCAGCAGACTTGCTGGAATTATTAAACGAAAATGCATCTTAATGCTCTCGTGACCTCTTAGTTCCCTGGTCTGTTTTTAATGGAACTGGGTAATTCTCTTTGTTTTCCTTCCACTCCAGTGATAATATAAAGAGGCTTTTTGACTTTTCAGATTCTAGGTCAACCTTTTCTCTTGTGGGGGAGGGTGGAAAGAGACTTCCCTGATGCAGAGTCCTTCTGGAAAATTTAATCTGATCAAAAATCTGCTTTTTTTTTTTCTTTCTCTTGGATTTGTAGTCAGCTTAGTTCTGTGTAATGATACCGAGAGCAGAGTAGCAACATGCTGCATTTGACTCTGCTTTCACATGGGCTCAGTGTAGCTTGCAAAACCAGGTCGAAAGAAGGAGCAGGTCTGTTTCGTTCCCTCATGTGCATTTACAGGTGAGGTGAATGCACTTGTTTCATCCTTAAGAAGTAGAAATGCCTTACTGGGAACACTGTGATGTGCAAATTGGTTTTGTTTGGGGTGGTTTTTCATTCTTAATTCTCCTACCTGCCCTGATGCATTTCTTCTGCAAGCACTCAGATCAGAACCAGCAAGAGCTCCTTATCCTTTCCTTTCACCAAACTTCAACTTGCAATGCTGTGGTCCAGGTTAGAGGATTGCCTGTAGCTTCCCCATGCATCTTCCCACAGCCACGGGAAAGGCAACACAGAAAGCCCTTTCCGTGGGTACAGGGTGCAGTGAATGCCATGGGAAGCAGAGGACTGGCTATGAAAGCCACAAAAATCTACCTCCTCCGGGGTGCCCTGATGGGCACCCTGAGCCTTGGATGGGCTCCGCTCTGGTCCATCGCTCAAACCAACCTGACAGCTCAGCGCTCCATCTCCTGCAGGCATCCCTGTGGCGCCTGGGCAGACCTTTCCCTGCTGTCCCGGCTCTGGAGGAGGGACTGCGGCCAGCAGCAGCAGCAGCACCAGCGGGGGAGGAGGAGCCGCAGCTGGAGCGGGAGCCGTCCCAGAGGTGCTGGGTGTCGCCTCCCGGTCCCCGCCGGGAGCGCTTCCCTCGCTCCGGTCCCCGCTGCTCCCAGGTGAGTTTCCTGCCCCTCCGTGCCGTGGCATCCCCTCCCCTGCGGCTGGAGAGGTGGCCGGGGGCACCGCTGGATGGCTTGGCCGGCAGGAGGCTGCGCCGGGGTGCGCTCCGTGTCTTCTTGCGGGTGCGCTGCGTGGGTTTGGGGCTGTTGGGAGTTTTTAATCGTTATTTATTCTGAATACCAGTTGCCCTGGCGGTGCGTGTGGTATTTTGTTTGTATTCCTTTCTGTACCGTTCGAGTGCTAAGCAGAACCTAGAGAGTCACCAAGGCAACAGTGCTAATGCCATAGGCATGCACGTGCTGTCCCTGTCCATCAGCCCTCCCCCTTTTCCCCTCCTTACCCATTAAAAACAAGTAAAATGAGAGGATCTAATAAAAACCTCTCTGGTTTCAAAATAAGGAAAGTGTATTTTACAGGGAGGTACTAAAATAAGTCTGTCACTGGCTGGTTTCCAGGTGGCAGGCTTTAACCCTGTGGTATGAATTCCACTCTGATTTCTCAGTCACTGATTTTGTTTGAACAGGATGTGAAATTCAAAAAAACAAAACAACATGCCACCCCTCTCCCCCCAAAAAAAAACCCAAAATAAGCCCCCAAAAGACCCTCTCTGGTGTAAATCACTTTGGTCTGATTGATCCAATTGGACATTGCTTGAGGTTCTTGATGCTGCTAACAGGGTGAACACCTGTCACAAAATATATAAGGACAGGACATACACCATTAGACTTCTTGTTCACATCTTGAAACCACCCCTGATAAGCAGAATGTTCATTCAGTCTCCCTGCTTAGTGAACCCTTTCTTTCACATATGCTACTGTGAACAGCCCGTTCAGGAGCTGAAGCTGTGGCAAAGTGGACTTGCCTTTCTCGGAAGTGTTAATGTATTTTGTGTCAACAACTATATGACCCCATGAACTGGGATGTTGCCCATGCACAGCTAGGTGGAGAACAAGATCCTCTTTTTACCCACACACACCCCTTTCAGAGGTACAAAATTAAGTATGGAAGCACAGGGAAAGTAGTCAGTGAAGGGAAGGAGGGAGGCACTGGTCGGTTGCTGAGAGTTTCTATTCCAGTTACTATGACTGGCACTTGTGGATTCCCATGCTCAATGAAAGGATGAAAAAAAAAACCAAACCAAAAGTATAACTGATGTCATTAAAAACCTCTAAGAACACAACTATTTGGTTCTAAAAGTAGTAATTAAAAGTATAGAAAAGTACTGAAATTTGACTAAATTAACACTTTACATTTAAAAAGGAAAGGAAACAAAGCAAAACTATTGCCTTAGAATACATAGAAAGTGTTTGCCTATGGCTCTGGATTCTTTTCTATGCCTTGGCCAAGCCTTAAGCCATTAGAACAGCTCAAACAAAACTACACTCATGTTACAATGGCCCCTGTCTTTGTTTATGGCATCAATCATTCCTAAATATCAAACAATTCATTTCAAACTGAAGGCTTGATAATTGTGAGAATCAGCTCTGACTTATTTCCAATAGTTTAGCAAGGAAGAAATTTCTTGGCTCAAAAGTTCTGGCGTAATTTTACTGGTGTTTTATATGGTCAAAGCAAAGTTAAAGACATTAGGAAATTCAGCTGATGGAAAATACATGCACACCTTTGCTGTAACAGAGAACACTAGCAAGCCTTGTGTTCAGATATTTGCATGCAACTCTTGCTGGCTCAGACTTGTGAAACTGCAGTAAATGTTTGCACCAAAAAAAAATCTGACACACAAAACAGTACACTGCCATATGTCCTGTTAGGATCTATAGGATAAGAAGTGGGCCAGTTAGACTGAGCAAATACAATGACAACCCACAAATTACTTGGATTTTTTTCTCCACTCTGAGAAGTATCTCCATGGAATAAAAGGAGTGAAAAAAAGTATGTTTTATCAGCCTAACCTGAATACAGACTGCAAGCTGAGAATAGTCTGGATCTTTATTCATACAGGCATCTTCTCTTTCTTAGATATTCAGTCAATGTGTTTGTGACTAGTGGCATCTGACAGAACCACGCTCTTCCAAATTCCCCTGAAAATCAACCTGGATCTCATCAGGCTTAAGTTAGGGGGAAAGTGTCCCCTCATGAAGCTTTAGAAATGCCTTGGAGCTTTAGAAACTGTGGTTGTTCTAAGTTTATTAAATGGTTGCTTGCACTGTCATACACACAGGGCCTTTGACACTTTCAGAACTAATGGTCCTGCTAAGTGGTGTTGGCAGTAAATAACCATTATCTTTGTGCTGATAGGAGGCACAAATATATATGTGTGTGTGTATATATATTACAGCCATATTTTTAAAGAGGAATAAACAGGTTAGCACAGATCATTGTGATCTTAAAACTCAGGGTTTTTTGTTTTTGGTTTTTTTTTTTTTTTGCTTGACTTTGTAAGCTTAGTACTGTTCTTCTGTTAGTTTCTGTCTCTTGTTCTTACATCCAGCATACAGACACATGCAAAAACCATTAAATCTGAAATTGGGCTGTGAGGGTTTTTTCACCTGATCTACGGGGAAAAGACAACACTGAGAAGAGTTCCATTTGGAAAACAGTGTTATTTGCATCTCTCTAATTTTTCCATCTTTATTGCTTTCCTCAGGTTTGCAACAATGGTAAAGGAAGATGTAAATGACGGTGAAGATTCTGAGCCATCAGTATGCGAGAGAAATGGCATGATTTCTCTGCATGAGCAAAGTGAGGTAATTAACTAAGATCTCAGAGTACAAATTTAGTCAGAGGGAAACCTCCTTTTCCTTTCTTTTTCCTTCCCATATTGTTAAAATTCCTGGAACTCAAGGGAATACAAATAGAAATCTCGTCAGTGGGAATTTTTTACAACTAACACAGCTTTAGTTTTTAATAGTCTGTGGTATGTTGGATTGCAGGGAATCAGTGTTGCAATTTCAGCTGGAGGTGGAAAATGCATCAGCATACATGTTACAATCAGCTGTGGAATGTAATTATGTGGCCTTAAATTGCTTCTTTGCTTTCAAATTGCATATGTCAGTCCATTTGCTGAAGGTTGTTAATGCATATCTATCTTCCTTTTCTTACCTAGTAAAAATTCTAAAACCCCACACTTTTAAACTTCCATGCCTATTTCCAGTGTTCTTGGAAACTTCTATGGCTTTAAAAAAAACCTGGAAGTAAGCGCAAGTATGAATAAAATACTTAATGTAAAAAGGACTTGAAAGTAACCATGTAGTATTGAGTATAAAACTAAGTACTGCATGCTGTATCTTTATGCACATGGTGACTGTATACATATAGTGATCACAGAATCATGGGGTAGATAAACAAGTAATTCCATGCTGAAAGCTCACAAGATTTTTGTTCCATTTGTGACTCTGAGTAAGGAATATATATATATATATATAGAGAGAGAGAGAGAGATGAGGCAGAAAAATAATCAGAAATGTGGAACTATTAGTGGGGGAGGGTCAAACCATATTAGAGGCAGAATTCTCTGTCTACAGTATGACAATGAGCTGACATGAGGGTGAATAATTGTAAGGGAAGGTAGATGATTAACTTAAGATAAAGTGAGACACATATCCAAAAATGGTCATAGAGTACTTTGGCTATGAATATGGATAAGTAGATACATCAGTATAAGAGAACAGTTCCAAGGAATCATTCTTCAGGGGAATAACTCCCAGGGTAGTATTTCTCCATCTCTACTTTGACTTACTAGCTTGAGCCTTCCAGCAATGGATCATGTGAGTAATGCTAGCACTGGCCAGCTGTTCTGTTTCTTTCATCTTTCTTTTGTTATTTTGGTTCAAGGTTTTGCAACAGAAATTATTTAGGAGTTATATTAAAGATACTATCTCACTGGAATTATGCTAATTTTTAGCTTTATTGTGAAATCCAGTCTGGAAGCAGAACACTATCACATTGTAGAAAATATTAATAAATATTTAGTTTGTATACAAGAAAAGCTGAACTTGGCCTTTTATTATTGTTTCTTCATCAACTATGCAGATATTGTTGGTGGAGGAGTGCTATTTTGCAGTGGGACAGGAGTCCTGTCAGTTGCAGATAAAAAGGCAAATGTCCTGCAGTCTTTCACATGCAGTTCTTTGTGTCATGCAAAAAACAAACACACAACCAAACCCACCAAATAGAGTACAAAGCTGGATGTGGTTATTTAGTCAATGTAGTCATCTGCAGCCAGCGTGAATCTAGTGAATCACAGCTGACTTCGGGTCTTGTACACTATTTCAGATATGTACAGTGACACTTCTGAGAGAGTCTGCTTGTTTTCATTCAGCAGGGACCAACAGCAGATGCCAAAGGCACTGATGGGAATACACAGACAGAAGAAACTGCTCTCTTGAATCACTGTGCTCAGCAACCTTCAGAAGCAACAGCAAGGTCTTCAACACCTGCAGGAACATGGAGGCAAATATTTGCTTGCCCTCCTCAGGGTTTACTGGCCCAAACAGTGACAAATGGTATGTAAGAAAGAGTTCCGTTAAAATGAGAAATAGCAAATGAAATTTCTCTGAATGGGATGATACCAGTCTGCTGTCCTTGAAAATAATAAAGGGAAATAGCTGTGGTTTACTTTTCACACTTTCATTCCAATGTTTCAGAAGAAAAAAAAAATACAGAGGTAAAACAAAGATTTGAATGTACACTTTTTGTTCCTCCCTCCTCTCTTACATGTCTATCGTAGTAGGTATGTTTTTGCATTGTAAACTGTTTTCATCAGAAGAAAGACCTCCTAATTTTTGTCTTTATATTTTGTTTTGGTATAAGAGTGTTAAGGTGATTCTAAACACAATAGTACATGTGGCACACTGGATGGCTTTTTGTTTATTAAGGCAACAAATACAAGATTTTGCAGTAATACTGTCTTTTGTTCCTTAATACCCCTTGGCTCGCAGAGCCAAGAGCCCTAACTACAAGGCAAACTGACCCATTTTGCTTAAGATTTGTCCTAAAGTTCATGGAAAGCTCATGGAAGAGATGCCTGGCTAATGAGTTATTCAAGATTTTTCCTAACAAAAGACACTTCCTGTGGTTTTGACTGCTTCCACAGCTTCCATTCTCTCACTTGGGATTCTTAGGCTTTTATGTTTGGAGATCTACTGATTTTCCCTTTGACACCTGTCACCCTCAAGTAAGTTTAAGAAAAATCCAACCCAGAAATGCAATACATTTTCTTATGAGCATGAGAAGAGGGATTTATTCAACACATTTTTTCCTCTCCTTCAGTCCTCTGCTTTTATATCTATGCATGCCTGTTCTTGTTGGACAACTGTAGGAACAGATTTGTGGACCTGGAAAGAGGATAATATTTTCACATATTTTATAATATTTTCACATACTTCTCTCATAATATTTTTCAGGATTTTTTTTTCCCTGTGGATTATCCTTCCTTGATTGCTGCATCAAGGGAAGTATCTGTACTCTGGCTATCCAGAGACGTGACCTTCTTCAGAATGTTTTTCCCAGGGGTAACAATGTATTGCACAAGCAGATCCAGCCAAAAAATTATACTTCAATTCTTTTAAAAACTGGGTTGGAACTGCAGTCATGAGCATGAAGATATGCCAGGCTGTTCAGATTTTACTGTGGTTCTGAAGTAGCTGAAGGAAGATAAGTAAATGCAAGATAAGTTAGTGAAAGCCTGCTTTAAATTTGGAACCTGTGAAGTGCTTTCCACAGTGGCCCAAGGCTCACTCAGTACATTTTGATCTCTAACAATATTCTTGTTACCATTTTTTAATGTATCTTAGCATCTAAAAAATCGGAACATCGGTTTAGGGACCATCAGAGATTAAATGTATTGTTAAAGCTAATTTTTAAGGTAAGTAATTTTATTTCTGAAAGTCATGCTAACTATTTCTTCAGTAGAAAAACAAACGTGATCCAACAACAAAGTTGTTCCTGAGAGATGATTAAATATGAATATTTCTTGTTTTGTTCCAGTTGCAGTTGTGGTCCTGGTTTGGGCTGTGGTTTGGTCCATAACTGGGGCTGAGTGTCTCCCAGGTGGAAATCTGTTTGGAATTCTGTTTCTTTATTTTTTTGCTGTCGTTGGAGGTAAAATTTTTGGATTCATCAAAATACGAACACTACCCCCACTCCCTGCTCTTCTGGGTAAGACATCCTTCCTTCTTTCCTTCCTGCCTATTTGGTGTTGTTTAAACCTCCGATTAGGATCTGCATTCTAGGCATGTTTGTATTGGGAACACACAAACTGTGTCACACTCAAAATCTGTATCTTTTTCTGATACTCTTCAAGAAGGTGCAAAATTCCCCAAACTAGCTCAGGTGAAATTGTTACTAAGGCTCTCCTCTTAATTCTTTGGGGATCAGAGAACTGTACACCTGCAGATTCAAAGCTTATTGTCCTTCACTCCCTTCTGTCATGGTTCCTTAAAATTTGGGTTTAATAACACCAAACAGGAATCTTAATTATGTTATAGTAGAATAATAAATTCATAGCAAAATTATTAGTTTCTTACACAGTGAAAATGTTTTTTAAAGAAAAGACAGCAGGAATTCCCTACTAGTAGTAGTACAAAGTATTTCTTTCTTCTTCCTTCATCTCAAGATAACTGGCACATGAGAAAATAAATTCACCATAAGGACTAATACTTCTGAAGATAGTTAATCTGAATCAATCTTAACACTGTTTTTCCCATCAACATCATATTGTCTTTTACCTAGAAATGAAAAATAGGAGATGAAAATAACTTTAATTCTGACATCTTCAGAACGTTTTCAGACTTCTCTCCTACATGAGGTTTTGATTTTGCTTGTATCAGTAAAATATTGTGAAGTGCTCTGATGTCCATGAAGCTGGAAAATGAAGCTCCAGGTTCTTGTCACCAGCTGCATGCTGTCCCCTTACTCTGCTTACTGCAGAAATGAGTAAAGCTGTTGACAGACAGTAATACTTCATGGCAGGGTGGGCTATGGTACCTGCCTGTAGCACCCAGGTGATTTTGTTGTGCTTCACACAGTAGCTCTGTACACAGCTCCATCAGGCAGCATGTGCATTCTTGCACTGCTTAGTTTCACCAGCAAGAAAAAATTCAAATGAGAGGGAGGGAAGTTTTGCATAGAGCATGCATGCCTGCAATAATGTGAACACAGAATGTCACACACAGGGAGTCTGCCCTTTCTAAGTAAACACACCTCTTAAACAAATAAAAACATTTCTGACCATTTGGATTCTGTTTGTTTGGGGTTTTTTTATTACATCTGTATCTAAAAGTTGAGCATGAAAGTGCTTGTCAGACAGGTAATACTGGACAACAGAAACTTAAGCGTGACAGCACATGTCTGTTGAGTTGTTTAGGACAGAGTTCGTTGTTCCAATTCCCAGTCTTTGAGGAAAATTGGAGAAATCTATGAGTCAGAAGAAGAGATAGACAGTGTCTTTGAATATTCTGTTTTTACATTAAAAATGCAAATCTGGTATTCTTACATTTTACTTTTTTTTACTTTAACCCACTTGTGCTAAGCACAGTAGAATGTAATGTGGCACTTTATATTGAGCCTCTGTCTCAGGAAAAGAAGGAGTGAAATTGATGCTGAAACAACCACACAGTATTAGGTACACATTGCAGAGAGGTTTCTGCAGGAGGCAACATGGAGCAGAACAGTGAAGATACCCTTTGAGGTGGAGATTTTTGCTTTTTTAAGTAGATTTCCAGATCAGTGTAGCTCTGGTGACTTGGACCTCATGCAGACATTGCAAAGACCATGTGATCATTACCCTAGCCTGATATAATTGTTATGAGGTACTGCAGATTAATTATGCCACTGTTTTTTTCCAGGAGGTGGTAGGAAGGACAATATTTAGAGTGTTTCAGGACAAATCAAGTCCACAGTTGAGGTTCACACCAAGCTGGGACCAACCTGAGTGCAGTGATTGTTTACTTTTTGTCTTTTTTTTTGTTTCGTGTTTCTAAACATGACTAATAGAACATTATGCTACAAAAATATATCTTTGAATCATCAGGACTTAAAATGAATCTCTGCAGATCTGTATCTATAGTCAACTTTTTCTGTACTTTTCCATATCCCTCTCCAGAGCTACAGTTCCAATAGCTTTGCAGGAAGTCTCTGATTTGACGCTTTCCCTAATATTTGCAAAAGGTTGGATCTTGCAAATAACTCAGATAAGACCAAGTTTTTGATTTCCCCACCCCCTTTTTTCCCCTTCGTGTAAGAGTCATATTGCCAGAGTAATTTAAAATGTCTAAGTTAGTCCATGATTAGCTGTTTTAGATTGTATTTCCCTAACATCAGCATTATGGTTTTTGTGATACCTGCATTTCTTACACCTAACAGGATTTTTAATGATTTCCAACTTCTGAGAGAAATACATAATATTAGAAGATCATCCTCTTTTCATGTTAAAACAAGTTAATGAGAAAAAAATCTTTAAGGATGCAAAGGTGTCTTTGCTTATGGTAAGCAATGGACCTGCACCTGGTGAAACAAGCCAAATTCTGCTGACTTGGACTAAAGCTGTGTGTCAGCATCTTGCAGATTCGTTGGTGACCTGGTATTTTCTTAGGCTACTTGCACTTTAAATATGTTTCTCTCCTTTCATGCCTCAGTCCCATTGTTAAAACATGTCTAATAATTCAGAATATGAATTGCTACTTTTTCTCTCATAAATAATATGGTGTCTATTTTTAAGAATGCTGTGCAAGCTTTTCTCATGCAGTAAAACCAAATCATTTGACAGGAGCTTATTTGCTTTTCTTTAAGGGATGCTACTTGCTGGTTTCCTAATCCGAAATACTCCGTTCATTAGTGACTTTGTCCAGGTAAACCTACGCTGGTCCACAGCACTGAGGAATATTGCTCTTTCAATTATCTTGACCCGAGCAGGACTCGGCCTGGATCCAAAGGTATGGCACCAGCCCTTTGTGTGAGGCAAAGTATACAACAGTCCTCCAAAGAATTGAATAATTGGTTCTATTAGAAAGGTTGAACTGTTCAGTCTTTGAGAATCTGAAAATGAGATCATTACAGAAAGCATAGCTTATATTGTATAATTATATTATGTTAATATTGACAGTTGAATTTGTAGAGTAGGCAAAAAATACCTGTAGAAAACTGATTTTATGAGTATTTTCCTCCTTGCCTTAAAGAAATTTCCTCAATTTTGTAAGCAGAACATCTTGAGGATGTGTGCTCTGTCATGGTCTGTCAGGAAGAGTTTACGCTCCCTGACAAACTCCTTGTTAGTTTACACGGACAAACTAAAAACAAGGAATGGAAGGGATTCCCAGTCCTTGAAAGAGAATGTTCTTCTGTGGACAGAAATCCAAAAAACTCACTCAACCAAAAAATGTAAACTTGTATGATGTTTTTGGCTTTTTTTTTTTTTAATCACTGCCATTTTAATGCAAATATATTAATTGCAAAGATAAGTCCTACTGCACTACAGAAACAATGGCTCACATCACAATGAAGCCCATAACAGTCTGTTGAACAAAAATAGTCTTTCTCTGCACACTAAGAAGTGTGATGTTCCATAAATTAATGAAGGTAAGGTTTTGCTTATTCGAAACCAGCTGTTGAAATAAAGCTGTAGCATATTGGTCACTACCTATTTAGAGACCCATTTAAGAGTGTCTATAAAAATAAGGTAAATACAGGTAATTCAGAATATCTAAACTTATTTTTCTTAACTAAGAAAAACTGGAGAGTTGCCAATGCTTCAGATATTTAGGAAAATAAGGTTTTCTTGATACTGAAAAATGTCTGTTTTCCTAGTTTATCATCATACTTTTTCTCAAGACGTTGAAGCTTGTATAAGTGTGAACTGTGTGTTGTTAGACACAGCTTGGATGCCCACTTCTGTGAAATTGCATTTCTTTCTACTTCATGACACCTTTTTTAACTGAGGGTACTTCCTCTTTGGCTCATTTTTCTTCTACACGGCAATCGAAACTGCCATTTTGACTCTGTATGTGGCAATGCTTTGATTCAGTTACAATTGTTCCTCATGTAATTGAAGCTACAAAGACAAAGATGTCGGTAGATCTGCTCAGCCCTGATTATGCTGGGGTAAACTAGACTGGTAAGAAGTGGAAATCATTGATTTTATTTTCAATTCCATGTCAAAACTAGGGACCTGTCCTAGCAGAGTCATGTTTGTGAGCAACTAGTAAAGACAGCTGTTAGAAGCAGATATGCCCATATAGAGAATTTTTTTTTAAATAAGTTGCTGAGTCAAAAGGAACTTAATCTGCTCTAGATATCAAGTAAGAGACAGCTGAAACAGATAATTGGCTCTGTGTGTCAAGTTTATGTAGTTCTATAAGTTTTCATAATTTTTTCATAGATTTTGGGATAATCTTGGGGGTGCTTATGCACCTTCTGGAATTACAGCAAAATCTTTTGTGGGCGGAGCAAATGACCTCAAGTCAATGTGGATAAGGCAGCAGTGTTGAGGAGGCACTTTTCAAATGGTTCCCAGCTAGTCCAGCCTCTCACATTTAGTTTGCTTTGCACAAGAAGCAAAATAGTTTTCTGCCACTCTTTCCTCATGCAGGAACCTTGTCAAACTTAGATACACTGCCACACTTGAAATTTTAAATCCAAATCCAGTTGTGCTCGAGTCTGTCTCTAGCTTAAGCCATGTCACATGCTATAGTGCAACTCAAGACAGGATTCTTTTAATAAACCATATCAGATTGTAAATATATTTCTTCTCTGTAAAGTCAAGGGTACAGACACTAATGTGCTTGTGTAATTGCAGGCTCTTAAGAAGCTCAAAGCAGTCTGTTTACGGCTTGCTTTTGGACCATGCCTCTCAGAAACATGTATAGCTGCTGTTCTTGCCTACTCGCTCCTGCATTTGCCATGGCAATGGGGATTTATATTAGGGTAACGTACTTTCTTTTCTCCTGTATGACAGAGGTGCCTGTTTTCATGCGCAATTAAGTGACCCGAGTGTGGTTCGTTCTCTGGGCCATGCAGAGACCTCAATTCAGTGCCAGTTAGGAAGTTGTGCTTAGCCCCTCTGGTTGTTTGCTTACCATTCATGTCTGGCTCTGCGGCTGATTTAAAGGTCATATTTCCAGGCTGTGGAGGAGTATTTGCATCATTACTCTTCTTTGTTTGTGATCTGAGCACTCGAAGAAGGATGGTGCAATCCCTGAATCTTTAATCACAACACAGGGGGCTTTTAGGGACAGAAAATTATACAACTTAGAGAATCTTCATACTGGAATTCAGAATTTCCTTGTAGAGAGATGCACATAGGACAGTCTTCCTGTCACAAGTCACAGGATAAGGATATGGTATGGTAAGGTATATGCTAGAGAAATATCCTTGAAAAGAAAACGTTTTCCATATACTGGAGCACGATGGGTGAACTCCTCCTCTGCCACACACTGAATTTTATGAGAAGGAACCTGGCTACTGAGTCATAAGCATGTCTAGACCAGGTTCCTAGACAGGACAATCAAGGCATTTATCAGGGAAGCATAACTGGCTTGCAGTGTAGACTCAAGTTTTAGTCTGGAGCCCTTTTAATACTATTGAGTTGGGCAGAAAGTAAAAGCTGATTGCAAATCTGCATAGAAATATCCCTGCTTGTAATTAGAGGGGAAAGGTAAGGAAAATACCTAATGTAAAGGTCTGCTTTTTTACACTTCAAAAGAATTTGAACATGGGGTCAGAACATTTTGAATTTTTTTAGTTTGGTGCTTTCATTTTAATAGAGCCTGAACCTATGTGTTTTCAGTTTTGTTGTAGGTGCAGTCTCCCCTGCTGTGGTGGTTCCCTCAATGCTGATTTTACAAGCTGGAGGATATGGAGTGGAGAAAGGTGTCCCAACTTTGCTAATGGCAGCTGGCAGCATTGATGACATTCTGGCTATCACAGGCTTCAACACTTGCCTTGGGATGGCTTTCTCCTCTGGTATGCTGGTTAATCTGTATGCGGTCAAATCCAGAACAAACAGTGATATTTTGAAGAACATGTGCTCTGTTATGACTGACTGGTTTGTAACTTAATGACATCTCTTTATAAAGTTCATGTATGGACTTGAATACTGAGATGGAAATTACCCATGTTCAAAAGTATTGGTGTAACATTGTCTGAGCTGTGGGTCACAAAAACTTTCGGAGAACATTTTTCCCTGTCTGCTCCCTTAGCTGTCAAGTCTCATCCCTGCATGCCCAACATAACACTTTGAAATTTCCCTGGGTTTGGCAGTGCTCTTGCAGTGGCTCTTCCACTGGCTTGTCTTGCACATTTTCTTGCCATGAGCTTTCAGAGAGAGAAAGCTGCACTATGCAGTTCTTTCAGGTCCTCAGTTCCCTCCTGACTCTTTTGCCCCAGGTAATTTAAAACAAACACTGTCCTGGAATCACCTTCAAGGTCTACAGTCTGGTTTGTGTGTGAAGGGTCTGTGTATGGCTTACTGAACACATTTTTCTTTTGACAAATAGGTTCTACTCTGTACAATGTGCTCCGTGGAGTGCTGGAGGTTGCTGTTGGCATAGCAGCTGGGGCAATTCTGGGAATGTTTATTCGATATTTCCCAAGCCATGATCAGGTAAAAACCCAGTAAAAAAATATTTTTTATAAAGTAGAGATTCTTTATTAAGGGATGATTGTCTTCAGTGATTCATTTCCAAGCTTCACATGAAGCTGCTTTTGGGCAAAGCTGTGTACAGTGTTAACAGCTTCCAGGTTGCAAAGCCTATCAAGTGAGGATATGTTTTATAGGTGATTACTTGCTCACTGCACCAATAATGATGTACGATCTCATAGTCCTTCCTGAATGCAGAGTTTGGAACCCAGCTCACCATCCTGCTCTCACTGAAGGTAGTGGAAATGTTCACACATAAGGGAGGAAGGATCTGATACCCATTTCAGACAGTAAAATAATAATTCATTAGATTGGTGTGACACATTTAATCCTATAAGGTGTATCCAGTAGGCCTAAGGTTAAAAATTAATAAAAGAGACATATTAGAGGCTTGAAGTGATTGAGCATATAATTAGTACTAATTAGAATGTGTTGCTTTCAATAAAAATTAAGCTTATAGAGAGTGGTAGATGAATTTACTATTGAGGGGCAATTAAATGAACACAGAAAACTGGAAGAAAGTAGATATGTTCTGGACTACTGAAGTCACTTCACAGTGGGTCCAAATTTTCTTTTTATTAAATAACACAAGAAGTGTGATACAGGAGTTAAACAGATAGATAGAAATGGGGAACAATGGTAGAGATGTTACTGTGTGCTGTGAGACTGCATCAAATAAACCTAGACTATCCCTGGCAAACGTCTGTTTGACTTGTCCTTGAAAACATGTGGTGGCAAGGATTTCACCTCTCCTTGGATAAACTGTTCTAGTACTTGACTGCACAGGTAGAAAATCCTGTTATTAAAGAGTTGAGGCAGGGCTGTTAGAAAGCAGCATCGTGTTCCTTGTAATACAAAAGGCCTAATGGCAGTAATATTTCAGATGGGCAGCAGGAAGAGAATGCTAAATTTTCAGAATCTATATTTCTTAGGAATTAATGTCTGGAAAAAAACTTCTCAACCCAAATGAGTAGTTCAAGTCTCACTTGAAAGCTTTGATGCCTTCAAAATTGTTAATTTTTATTTTTCTTTTCAAATTGTTATTTTCAAAGTTAACAGAAGTAACTTTTTTCCTCCGTTTCTTAAAGAAATTTACTTTTTTTTGTTTGTCTCATTCCTCGGCTGCAGGCATCTCTGGCATGGAAGAGATCATATTTTGTACTTGGACTGTCCATGTTTGCTGTTTTTGGCAGCATCTACTTTGGCTTCCCTGGATCAGGAGGACTCTGCACATTAGTCTTAGCTTTTGTTGCAGGTGTGGGGTGGTCTGATGAAAAGGTGAATGTTTACATAAGAAGTATACCATACACAACTCTGCCTGAGAGGGACTTGAATTTCTGTCAGGAGTGGTAATGGTGTATTTGTGAAGCTTTAGAGAGTGTACAGGTTTAAAAACAAACAAACAAAACAACCAGCATATTGTACATTTATTTTGGAAGTCTTTAACATTTGCCATGTCAGAGAGTTACCATGTAAGCGAGTAGATACCAATAGAGAGCCTGGCATACTGACAGAATAATGCTCACAAGCTTTTCTTAGAAATCTTAAGCCATATAAAGGAGACTTAGTTGTGAAGGTACTCGACTAGGAATCCAGAGCTTTATGTCCCAGCTCTGCGATTGTCTGTAACCTTACACAGGCACTTTATGGTAAAATTTACAAACAGGTGTCCAAAATACAGCTGTGTGTATGGCCTGAATACTCTGAGGTTTTGTACCCTGTGGGTTTGGAAGGTGAAATGAAAAATAATAATGAACCATTCTCACTCATCTTTCCAAAATCATAGCCAATGTAAGTTGGGTAACTTAGAGAGCAGGCTGTACACAATAAATGGTGATATAAGGACATACAAAAACCATATAAAAGACTGCTTTTTGAGTCACTTTTTCTTACCTACTAAACCTACTTCCTCTTACTGTTGCTGCCTCACTGCATTTCTGTACCTTGATATGTCTCACTGCCTCTTTTGCTTGATACCATTTTACATTTAATATTTTGAGAGCATCTTTCCACAGCTGTAGCTTTGTGACATGTAGTAGGAAGAGAAAGGGGATTAGATACAGCAGAGTCCATGTTATTATCCCCATCTAGACAGTGACTTCACTAAGCTCTCCTGGTTTGTTAAAACAATTAAAAAGAAACTACAGTGGTCCAATTTTAAAGGATGAAAAACTCTTGTTAAGACTGAACTAGTTAAGGACATTGCAACTGATAAAGTTCTCTATTGAAAAGCTTTTAAACCATTTCAGGAGAAGGACCTTAAAAGAGTATATGCAGTCTATAAGGGCTTAGTTTAAATTCTTTCAATGTCTGAATGAAGCTTCTTGGCCTTAAGTATATTGATGTCAAATGCCTTAGGTCTTTTTCATCAGATACAGCTAGAGATGTCTGCATACTGTGTATTCAGTATATTACTAAGGTTTTCCTACTGAGCTTCTCAAAGGCAACTGCCTCCCACTGTCCATGGTGGAACTCACTTGGCAAACACTGTCCACAGAGAACAATGAACATTGTACCTATTGTTGGAACAGTTACATGGGCAGTAAATAGGCTGAAATCTATAAGGAAGATTTTTTTTTTTCCCCAAAAATGAAAAGGGTGAAATAACAAGGAGAAATGAGCAAATAATATTTAGAAGTCTGTATATTTCCACCTCAATCTCTCTAAGGTTACAGAAATTTTTGTATTACAGTAACTTATCTTTCCACTGACTGAAGAGCAAGATATGTGGCAGGATCTGTCTCAGGGAGAACACCAAGGATGGGACATGTCTAGGCTCTGGACTGATTACTGGGTGACAAACCACAGCACTTCTATTTTCCACACACTCCAGCCTGAAGGTTCATTTGCTATTGTAGAACCCACTTAATTAAAAGAGAAGTGCTATTCAATATGCTATGTGTACCTTTTCATGTAAGTGGAAGATTCCTGTTTATCCTGGCAGCAGTTGTTTTAGGAAAAAATTGCTAGGTGTAAAGTTCAAACACGAGGAGAAAAGATGGTTTTGCCTTTATATGCTAGAAAGTTCAGCACTTGTTACTGGTATGTGATTTCAGACTTGCTCAGACTAATACTCTCAGGCACATGGTGTGACTCTTGGGGATGGTCCTGTGCAGGGCCAGGAGCTGAACTCAGTGATTCTTGTGGGTCCCTTCCAGCTCAGAATATTCTGTGATGCTGTAACTTTGGTCCTGCTGACACAGAGAGATGCCTCTGACTGAGTGCAGCACGAGCATAGTTAGGTCATGACTGAATTTTCTGAGAGTCTGACTCCACTCAGATACAAATGGAATAACATGTTTAAGCATGTCCATTCCCAAGGGCTCTGAAACTTCATGCCAAAGCTGTTGAAATTGCATCTTCCTCAATACTCAAAATCAAAAATGCTTTATTTTCATCCTCTTGTCTGAAAACTGCTCTGTTACTGTTCGAACACCTGTGATTTTTATTTCTTGAGACATCAAACATTTATTAACTAGCAGAGCTAGACAAGCTAGACACAGTTTGACCTTCGAAAGGTGTGCAAGTGATTTTGATTAGCTCAAAAAATGAGGAGCAATTCTGGATAATTTTATGATACATTTTCACTTTGTTCTGTGATTAATTAAATGTTCTGTCTACTTGGCCATCTTTTATGATTTTACAGATTAGTTTTGTTTTCACTGCAGAGGGAAGTAGAAAAAATTGTGGCAGTTGCATGGAATATCTTTCAGCCTTTCCTTTTTGGTTTAATTGGAGCAGAAGTATCTGTTACATCTCTTAGGCCTGAAACTGTTGGTAAGAACATTCACAAATTATCCAGCTTTCATTACTGGCTTCAAAAGATTCTCTATAAAGAAATCTGAAGCAAAGCAGACTATGCCTGACCCCAAAAAAACCCCTCCAAAACCCAACCCCACGGTAAAGTTACAGTTCTAAGAGCCTTACTCCCCTCAGGCCCCTACGCACAAAAGTACTGAGAAGTGTTTGTCTTTGTTGCAGGGCTCTGCGTTGCTATATTAGGCATTGCCCTAGTTGTGCGAATCATAGCAACGTTCCTGATGGTGTCTTTTGCTGGGTTTAATTTCAAGGAGAAAGTATTTGTCTCACTGGCATGGATTCCCAAAGCCACTGTCCAGGTAAATGGTGCAACATCCTTTTCCTTCCAGGCTAAATCTGTTGTCCTTAGAAAGCTCCTTGTAACTAGCACAGTAGTAAACAGGGAAAGGTTTGGGCTCAGTGACAGCGGAGTGTTATATATTGACAGTTCATATTCTAAACCACCCTAAGTCTGCTTGAAAAGGGCATGGAGAACCTTCTGTGTGATGGTGTTTTGCTTGCATCCTGGGTTGTACTCTTAATAATGACAGTGAATTCTAGGTATGTCATAGAAAGTGTAACTGTTTCTCAGCCATTGCAGATTATTGTGCCTCTACATATGAGAACACTAAAAAAAAAAAATGTAAAAGCGTTTCACACATGAAATGTTTGCAGGGACAGCCGCCTCAGAGACTCAGAATGGTTTTCAGTTTGTGGCCATTTTGGTAAGGCACAGCCTACGAGAACCGTAGGACTGGAGATGCCTCAGGCTGGCTGCATTCCTGCTCCTTTATTTCAGTGATCATTAAGTCATGTAGACTCTGCCTCAACAGCATGATGACTTGCAAACCAAAATTAATAATCAAAACAAGCAAGGATTATTGCAAGATTAGGGAACTAAATTTTCAGAAACCACTGCTAGTTGACTACTGTCAGGATGCATTTTCAAAGTGTGGCATTTTAACAGCTGCAATAAGCAATATACTGGCCCATTTCGTTAATCACATGTTCTCCAGAAATGTGGATGAGATGGCAGCTAAGCAATGTTCTTTATGGGGGTAAACCACCCCGATAAACCCATTAGCTTAGGAAATTCAAAATGTAGCCAAGTGGAAATTGTACTCATAGGTGTAACATAATGTTTACTTTTCTATGTACCGCCTAGAAACTAATGGGTTGAATGTACCAAAGATGTCAAATTTATGTGAAATGTTGATTGATGATTTGTCCCTTTTTGCTCTTTCAGTGCTAAAGGTTACTTGTTCCATCTCAATAATGTTTTCTTCCCCGCAGGCTGCAATAGGTTCTCTTGCCCTGGATACAGCAAGAAGACATCAAGATGAGCAACTGGAAAAGTATGGAATGGATGTACTGACAGTAGCTTTCTTGGCTATCTTGATCACTGCTCCAATTGGAGCCCTGGTTATTGGCTTGGCAGGGCCCAGACTTTTGCAGAAGGCTCAAACAAATAGCAAGGAGGGTGAGGAAGGTGCTGAGGCTGGAGAAGAGACAGAGGCCTGTGAACCTTCATAAGACAGACATCTACAGGAACATGGTCCTTCAACCCTTACGCTTTTGTTGAGTAAACACGGCACGTCTCTAATCTTGCTGGAGGAAACTAAAGTATCAGTTACATCTGCTATTTTTAAAGCTGCCCTGGTGGAGTTCTGTAAAATATTTTTATGTGTTGATGGTGCCTTGAGATGAAATAGCTGAACACAGAGGGCTGACCAGGCAGTGAGTCACTGTGAAGTTAGCAGTCAACAGTTACTTGAAATGTGTGGGTGGTGAGGCCAGGGAGAGGGTCAGACATGGAGTGGAGTCATGAGGTAGAATATAAAGAGAAGAAAATGGAGACTAATGTGAATAACTTCTTGATGGTTAAAACTGGGCTGTGAAATGACAAGTTCAACAACTTAAAGAAAGCAACTTCCAAATAAGAGACTGCTGACACATAGTGAACAAATCCTGCCAAGACTTGGAGGTTCCCTCTCTTTCCTCACTTGGGTTCCAAAACTTGCCTTTTCCTGTTGCTGTTCTTTCTCACAGTTGATGCACTCCTTTGTGCCTTCAAGGGACCGTCAGCTTTGGTCATTGCAAGAAACAGCAAGTGGTACTTCTGTGCTGAAGGAGACAGCCCACAGGGGCCCTCACAGACTGTGGTAATACAAGTGTTGGCACAGGTAGAAAAAAGGACACAGTTTGGAAATGGAATGAAGGTTGTGGGGAGGTTATAAGAAATGGAAGAGGGTTGTATGGGACTGGGACGGCTGCTGCTTCACCTGTGTACCTCAGCATTCACACAACATGATGTAAGGGAGGGAAAGCCAGCTCTTTGACCACTGAGAGTGGCTATGTTCTGGTGCTGGCCACCATAGGACAGATGGGAGAGCTCTTCGCAGGTAGGGTTTGCTGACAGGGCAAGGTCTCAGCACCTTCTGGGGAACTTGGCAATAGCAGCACACCTCTCCTAAATTCAAGATTCATGGGCCAGCCAGGACCTCCTGATGCTTTGTCCTAATACTCATCTGGCTGAGAAAATGCTATGACTGGGTCTTTCTCACATCTGCATTAGGATAACTGCAGCAAAGAAAACCAGGTATTTGCTGAAAATGTGGCCAGTTAATGCTCATTTTTCCAAGAGGTGGCTGGCTGGATTGACTGTGGAGAGTGGAGGCCTCTCAGATTTGCCAGGGCCTTTTTCACTCCTGACTGATGCAGGAAACTAATATACTTTAAGTGAACAGCCTTGAAAGTGGCAGTGCAGAGCAGGATGATACAAAGCAAAAGGAGCCTCATTCTCACCTACTTTCAGACAGGCTGCTGCTGAAGGCAGGTATCTGTGAGTAAGCAGTATTTAGGACACAGTGCTAACATCCTCTCCACAAACCCACAGATGGGTGTGGTTGTGGATCATGGCAATGACTGGCAATGCTCGTGTCTTGCCAAAATAGTTCACCAGGGGAAGCAAAAAGCTCAGATCCAGTTTATTTTATTTAATACAGATGCCTCCTGCACAGTCAGTTGCATTATAGTTCACATTTGATTTTCCCATTCCCAGAAGAGTTCCCTTTCTCTTTTGTCCTTTACTGTCCTAAAGCCAGGAGTAACCTCCTCTGTTGATCAAAATCTTGCTCTTGCCCTTCGCTTTGGTATCACTTGACAGATACCAGCAAATCTGCCTTCCTCTGCTGCGTTTTGTGCAAGTAACAAACTCCAAGTAAGTTATTTCCAGCTCCATTCTGAGGCATGGGGTCAGTATAGCACCCCTCAGAAACTGGAAGTTATTTTTTAGAAAGGATGTTAGATAGCGCCTCTAACTGAAGTGGACAACACCCCCTTCAGAGTTCTACACTACAGTTCTCTGAGCATTTTACAGAATGCTCTATAGAATAGATATGATGTGTCTAGATTTTGGCACTAATAAGAACTAATCAATTTTAGCTTTTACATTTTTAATATGCAAAACAAAATTTGCAAAAATGCTTTTAACCACTTATACTTTCAATATTGAAACTGTACTAATTGCAAAGTGTTGCATATGCCTCTGTATAGAGATTAGTTGCAAATCAGTATGCGTTCCTTTGTATATGCCTTCCTCTCCAAGACAAAAGGAAAGCGTCCTGAGAAATATTTAAGGTTCATAGCCTGCAGTTCCAGCAGAGTGATAAAAATACCAGGAAAGTCTTTGGCAAGTTTTGCTCTTAACAGTTGTCAAGTACACTGATATTTTTCTTGCTATACATACTGCTGCTCTCTTTGCTTCCTCAGGAACGTACCATTTTTAGTTCAGTTCATATTTGTCTCCTGACCTGAAAGAAAGATGCTTTCAAACTGCACCAAGGAATGTTCAAGGATGCTGTGTTTCGTGGTTGTGTCAGCCCTTGACTTCTGTGCTTGTCTGCCTATTTCACATGGCTAAGGGAAGCACTCTGATCCTTAAATAGGGGTGAGTTTAATAGGAGGTTATTGTATTTGGAAATTGTAATGTCAGTAAACCTACCTGACAAGGTGAGGGAATATGGTGTTCAGTATATGACTGTCTATAAAGTAATTCTACTTGAGTAAAACTTACAGTTCACCCTTTCATAAAGTTTTATGATAAGCAGAATCCTCCCATGGGGATCACTATGCCAAATTTGGAATCTGGTCAATAACAGAAGTGTGATGTTGTAAGGATTACAGCCCTTTAAATCTGGACACAACCTGAAGTACACAAGCAAACCTCCAACAAAGAGCCATTGTTCATGATAGTCTCTAATACATACCACCATAACAGCATCTCATAAATCAGATTTGCCATGTTCCCTTAACCTCAAAGCACTCTCAAGATATGCATTAGATCACTTCCACCATTCTGAGTGGCTGAATAGCTATACCGCTGAAAAGTGTAATATTTTTTGCTAATCTAAATGAAATTGAATGAATTTTTCTTTCCTTGCCACCTTATGTGGATATTTCTCATGAGACCCCTTTCCCCCAGCTTTTATTAAATCTTCAGAAAAATTTGGATTGAAGCTGTTACACAGACCTGCAGATCTAAAATTACAAGCTTTAGTGCTTTATAATGCTCCTCGCCTTGCCTTCTGGAAAGGAAGAAAACACTTGCATCTTGTCATGAAAAGAAATCTGGTATCAGGACTAAGAACCTAAGAGACTGTGTTTTTTAATAACAATCATGATAATTTCAGCTGATTTTAAATAGCAGTTAACTTTGAGAGATACAATTTCACTTTTTACCAGAATTTATGTGGGTGAATTGTAACATTCAGGACCACCTCCCTTTTAACAAAATGGCATGGAAGTAATTAATGAATAATGCATAAATACAAGCCAACAGAATCTTTATGTCATGCCAGTCTCTTATTTGCAGGAAATAAAATTAGAGCACAATGTGCAATAACTGATAACCAGAGTAATCCTGCTCTCATGCAGACTTAACCATAGGCATAGTGTGGGAGAGTACTGAACGTGCCGTTCCAGAAGGTTCACAAGAACCTCTGCAGCAGAAGGTCTGACAGCATTCCTGGCAGCCAGCATCAGGCAGAGTTACAGCAGGCAGCATATGGGAAAAGACAGAAACTGGCCATCTGGAAGCAAGGAGTTGCACAGGCCAGGGGATGCAGTGCTAATGTAATTATAATCACTGCTTACTCTCTTTTTTCAGCCAAACAGCTTTTTAAGGATTTTAGACTAAGACTGAAATTAACTGTCAAACAGTCATGGTGTAGTACAGCCACAAAACAATGAATGATAGTTTCTCCATTTTGCTTTTTAAATAAACAGAATGAAAGAGATCAAATTTTGGGTCAGCTGCACTTCACTTATATTTACTCTGTCTAGTAGTTGCCACAAGTCCAACACCCTTCTCTAAACTTGTTTTAAAAGTTTATTTGTAGCCTATTAAAACTACTGTTCAAATTATAATCCATAGGACAGTAAACATTACTGTTCTTGTAGAGTAAAAAGGTATGTCACAACATGCCAATTCCAGTTTCTCCTGATTTTGCATCAAGACTGTGAAGACCTGGTCTACTACCTCAGTTCTGGTCTTTATTAGCATTCAGGACAAATTTATCCCTTTGTGTGAAGCTTCCAAATTAGGTTAGAAAACTCAGGTAATTGGTTCAACTCCCTTAATCGCTTTTGAAATACAGGGCTCTGCAGGCATTTCAGCTCTTAGCTATCCATCTCTGTAGACTTTAGGCAGATGATTTGATCTGAGTAGTAAATTCTTTGAGACTTTGTATAGAAATTTCTGTGTCCATGAGATGGTATTACCTTGACAGATGAAATACAAAGAAATGGTGATTTATCTCGCTGGTGATCCTCATTATATTATTATCTTGTGAAAATTACTAAAATTCCTTTCTGCAAAGCAACTGTAACTAAGTGCTACTTTTGCAACACTACAAGCGTGCTCTGTTCCCTTATAAACACAAAAAAACAAAACACCTCCCATTTATTCCATAGCCACATTTGTAGATAGTTTAATCTCATCTAAGAGCAGGCAGGGAAAAAAATTAATCAAACTGTGTTAAAGATGGAGTTAAGAGGTTAAATCTTACACTGTCATTCTCCTTTTAGAGGAGCTTTTCGAGTGAAACAAAACCAGTTTTGCTGTATTACCTACTTTAGCAAGGTTTGCCTTAGTTCAACGGGTTTGGTTCTGATTTCAGAGGAAACCAAACTATTTGAATACAAAAGTATCCTGATAAAAGATGGAAGCACATACAGGGCTTTATATAATAACAGCCTGCTACAATAGGCTGTGGATCTTAAAGCCTGAAAAAAAAAAGTCTAAAGACAGATTTTTGCATTTCACAGTAATTTCTTCACCAAACCCAATAACTGGGGCTTCGTGTTCAATATCTCTAAGTGAAGTCTAAGACACTTAACATTATACATTTAAATGGTACTTACTAGTATGTTCCTGCTTTGCTTATCCATTAAGGTAAGACCACCATGAAGCATTTAAACATCAGAGGTTATACCATGGTTCTGTTACACATTTTGTAAAAACAGGATTTAACACACAACCGCATTCTAATCTGCCATCTTTTGCTTCAAGGCAAGAGGTTTTGGTACCCAGAACTACAGTTGTTACAAACGAAGGAGGAATGATCTCCCTTAGTTCTGCTGCTGTTGCAAGAGCCCTTATGTGAGAACAACTTTCTGACTTGCTTTCTGTTGCAGCACTGTGGTGATCAGCTCTGGCAACCGCTCTGGGGCTTCCCACCTGCCTAACAATGGGTCAAATGAAATGCTGTTAAGAAAAGGCTGAAATCTGTCTTAGTCAAATTGTCTAAAACTGTAGCATGGATCAAATTTTTGTTTTTAAACTGATGGATACAGTCTTTCATGGGAGCATAAAGCATTTTAGAATAATTAATTAGAAGTCTAGCAGTTAGGTAAGTAGCAATTATTTACCTGCATCTGAAATTAAGCCACATCACAGCAAAGTTCTGACTTGCCTAAATAATAATTCTGAATGGGTAACAAGCCAAGAGAACAGCTCAGCTTTGTGTCCTTGGTTCTGTCGTTTAACCCACTCGTCCCATGAGAAAGTTCCTGTTACAAAATGTAGCGACTACAATGCAAGTGAACTTGTAAGAAGCAAATTTGTGTTTCCTTCCAGGAGTTCATGAACAATCAACACAGGGGCCTGAAATAAAGGGCTCTGTGGCTGACCTGCTCAGTAGTTTAGTTTTCACATGGGCTGGAACTGCAGCACTCCACCTAGAATGCTGTATGACACTTTCCAGCCCTGTGGGGTTTGTCTGAGCTGGTCTGTTTTGCATAAGACTAAGAAACTGCCCACATAGGCACTGCACAGGCCAGACCTTCAGCTAGCATAACTTAACACTGCTGTGCTGCCTGCCTGAACGTATATTCACAAAAGACAAATTTGGTACCTTTTTCTCTCCCACTGCAGTGCACTCAAATTTGTTCTTGAAAAGCAAAAAAGACCAATGCCTTTTCAGCAGGAAAAAAAATGAAACAGAAAAGTGCACTTCTGTCACGTGAAACAGTGACAGTTTTATAACATGTTCATACAAAAAAAAGGCTTAATTGTAGAAAGTCAATTTATTGTTGAAATAAATGACTTATTTACAGAGATAGGTACTTTACAGTTTTACAAAGCAGGCAAAATTCTTCTCAGAATAAGGTATCAAAACAGTGACAAATTCAGCACTGTCTAAATGCAGTTTATTCCAAAAAGAAATCTACAGAAATTATCAAACTAAATCATACCAATCACATAATAAAATGTTGTCACTTGCAACTACAATGGTATAAAAAGACATTATCAGTCAGGATCTAGTGGATTAAACATCTGCTATACTTCTTTCTTCTTGAGTATTAGTGGACCTACATTATCTCCTGTTAATTCATTGTGCTTGTTGTGGGAGCCATCACAGACAGGGAACTGAAAGAAAACACACAGGAGGAATTAGCATAACTCTACAGCAATTGCAAGGTGATTTCTATACTTCTTTCTATACCAAGAGCACTTTGATAATGTTGTTAGTTCCTCCTATTATAACTTGTTTTAACATCAAACTCTCTTGTCTCCTATCAGACAGAGAACACATGACACTATGGAAAAGACTGTTAATGGGTAACTAAATTTGTGAGGTCCTAAAATAACTGTTCTTAGACACAAAGTTAGGGATGAACCCCTTTTCCATGAGAAAAGAGCAAGTGGAGCAGCCATCGCAGCTACAAATGGTTTCAGATTTATTGTGGAACTAGTACAAGTGCTCTTAGTAGATTTAATCATTTGCAACCAAAAAGTACTCTTTTAAGAAAAGCCAAAATACTTGGCTGATTAATCCAAAGTGAGAATAGTTGAGTGACTTTCTTCAGTTCAGGGCAGATTTTTTATTTGCTAAAACAGGAAAGCATTTGGTCCAGAGAGGACAAAACCAGAGTGCAGTCAGGACATTCAAAACTGACTCAGGAAATTCAAATTGAGGCTAGATGAAAAATGCTCATTACCATCTGGTTGATTCAGGGGATAAAGGCTATCCAAACCAGTCACCTGACTACTCTGGACCTGATGGGGATATGCTCTCCCTCACCAACACAGGCCTAATCTTATTTTTATTCTAATATGAACAACTTTCTAAGCATTATTTTTTACAAAATGAGTAGTTATCTTCTAATTAGTTGCAATGTATTCCAAAATAGTAAACAAAGCCTGGTTGGTTTTATTCTGTTCACACATGGTCACTCTCTAAACGTTTCTAGAAAAGCCCTACTGCATTTCTTTCAAGTTTCTGAAGTTTCTTCCTGCATGGAGATAAGGTCTACATGGAGAAAAAATAAGAACTGTGCCATTCTACAAAACTCAGGAACTTGTCCCACCTCCAGAGAAAAACAACAGGTCAACATGTAGCAATTCGCCATGGAAGCACTTGATAAAAATATGCAAGTTTCAATCTCTAATCCTCCAGTAGCAGCACAGTGTCTTACCGTCTTGGAACGCCAACATCTGCAGTAAGCTTTAGTGAGGCACAGATCTTCGATGTTGATTTCATTCACTACTTTGGGATTTTCCTTCTGGATCTTGAGGTTAATCAAGCTATCCTTCTGCTGTTTCTTCTTGGGGAGGAAAGGACGCACAGCGAGGTAACCGAGCAGGGCCAGCACGCCCAGGAAAGGCAATAACCGTAGCCATTCTGAAACTAAAGACAGGTGGGATTTAGACTGGCACTTAAGTTTGGTGCAGCATCAGCTACTTTTGAATGGCTTAGGCTGAGGGTAGGGAATGGAGCTGCTCAGTCAGCAGGGCTTTGAGAGCAAGCAAAACTCCATGGGTAAACCTTATGAAGAAAGAAGACACAGATTAAATCCCAGGGTTTACTACAACCAAAGTAAAAATCTGACTCACAGAATTTCATCTCAGTTTTAAGACTCTAAAAGATGATTTGCTGGAAGAGAATAAAACCAAAAGAAATAAAATATTTACTGAAATGGGGAACCCTAAAATTACAGGGTGTTCTGCTCACTTGCAGTAAACCGGCACTTGTACTAGCACATTTGGCATGATTACATGTGGTAAGTATATTCAGTGCAGGTACTTTGATATTCTCTATATAAAAAACATTTTTTAGAAACTTTTGGTAGAAATTATACAGATTATTAGGTAAACACCAGCAAAACCTTTACCAATCTTTTTGGTTTTATTTTTCAGGCCTCTCTTTGCTCAGGGATCTGAAACCAGTTTCTACAGCTCAGAAAGAACCTTGAGATCTCTAAGCCAAGTCACAGAAGATTGCTTTTCCCCTAGGTAAGGATACTCTTTTAAGTATGGTAAAGGATACAAGTTACCCTCTGCAGATGGCTGCCTCGCTACATCATTGTAAATCTTCTAGGCCTACTGGTGAGAGAAGGCTTGCTGGACTTTTTAGGAAATTCATCAATACTTGGCATGAGAGATAGATGTGGATCCACTTTTCCAGCAGCACATGCTGTGACAATACTCAATACTACAAATTAAATACCATGGTGCAATAAAGTCTGATAGCATTTTTCTGAATTTCTGGAGAATATATTAAATCTAAGCACTCATATAGAAGAGTTTAAAAATACTTCAAAAAAAATGAAACAAAGAAGTATAATGAGCTGGAGCACAAATAGCTGCACAAGCACTTTGTAAGACAAGACACTAATCAAGTTACTCTCGTAAATTATTTAGGATCAGAACACAGCAAAATTTTGTTCTACAGTTTGTTTTTTTAAATTAAGACGTATGAGAAAATGCAGTAGAGCAGGCTAAGGATGCTAAGTGGGTTGCAGCTCTCAGAAAATACATTACTCTGTATAGCTTTATTTTATTTGTACTAATACAACACAAGCTTCTGGCTAATACTTTTCCAGATAGAATACAGTGAAATTCTTAGGAATTTGAATTTTTTGGAAGTACACCATGTTACGAAAATACTTTGTGGGGCTAATTTTACGTTCTTGGGAGTTTTCTACAGCCTTTGATGTTACAGCCACACTCAGTGCATTTATCTGGAAATGCATCACAGCTGCAAAAATGCTAAAGGCACTGCAAGAAATTTCAGTAGTTATTTCTCAACTGCACTTGCAGTGGTCCCTACACACAACAACTGACAAAATTTGCTAAGAATCACTGCAATATACAAATCTCTATTGTTCTTTTCTCAGTTCCTCGAACAAGCTGTAAGCCCTCAGTAATAATTAACACTGAGATATTTAAGCATTTTAAGCTACACAAAGTACCAAGTTTCCTGAACAGTGCTGCTTGTTTGCCTTTTCTATCATTACTGTTCAAGAACACTCTGTCAACAGGAATCCAAATGCACCTTCTGACCTTACATGAAGAGCTGACTTGGAATGTACTTTAAAAAGAGAGGAAAAATATTTGGTCACTGAAAAAAAATTCCAAACTGAGTATCAAACCTGACCACTGGCAAAAAGGTGGAGGTCTACAAAGCTACCCCTCTGAACTCCAAGACAGAACAGACATTCCAAGAGGTAAACCAAAACAAGGGCACCTATCAAGCATGTGATGAATACCACTGGGCTAAGATTGACACACAAAAAGGAAATGTCTTATGTCAGAATTAAATATTGTTACGAGACCAGCAAATAAGCAGCAAACAGCATCCTATAATCTGAACATAAGCCAGCAGTGTGCCCAGGTGGCCAAGAAGGCTAATGGCATCCCAACTTGTATCAGCAATAGCTTGCCCAGCAGCACCAGGGCAGTGATCATTCCCCCTGTAGTCAGCACTGGTGAGGCCACACCTTGAATCCTGTGTCCAGTTTTGGGCCCCTCACTACAACAAAGACACTGAGGTGCTGGACCAAGTCCAGAGAAGGGCAATAGAGGTCGTGAAGGACCTGGAGCACAAGTCGTATGAGGAATGGATGAGGGAGCTGGGGTTGTTTAGCCTGGGGAAAAGAAGGCTCAGGGGTGACCTTATCACTCTCTACAACTACCTGAAAGAAGGCTGTAGCCATGTAGGGGTAGGCCTCTTCTCCCAGGCAACTAGTGACAAGATGGGAGGAAATGGCCTCAAGTTATGCTGGGGGAGGTTTAGATTGAATATTAGGAAAAATTTCTTCACTGAAAGTGTGGTCAGACATTGAAACAAGCTGCTTAGGGAAGTAGTGGTCATCATCCCTAGCAATGTTCAAAAGGCACTTTGGTTTAGGGGGTACCGTTTAGCAGTGAACATGGAAGTGCTGGGTTAGTGGCTGGACTCGGTGATCTTGCACTCAGTGATCTTAGAGCTCTTTTCCAACTTCAGTGATTCTATGATCTCAATATAACTTGAAACAGAACAGTAGTCATGGGAGACATAACCAGTTAGGTTCATCCAAACGAAACAGAAACATGATAGCTGTAACCTCTGAGAAAGGAAATTAGAAACAAACATGAATAGGAAGTACAAGGATATTATTTATGATAGCTACTATTTAACATTTTACCATACGGACTGATGATAAATAGCTGTCCTCACTAGCCAGAGATTTCTTTGCTTATTTCTAATCTGGGAGTCTCTGGAAAGCCCCCAATTACATACATGTGTACACTAACCATAAACTGACTTGTTATTGCCAAAGGACTGCCAGAAGCTCACAGGTTTAAACTGAAAAATCAACATGATCATGCTTCTAGGCCATGAGATACAAAATACTGTCACAAAATAAGGATGTCAGACATCTTTGGGCTGGATGGGCAGTAATGGGAGAAAAACTGCACCCCAACTAATTGAATGATGCCTTCCTACAACTGTAAGCTGCTCTGTGTTTTTGAAGCCACCTTTCTGAAGCACATGTAAGGCAATTCACAAGACTTTATTTTCACAGCTGACAACTCAGAATTCAGCAATCTTTTATCAGTTCTGCTGAATGGGAAGAGGCAGCCTTTGGAGCCAGAAATGAAGAGTAGTGTACTGAAGAGGTTAGTCTTCAAACTTGACTTGTGCCAGACAGAAACCGATCCCAAAGGTAAGTTCTGGAAAGTACCAGAAATCAGAGAATTCCAAGAAGCTGAGGCTGTGGACCACAGGCCACAGTTACATTTTCAAGGAGAGGTTGTCTTAATTTTTAGCCCAACAGTACCAAGTCCAAAAACATAAGAAACACATATACTGTGAACTGACAGAGACAGGCCACGCACTGAGAGTCAAATCAAAGCAGGTGTTCCTTGCTTGTCTTCCATCAGCTACTCCTTTGATATCTTTCACTTTATGTTTCAGCTAATGTCTGTGGAAATAATCCTATGCAGGCTCAAAAGCAGCCTCTTACAGTAACAGCTCAACTGCAAACCTAAACTTTAAAAAGTATTAGCTACCAGACAAAATGAAGATTTGAACTGTGATTGTATATTCTTCAAAGTGATGAAATTCTTTGGGCAAATTCAAATTACTTAATAATTACATTCTCCTAAGAATTAATAAGCAGATGTACGCTGTTTTCAGTTGTTTGTTTTTTGAGGTGAATGTCTATGCCATTTTAATGACATCTTCCAAGATAAAAAGAAACGCTGGCATGAGACAACACTGTTCATTTCACTGAACTTGAGAAGGGAAGGCTGAAGCAGCTATGACAGTACACTGAAAGAGGCTTCTGAACAGCAGGAGTGTGATAATTTAGATATCCACTTTCAAACCCAAGGTCAAACATTCTTTCCTTTCTCCCTCATTGCTTTTACTTTCAGGAGTTATGCACTGGATGTTAATAGTCTTTCTCTTCAGGCACGCAGTTTTTCATTCTGGTTTGCTAAGGTCACAACAGAGAGCAGGTGTCAAGACTTTTAATCAGCACACTATGTAACATCCTATAAACAAAAATTTACTCCTTGTATTTTTGGTCTGTTGTTTCTACAAGTGATGCACTACAGAAGCTGAAGTTGCATCTGCCTGGACGCTAATGGAAGTTTACAGAAGCAATAAAAAAGAGCTGACAAGCAAAGGACTGCACTGTTCCAAACCTAGGTTCTGACCTGCCTTTGCAAACAAGCCCTGTGCTAGTGAGTGCGTTATAGTGCTGGACCCCAAGTTCAGTAGATGCCACCAAAGGACAAATACTAATGCACTTTAAATCTTTCTAGATCTCACTTTCCAAAAAGAAGCAAAGAAAAATGCTTAACAAGTTTCATATGTCATTTGCCAAAGAATATACTCTGTAATTTGTAGTAGTAGTAAACACAACAGAGAACATTAATTTCTCTACTGTCTAACAGTCTTTTACTAATGGTAAGTTATTTCCCTGTGAAATAACCCCAGGATTGGGAATCCCCTGCTCTCAGAGGCTTATGATTTTAGGACAGGACAGACTGACCACAGCAGCAACACAGAAGACACAGCACTTGCTGAAGCAATCGTTTTCTCAGGTGAAACTTAAGACTGACAGCAGCTCTGAGTGCATGTAGGCACAAGACTTCAACGAGCAATGACGTTTCAATTACTTTCAATAATCTTTAAGCACTAAGAGATGGTAATTTTTTAATTCATGTGCCTAGGATGCAGTGTCCTATGATTTCCTTTTCAAAAGCCATTTACCCTGTGCCATACTTTAAGGGCCTTGTAAAGTTTTGCTTTTTTTCCTCCGTTTTCATTCACGTCGAACCTAAGAGGAAGATGTATAACCATGACAGCAGATACTAGTCTAGCTTACTATTGAAAAAAAAAGAGAAAAATTTTAAAAATGTTGTTTCTGTAGCTATGCGTTTTTAATTATACCTTCATTTCCCATTTTTTAGAGTCCAGCCAAAAAAATTAATAATAATTAGAGGCAGTGGATTTTTTCAGGTATGCTCGTTAAATCCTACCAGTTCTCAAACCAATTTCTGACTTGGTCCTTCTTTTACCTTTGTTTAGTATTTTTGGGACTGACACTTCCCATGTTTGGTCTCCACTTAAGATATCAGTTGTTTGCTTCTTGCCCTCCCTCCAAATTCGAGGAAGTACCTGTCAATGGGGTAAATAATATGACAGCAAAACAGTTCTCCCCACCGATCATGCTATGAGAAAAAGAACAAAAAACAACCAAACTCCTGACGGTTTTTCAGAATGTTTTTTTCAGAGGTTTTCAGAATAAATTATATTACTGCTATGTATTGTGAATAAGTACAGACTGCATAAATAATGCTGTCACAGAAATACATGTTTGGACAAGTGAAGGAATGAGAGACCAAAGTATTACTAAACCTAACAATTTTAAGTCAACTTGTGGTTACGTCTTAAATAAGAAACTGCCAAATACTGGAACAGGAGAATCTGTGTTGTTCTGTAGCTTATTTTATCCCCTTCATCCCAACTTTGCAGCAGCTGAATTTCTCTATTTGGTAAATACAATTAACAACTTTTTCAAATAAGAGTAGTTTTGGAAAAAAGAACAGTTCATTTAAAAGCTTGTCCTGAGAAAGACAATGGGACTTGGAGTTTACAAGTAGCATAAACATGCTGGGAGAAAAAAAGGACTCAAACCTGGCTTTAAATAAGTTGTGCCTGTTCTAAATTTAACAATTTTCCATCGCTATTCAGTCATAGATACCTTAGTGCTGCAAGATACAAGGTTGATTCTGCACTCTGAAGGCTTCTTCTACTTCCAGTGAGTTTCTGTTGAGCATTGCTCTTATTAATTATCACCGAACTAATCTTGCCACTTGACACTGTCTGAGGTCCTGCCTGTACGAGCACAGCGCGCCCCAGACTGCAGAGCACTGCAGAGCGCTGAGCACCCAGAGACCGCCCCGCTACCAATTCACTTTCCCTTCTTGTCCGCTCTGTCACAGGGCTGCGATCAATCAACCGCTATTTTCACTCCCTTACACAGAAAATACTTACAAAAATTATTAAATTTAAAAAAAAACCCCAATCCCCGAACCACTGATCTCTGTGTATGTGCAGGCTCCTAGAGAGTGGTTTGTCTGTGTGGCCTCGGTACAAACGCTGTATGAGGAGGAGGCCGTGTTTTAGGCCTCGGGCTGAAAGCCCCTTCCATGCCCGCGCTCGGCCCCCGGCTCGCCGGCACCGAGGGCACTTTCTGAGCACAACGCCAGCATTTCGGAGCAGAATGGCAGCTCCGGCCTCCCTCCCGGGCACCCCCGCCTCCCGCTCCGGGGCACCGCCGGGGCCGGGGCTCCCTGCTCGGCGGCGGCACGGGGGGTCGCGCTCGCCGCGCCTACCTGTGAGGCGGATAAAGCCGCCGAGGCTCTCGGGCAGCGGGAGGCGCTTGAGGTACGCGGGCAGCTGGACCTTGACGATGCGGGCCAGGCTCTCCAGCACCATGGCGGGCGCTCCGCCCGGGCCCCGCCGCCTCCCGCCTCCAACCCGCGCCCCGCACGCGCCACCGGGCCGCGCCGCGCAGGCGCACGGGAGGCAGGGCCGCGTGCCCAGCCCGCGGCGGCGGCAGGGGGCGCTGCGGAGGGAGAGAGGGACGGGACGGGACGGAGAGAGGGAGAGAGGGAGGGAGGCATCCATCCGGCGGCAGGGGGCGAGCGGGCGGGGGGAGCGGGGTGGGAAATGGGAAACGGGAAGGGATGAGGGGAAGGGAAGGGATGAGGGAGAGGGGAAGGCATGGGGGAAGGATGAGGGAAGGGACGAGGAAGAGGGGAAGGAAGGGAAGGGATGAGGGAAGGGAAAGGATGAGGGAGAGGGAAAGGAAAGGGGAAGGGAAGGTAAGAGGGAGAGGGGAGGGAAGGGAGAAGGGAAGGGATAGGATAGGATAGGATAGGATAGGATAGGATAGGATAGGATAGGATAGGATAGGATAGGATAGGATAAGTGAAGATAAGGGAAAGGAAAGGAGGGAGAGGGAAAGGAGAGGGAAGGGTTAAGGGAAGGGAAAGGATAGGATAAGTGAAGATAAGGGAAGGGATGAGGGAGAGGGGAAGGAAAGGGGAAAGGGAAGGGAGAGGGAGCGTGGCTTTAATAATACATGGCTTATCCTTTACAGACTGTTTTTAATTGCCTGTTGTCACTCTGCTGCATTCAGGTTGTGTTCCACATTGATGGTCTTACAAATGTTGAAGTAAAAAGACGGAACATTTTTTCTTCCTGTGGATGAGGTAGGACAATGTGACTGCTGAAGGGTTTAATGTTTCAGGGACAGGACCATCTGCCTTATGTTTGGCAATAGCTTGCACAGAACAAGTCCTATCTCCACACGTGATTTTATTTCATTTCATCTTGTTTTATTTAATTTCATTTTTATGTCAGGGAGACTGCTTATTTTTTGGCATAGAAAATCCTCCCTGTATAGCCAGGTGAAAAAATGGGAAGCATGCATCCATTCTGAGTCCATTTATCCAATCCATCCAGACCTGGAGACTCTAGTATTAATCCCTTTGACCACCATTTGGTTCCAGATGCTTTGCTACTGTGAGTGAATCTATCAGGTGCTGGTAGCATGTAGCACAGAGCGCAAGCAGGAAAGCTGAAGCAGCACAATTCTAGACCTGTCTCCTTCCTTACATGATCCTGACTGACGCACAGTTCCCTCTCCTCCCTTAGTGTACTGAAACCACACCGTATCTGCCCATATCAACTGTACACTTTTCCTGCTCGCCCAGAATTGGTATCCAAGAAGTTTTGGGGTAGGGTAATATGGTTCCCCAAGGCAATGGAACAGTAATTATAGGTATCTCTTGAGTCAGATGAACCCACTGGTTTGTCTTTGGCTGAACCCACTCAGCAGTCATGTTTGTCTTGTATTGAGTAGGATGTACAAACCGGTGCTAGATCTCTTTCACTAGTTTACTTTAATGATCAATTCCAAACAATCTTAACTAAAAGTTAAAATCACCATAAAGAACTAAAGAAAAAAAACCCCAACACCCAAATACTAGGAAGCTAGGTTTAAGACAAACAAATCCAACTTATTTGTGCTTCTGGACTGAATATAACTTTTCTATCTGTGACCCTACATTAACATTTTCTGATGAATCATCATCTTCAGCTAGTGGGAATATTCCTCTGATCTCAGAGTATTTAAGTTCCCTACCTCACCTAAATTTATCCGTGTAATGACTAAGTCTGTTGTCCTAAAATGATTCCTTCTTGTCTAGGCAAATGCATGCTATTAGACAAGACAATGAAAGAGTAAAACACTTGGTTATTCCTGTAAAAATTACACATCCAATGTCGTGATGCAACCTTGTTTGTGGGACTTTCTGAGGGAAGAATAGATGAGGCTGAAAATACATAAAGTAATTCCTTCAGCTCTGAATCAAACAACTTCACACTGAAGTTGAGAGCCTCTGTCCTTCCCTTCTCCTCCCCCTTTCTTCTGCTCTTCCAGCCTTCTCTGGATGCTAGCTGTGATACTGGGAGCACAGCTGACATTCCATGGGAGCTCCTGAGCCCTGCTGTGCTGCCTTTGATCAGGGCTGCACTCAGCACACTGCAAGTCAACCCGCACATGTGGCAGAGAGGAACTGCTCTCGCTGCTCCTCATCTGTCCATGGGAGGTATCAGCTGACAGGAGTCACGGACAGGTTTGGTATATGAAAGTCTGAGAGTCATAGATTATGGAAGACCTATAAAGAAAATGAAACCTGAATGAGATTCTTAACTGAAGGGGAGGCAAAAAATGGTCTTTACAAATCCAGTTTGAATTGGAGCTCAGGAGATGCTTGTTCACAGTGCAATCTGGCTGCAGACTTCCTGTTTGATTTAAGCTGGAAAATATAAGCTCCAGGCTTGCTCAGTCCTGCAGGAAAGAGCAGGGTTTTACACAGTAGTCCATCTTCAGTGACTATGTTGTGGAGTCAGGTCAGTCTGACCAGCTAAGATCAGTGTCAGGAGGTTTAGCAGGCAGGTGTGATGTCTTCCTTCTGTTGCACACGTTTAACATGCTGTGTGGGCATTCTTATTCCAGAGGCAGATTGCTTCTTCAGGATTTTATTGGCATGCTTTTCTACTCAAATCTCAGTACTGTTTGGTATCTGAAAATTTTTTAGCTTTTCAGGGGGAGAGTAACATGCAGCAATTCATTCTTGCATATTTAGCTTCGTTTTGTGAACTGTTTAAAAGTAGATTGCCCCTGCTTGTGTGTTTTGTGCTAAATTTGGCCTCTGAAACTCTGATATTGGGAGAATATATAGGAGTTGTTGTAATAAAAATAACAGCACAAAAAGCCCAATCATATTTACTTGAACAGAACCTAGGTCACCAATACTGAAAGGTGATTATTGCTTTCAGCATTAAGTATCCTCTATCACTGGGATTTTTCATCTGGCAAGAATATTACAGATAAAATGGAGCTCATATGAAGAGATCTACATAGTTAGGACTAGCTCAGGTCTTTGAAGTTGAACTCCCAAAACACAGCCCAAATGAGAACCAGCCCAATTAACTTACTACTATGCATGCTTTCATAACAATGGTAGAAAAGTTCATGGTGCAGATGCAGATGATATTTGGCAGAATTTATTCTTGTCACAACAACATAGTTGCTGCACTGGTCCAGCACACAGTAGAAACAGGAGTTGCCTTCAGTATCCACAAGCTGGTTGGTCCTGGTCCAACAAACTGGACAAACATGAAAAGAATCAGTTTGTGTTCCTCCTTTTGCTACCCTTCAAAAATTGCTTAATTTCCCTCTGCCTTTAATCCTGCTGTAAAATAAGGTAATACTCACCAGTCTGTCTTGAACACTAAGATTTGCAAAGGAAAAAAACATTTATAAATTACATATATTCGTTTTATTTTACCAAGTACACATCAGTAAGGATGAAAGGTTCTGAGGCAGCAAACACGCAATTCTTCCATCTGTAAAACAAGCCTAAGTAGTGCAGTAATTTGCTCAGCACTCTTTCATGGTAAAGAGCTTTTCTATCAGCAGGGTATCTTGTGTTGTTAAAACCAGTTTCTTGGAATTGGTGTTGCCATTTTCCAAACAGCACCTGAAATAATATCTGCAGCAGGCAAAAGTACTATTGTTAACTAAAAACTATCCCACCACCACATTTGCTGACTTCTGTGATGAGCAAACACGAGCCTCCATCTAGGAGGAAGCTAGATCTCCCCTTGTGTATTCAAATCATTTCACAATGGGGTGTGATTAGCTGCTGTTCCTGGTGTATGCAAGGATCTGTCTCTCTTCTCCACTTCCCCAAAAGCAAGCAAAATCATTTCAGCCCAGAAGAGGTGTAGGAATGGTGATTCATTTAATGCAATGTC
Source organism: Anabacerthia variegaticeps (assembly GCA_035583185.1). NCBI lineage: Eukaryota > Metazoa > Chordata > Aves > Passeriformes > Furnariidae > Anabacerthia > Anabacerthia variegaticeps. The sequence goes on along the minus strand of JAWWEW010000131.1, from coordinate 23,668,903 downwards.
TCCATCAGCTGCACCGTCATGCAGCACTGTCAACATCCAACTATTAAATAACTGAATCTCAAAAACACAGGCAACTGGCTCAAAAATGGACAGGTATATATGGTTACTTTCCTCTTTTTTATGCTTAAGAACATTGCAGGAAAGTTGCAATTGCATTGCCTGCAGGTTAGGTTTTCACTTCATATGTTTACGTCCAGAGGCTTAGATGCCTACAGAAGAAAGCTGAGATTGACATGCTTTCCCTTTATTCTGAGGCCGGGCACCTTAAGTGGCTTCTGCTGGTGTTTATTGAAAATAGCTACCTGTCCACAGTGGACAAAGTGTTCCAGAGAAAATTAGTTAAGGAAAAAAATCATAACAGAATCGATGGGTTCATTTTGTGATAGCATAATGTTCATATTATAAAATTACTCCTAAATGAGCATGATATTACTTTCTAATCTAACTAATGTCCAAGAATTTTATGTAACGATTATGTTTTGAAAGCAGATGCCTAAGTAACTGCACTGTCCTACTAGCAGCATCTATCATTTTTGAATTGTAAAATTCTCTGTGGCTTAGAATGGCATTTATTGTTGCAGATTGTAGAGAGTTAGTTTCTGAAAAGAAAGAAAACAAGAACATGAAGAAAAATGCCAAGATTTCTAAGAACTGGATCAAGTTCCAACATGGCAACTTTGTGCATGAGCGAACAGAGCAGCAGACTGTTTTTATTTATTCAAGAAAAATGCTATGCTTTCATCTCTCAGCCACAGTTTTAACATTTTCCTTCCTTTTTTTTATTTTTGCTACTGTTGAGGAGTGGGAAATGCTAGCCATGAGTTGAGTATAAACCAAATTAAGAAAACCCCCAAGAATGAACGGGTGTATTCAGTGCTAACTCTCCAGAGATACCCAGCTAATGTTCAGTTACTTTCTACTTACATTGTATGAGTTTTTCCAAGCTGGAACTGTCTTTTTTTGCAGTGGTTAGCACTAGTCCACAGTAGTGATTTCTACAGCTACTGTAACAGTTGCAGAAATAGCACAAGATGAAACTATGAATATCCATTTGGTTATGCTAAGTTGAACCTGCATTTATTTTAAGCACCGAAAGCAACAAGTAATATGACATGAAACTACTGTAAGCAACATCAGTCAAGTAACACTAATGATGCGCGGGAAAGTACACAGTAAATATACTATTGCAATGAGTTTTAAATTGTGACCTATTACACAAATCATTGTTTTTCCATCCACATTAGGTAGCTGATCCGCTGTGTACTGCTCATGAGGATCCAAAGTGATCTGATTGCTGGCTGCATACAGACTTTTGTAGATTTGGAACTTTATTGGCTTCCAGGGAGTTGCTATTTCACAAGTTTTACTCAAATAAAAACAAGTATCCTTAGGATTCAGTAATGTGTTCATAAGAGACCAGATATGTTATTGATTTGTGGCAGGTTCTGCCTGTTTTTTTTGCAATAAACCAGACTGCAAAATCCCCATATTGTCCCCTGGGAGGAAGCTGCAGTGATGGAAAACAGATACATCCTCCCCTTCACTAAAGGACCTACAGAGGACAAAGCTGACATAATCTGGGAAGTACACACTGCTAAATGAACAGATGTGATGGAAAACTACTATCAAAACACTACAAGCTGCTATCATGATGAGAATTCTGGAGAAAAGAAGCTATATATGTGTCAGTATATTCTCAGCAGCAGACAACTCACAGTTCCTTTTTAAACTGTATTGATCAGTGAGGACTGTATATCCTTGACCAGGTAACTAAAAGTATATATATTCCCTTAGTACTTTAATCCCTTGGTGTTATACTGATGTTGAAAGATATTTCCTTCATTTTGGAAGGCAAAGGTGAGAATGCCACAGGACTAATTACTGTGATGCACTGTGCATTCATTGACAGTGGCTAATTATAGCACAGAAAAACTACCAGCTTCCCCTGCCGAGGACAGAGTACATGATCTCTGCTATAGGACGTAGGACTGCACTCTGCTCTTAAGTTCTTCCCGTGTCACAATGCCCACTGACACTGCAGTAAAACAGCAGTTTGTCATTCCTTCTCAGGCTGCTGTGTAACAAGAGTACTGAGGAGATTTCTGAGCCTGGCTCCCCTTTCCAAGGGTAGCCAGGTCTGACACTGAGAGTAACCCATACTCATTCTCTGTCATCTCACAAGAATAAAGAGAAGCAAAAAAAAGCCCAACCCAAAACACCAGGCTTCTTCAATTTCAGACAAGTGTATGTCCAACAGATGGAGATGAAAGCAAGCAAAAAATGCTTACCTTGATTCCTAGGCAATGACATGGAATATTACTACAGTTGCTAAATAAGATTTATGTAGCTTCATTTATGCCTACCTTAATAATGGTTTTTCTTTTCTATTTTTTTTCCAGATATTCCCCATCCCCTGGACTGTAAAACAGCTTTAGCACAGTGCATTTCTAGATCTATGTAGTTGGTTATTCCATAGATTTGTAAGTTACTTCCTCACTTTCAAGATACTGCCAAAATTTTATATAAATTCTGTACTCCATCCCAGTGCGTGGACCTGTAAGGTCTGTAAATAATTTAAAAAAAAAAAAATAATTCCTTTCTCTGCTGATTTCAAGGGAGGAAAAAAGTAACTAACAAAAAGTAGTATATGAACATATCACCTCAAAGTTTACAGAACTTGCTTTACAGGACAAGTAAGCCTAGTGACTGTGAAGGGTACATAACAATTAAGAGGCATTCATCTTGAATAACATGCTAAGAAAGTGTTTTTGGAAACTAGGAAAAGCTCCCAGTGCCCCTTTTTTTAGAGCAGAAAGTCTTTTATTGAAATTTAATCCTGTCATAGTGTCTGTATTAATTTATTAAGACACTTGAGAACATTTTAAACTGATTCCCCAAGAGGAATTAAATTATTTTTGTTTGTTTTTTTTTACACTTTTATGCAAGTTATTTTGACAGTTTCGGGGACAGAAATGTTATGATTATGCAGAAAATGAGTATGGTAGAAACAGATGCTGCACATAGTCCCTCAAATTGCCTGTCCAATATGATTTCATACTGTCAAATATCGTGAATGATGTATGGCTAAGTGTATCATTTAGTCTCCAAGTACCCAAGTCCTCCATCTCTGTTTGCAGCAGTGTTTTTCTAATATGAGAGCCAAATGGAGATCATAAAATCTTTTCACATAAGCCACCAAAGAAATTACCTTTTTTGCTGTAATCTTGAATTTAAATCACTATGACTGAGAAAATTAGTATCTTGATACCACTATCAACTCCTTAAGTGAGTATTTTTTGCAAAAAAAAAAAATAATTGGTCTTTATAAAAAAAAATTTAACATCTATTGCTTGTAAAAATGACAAATCTGTGTAATATTTATTGGAAGACTGAAAAGCATGCTTGACATTGAAGAATAAAAATCACTAGGAGTACAGAAGTCATGTTGCCTTGGCTGTATAATTTGCAAAACTGTCAACAACTTGGCAACACCTGACCGTATTTCATGACTACCATGTGTGTCACAACCCCACTGTCTGAAATACTGCCCTGATCCATCCCCCTAACCATAATAATGAAACAACTGGCTAATTTCAGTATCGGTGACTTAGAGTCATCAACAACATTTCCTGAATTAAAACATGACTACAAACAAGAATAATATTCCTTCCCCTCTATGAGATATATTTGGCTGTAATTACCTGGATATTTGAGGTATGAGCAAGCTGTTGGACACCTTTTGGTTAACTGGGAAGTACCAAAACCCGAAAAGATCAGCCAAATCTTTAAAGATAAGGTTGCTGAAAAGGCTAGAAAGAAAAGTGAAAACACTCCTAGTACCACATGATAGCTGCCTAGTTAAATCCATTGTCTAAATAAACAGCATGCACTCCTGAAGTTCAAACACAAGCAGAACAAACAAAAATCCCTCAAATATTTCTGTGGACTTTCTTATTTTCTTAAATCATTATATTAAATTAAGTCAATACAGCATCAAACAGTTACAACACTACAATGTACAAGCCTATGTAATAATTTACCCAGGGAAACATAGCATTATTTTGTATAAAACACAATGTGGAAAAAATAAAGAGAAAGAATGTTCAAGAAGAGGAAAAAAAAACGCCTCTAAATAAAGAGTGGCAGAAAGTCAACTTGCTACCTCTGCTGAAGTACAAACATTTTTACCATCTGGACTGCCTCAGAAGGAGGACTGGCCAGGAAAGGTAGTTTGCTGCAGCCCATGTGTGGCATCAATGGTACTATGGCTCGTAACTCAGTGAGGGTCCCTGCCCCAGGTCTTCTGGAAACACTGCTTGAGCTCTGTAGGGAAATCTATAGAGATAAAAGGAAGTTTACACCTCAGGGTATGAAGTACACCATCAGTGTCCTGATTAGCTCAGCCTAACTAATTCCCTGTAACTCTAGTCAAAAAATGAAGATTGTACTTTGCATGTAGCAAGGCAGGTGAATGGAAGCCTGAACTTTAAATCAATGACTGCAGCACATAGTGAAATCTGAACAGCTTACCCCTGCTAGGGAGCCTGTGAAACACGTTAACTGGCCTGTTTGAATAATTACCTTTAAGCCTTAACTGAACTAGCAACTCTATAGAGTATTGGGTCAAATCATGTTAAACACAAACACTCCTCAAAGGTTGTGGTTTTCATCCTGGAAAAAGCATTGGAGGAGCAGGCACATTTGGATGGTCCAAATCTGACTAGTAATCAATTACATCAAAGTAATAAAAATAGACATATCTTGAAAGCGCTCCAGAGAGTCCTTTGATGTCTCCTTTAGTAAACACAATAGACCAAATTAGGTACTGCTGAGAACTGCTGTAAGAGCTTGGTCATTTTCGGTAACACTGACTCCTACAGACTTAGCATGCATTCTGAAGGCAGCCTGAGGGGACAAAAAGCAGGTATAACAAGGAAGGGCAACCACCTCCAAAGAGATGGGCTTAAGTAGGTCACCATTACACACCTTTCTGACAGGGTTTGCAATTGATGTACCCTGGCCTCCTGAAACTGATAAAACTCTGAGAGGGGTTTTGCCTGCTGAATTCAGCCTGTGTTATCTTACTTTAGCAACTGTGGCTAATTGCTCAGCCCTTCACACCCCTATTTTAAGCTATTTTGCCATATATGTTTATATTATCTGTTTATTCAGGCATGTGAAGAATTCAAACAAAAGACGAAAACAGAGGTAGGTAGTAACTACATGACAACAAAACTTTACAGTTTTCAAATTTGGCATCGTAATTACACCATGCACATGCTCATCTGACTTTCATGCTTCAATATCTGTAGAGCTGAATCAGCACAGGAAATAAATGTTCTTGTTGACAAAAAATGCTGATGACTTGACAGGAATATATTTTTCATCCAGATCAAATGGCAGTTTTTCTGTGAAAAATCCAAATACTGTGTATGAATACTGGTAAATAACCTGTAGCAATTTTCAAAGATTTTGTCATTTAGGTCTGTGAAAATAGCATAATGAATTTTATATTGTCATAAGTTTATTCTTGCAAAATAGCTCTTAATTTCCATAAGGGTTTCAAGAGAAGAGAAAAATCTTCTTTAACTGAAAGAAAACTGTGTTGTCACTATGAAGCTAAAAAAGTGCTAAACGCTGAAATGCTAAACAAAATCCTGAAGATCAGAAGATTTTGTTGTGGACTTCAGTCTATTTTTATTGTTTCAGAGAGAATGTCAGAGAACTTGCCAAAGACACAGTGGGAGATGAAGAATTGCCAAGTTGGAATATTAAGAAAAAAGTTACCTTTTATATTGTATTTCTTCAAAAGCTAACTGCTACCTAACACATTGACTTTGGGCTTCACTACAGATGTGAAAGGCTTTTGCTACTTGCTCTTCCTAATCTAATGGTCATAGATGCAACAGCTGGGGAACCGAGCATGCACTACAAAGGCTGTAACTGTGACTTCATCCTTCTTGAAGGGGAGAAGCCCCCAGCTACACACAAAGGGATGCTGGCCTTTGGAATTTAAAACACAGATCAGGTGGAATCTGATGACATCTCCAGACCTGTTTTTCTTCCACTGTCTTGTAATGGCATTTGAGTTGGCAAATTCAGCCTTATTATTTATTAAAAAAAAGCCAATGGAACAATCTTACTCCTGTGATCTTATTCTTTATGGTATCCATTGAATCAAAAGGGTCCTCAATAAGGTGAGTTTTGCTCAAATTAAAGAGGAATTTGACCGCAAGCTTGATTTTGATAATTAAAGGAAAAACAAGTTGGACAGGATGCTGAAGAGAAAATTGAGGCCTGGTAATACATGCAAACAGGGAGTTGTTGTTGTTCATCTTAGCTCTTTGTTTTCCAGAAGCAGAAGCTGTTGTGTTCTATCTTCTCCAAACAGGAACTAATGATAATCTACTGGATGGACTAGAATGATATCTTGCTTCTGCTGAAGTAATTTTTTTTTACTCTCCTAAAATGGAAAATCTTTTTGGAAAAAATCTGCATCTTGTTTCACCATTTCCTCTCACATATATAAGGCATCCGGTATGGAATGCTGCTTGGTGTCCAGGATGCTTTGTTGCTCCACCTGTTTTAAAGACAGGTAGAATAGCATGCTCAAAATGTAAAACTAGCTGGTTTCAGGCAAGCAGAAGTGAAAAACCAACACTGACGTGCAAGCAAACTATGTTAACCTTTAACCTAAAAGGCTGGGCTGTTTTCCCTCAAGTCCCCTCGATGCTGAGGGGCAGTGCTATAACAGTATATTGAGGCAACCTCCATTCATGCTTGCTCTGCTGGACTATCAGGAAGCTGCTGAAATGGACTTGGCAAATGCAGCCTTTGGAGGCTGTTGAACGCTTGGCTGCATAGTGCTCTCTAACACCGTACTTGAAAAAGCAAACAAAATTCAGAGTTCAGGTGAGCTGGTCTGCTCTCAGTATTTGTGTGTAAACTGTTTGTTACCATGCCACATGTACTGAGCTACTTTGAATAATAAATCTATGAAAATCTAACCCAACTCCACTACTGTACGAAGATTAGATATGGTAATACCTCTCTTCAGCCACTTCTGAGGATTAGCTTCAAAAATCAAATTAAAATGAAGCAAACCCAAATAGTTCCAGAAGATATGAGTTCCAACACCCATATTCAGTAACCACCATCTGTGAATCTTGCATTTTATATTATTATATGAGGTATCTGTGCGAGTAGTGTTAGAATACACCTACTACGTGTGGTAAAGGTGAGAAACCTCTTCATGTATGGCACATCAGTATATTCAGGTTTTGAGGCCCTACTTGCCCAAGTATTCCCAGTGAAATAAAAAATATATTGGGTTTATTTATTTCCAGATGTTGAGGAGAAAATACATGATTTTTATCTCACAATTTGAGGAAAAAGAGATGAGGGCGAGAAGTATAATGTTCTCCAAGCAGGACCATGTGCTGTGACTTGCAGAAATGGCCGCAGAACAGTGAGTGTGCATGTTGTTTTTCATTGCTACATGTCATCATTATTTTATTCTTTCTCTCAAATGTATTTAAAGGTAAATGTTTAAACTGACAGATTTGTTTTTTAAAAAATGACCAGCAAGTGTAATAAATAAGTGTCTAAACATGTTTCCTAAACCAAAATATGCAAACCTGTTTCTGAGCAATGGCTATAAACAAGAGCCATCCAATAAATTTTAAATTCTCCTTGGGGTGAAATGCTAATAGAGATACTGAATTTAACACACAAAAAAACCCCTTGATGTACCAGATTAACAATTCCTGTTGTCTTAAATTTGCAGGGAAAATTACACACTGCCAACAGTATGTTTGTGCTGTTCTTTCTTTCATTATACAGCAAAATGCAAATCGCAAGTCAGATCAAAAATCATAATATAAAATTATATTAGCAGTCATTAAATTCACATAATAAATAAAATGAAATTATTAAATAATAAATAATAATAGAAAATGTAGAACTGGAATACTGTTGAGTATCTAAAATCTCCTGAGATGACAAACAATAATGAAGTTCAGAAAGTTTGTAAGCAATTTACAAGGCAGAGGAAGATGTCTGTGACAGAAAGATAGACAGGCTGGTGATTTGGAGCAGTTTAAATAGCATCCATAATCCAAAGCAGGCAAGGAACAGCAAGGTGTTCTTCAGCAATATTCTTGATTAAGATGACAAAAATGAAAACAAAATAGTTTGGAATTACACTTCCTGAACATGCTGTTCGGTACAATCAAAATAATAAGCAGAAAATGAAGACTACATAAGGAAGTTGCTAGGAATGGTTTAGCTGATCATAAAAAGATAACTGGACTTTACAAGTACGAGGTATTGTTTTCTCTCTAGCCTGTACATTATATGAATGTTAAAAAAACTATGTCCTACCACAGTACTATTTTTAAAAATAATAAAATACCCCATTGCTCCCCTAATTCACTGCTGGCTACTGTCAAGCTTCCTACTGAAAATGTTGTTACATATTCAGCTTTTTGGAATATGCTGCCTTCTCCAGACCAACAATAATTAGCATCCTAGATGGCAAGAAATATAACAGTAGTGCACTATAACAAATGCGAACTAAGTTCAGTGCAATGAATTCAGCTAATTACGTGTACATCCTCCCTGGACAGCACATGCCATGTTTGTCACTGCGATATATCCCGTCATTACAGCAGAAGGGCAGTCTAGCAATCCTTCTCTGCTTGTTGCTTCACAGAAGTGGAGTAGGAGGCATTTCCCTATGTACAAATAAGTCTACACAATTTATTACTGTGAGAAAAAAACATCTGGCTGAGAGTTATTTGTTGACCCATGCTGCATGAAATAAAAAGTCTCCAAGGAGCTGGAGCCGTGGCAGACAGTACCACTGCAAACTAAATAATTATTCCTCGCCATGCTCTACAACCACCGGAAAAGAAGTTGTAGTGAGGTGGGGGCCAGTCTTTTAATACAGCTACAGTGAGAGGACCAGAGGAAATGGCCTTAAGATGAGATAGGGGAGATTCAGATTAGATATTAGAAAACAATTTTTCACTGGTAGGGTGGTCAGGCATTGGAATAGGTTGCCCAGGATGGTGGTGGAGTCACCATCCCTGGAGGTGTTTGGGTCTGGCGCTGGGTGATGGTTGAGTGTTATGGAATTACAGTGACAGTGCTGGGCAGACAGGCGGACTGGATGATCTTAATGATGTGATGACTATATTTGACAAGCCTGACACTGGTCCACGTCCCTGTATCTCCCCTTGGATGGTGTCTCTTCCCGTACACTTGGTTCCCCTGTGTGTGGCAGTACGCTACTGCAAGGCAGCTTCAGGCCCGCGGTGCTCACACCAGGCCCGGGGCCCAGCCCTGTCCCCCGCACTGCGGTGTGCGGTGTGCGGTGTGTGGTGTGCGGTGCGGGCCCCGCGGCCCCCGCCTCGACCCGTGCCCGCCGGGAGGGGCCCGAGGCTGGCCCCAGCCGCGGTGCGGGCGCTGACACGCACAGACCGACAGACAGACACAAACAAACACAGCCCCACACACACCCCCTCACACGCACACCCCCTCACACACACACACACCCTCACACACCCCCCCCTCACACCCCCCCCCCACACCCCCTCACACACACACCCCCTCACACCCACAC
>JAWWEW010000131.1:23510549-23658260 GCA_035583185.1 Anabacerthia variegaticeps | reverse complement strand
CCGCCCGGGTGTGAGCGCGGCCCGCAGCCGGCCCGCTGCGGCCGCCGCCGCCCCGGATGGCGCCGGGCCGTGTGTGCCGGGGGCTCGGTGCGCGATGGCGGCGCTGGCCGGCGCGGGCTGCGGCCCCCCGGCCGGGCCCTCCGCTCCGCCGTGCAACTTCTCTCCCGCATTGTAAGATGGCGGCGGGTCCGCCCGGCCCGGGCCCTTTCCGGGATCGCCCGCGTTCCGCAGTATCGCGGCGGAGACACACGGAGCGCCCGCCGCGGGGCCCCCCTCGCCGCCCCCGCCGCCGCCCCGGGACCCGCCGGCCGCCCGGGGAGGGGAGCGGAGCCATCCCCGCTCGGCCATCGGCTCCCCCCGCGGGAGCGCGCTGCGCGCCGCCGCCGCCCTCCCTGCCTCCCTCCCTCCCCCAGTTGCACAATCGGAGCCGGGTGGAGCAACTTCGCGGCGGCTAACTCGGAAAAAATGCCGAGGTGATGAAAGTTTGTTGGTGGTTTTTTTTTTGTTTTTTTTTTTTTTGTCGTTGTTGTTGGTTTTGGTTGTGTGTTTTTTTTTATTAAACCTCTCCCGGGGTAAGAAGGCTCCCGGCGTGAGGTTGCGCTTGGGCAGCTTTAGGTTTCCTCGGGAGGTTTGAGGATTGCTGGGATGTAATGGCAAAAGGCGGTGGGAGCGCAGCGGCGTTGCCGGGAAGTCGCTCTTGGTCTGTGCTCTTTCCTACGCGAACTACGTGGAGCATTTACGTGTTTCAAGAGCTCAGAGGAGTTTCTTGGTCATCTCGTAGCCTGCCAAGATGGCAGAAAGTCAGTGTGTCCTGAAACCGGTGAAGTGAACTCGTTGCATAAAACACCTTTTGTAGACAGTGTATAAACTTTATGCCGCCTTTTAGTCTCGCTGTAATTAAACGCAGTGCTTGTGGGCATATTTTAGTCAAAATGAGGGTTTTTTATTGGTTTGGGTTTTTTTTTTTAGTGAATGGATAGTTCTGTTATGCTGTTATCCTCGAAAATTTTTAAATCCGTTCGGGATAGCAAGCTAAATGGATTGTCCTTGTATTATGGCAATGCTCTGACAAGAATTTCCAAACAATTCCTGTTAAATTTGCCATCAGAACTTGTTCCCCTGTATTAGTGGATGATATCACTTGAGTTGAAACATAGCTAGGATACTCCCTGGTATGCTTTGTCATCACCTCATGCTTATGAAACACACTCAGGCGCTGCAGGTAAGAATTTATTGTCAAATGTAAAGCAAGACAAACCCTCACTTACGTAGTAATCTGGTGGTCAGAATCTGAAAACGATTCAACATGACTCTTGAACCAAAAAGTCATCTGTTTGACTTCAGGGTTTTGGCCTGTTGTGTGCAGTCCCTTGTCCTGTATTGGTCCTTACACACTATAGCACTGTGTAGTAGCAAAGTTCTTATTTTACCAGTGCAAGAGTTTAGAACTGGGGAGATGGGTGGGTTAGGGTTTTTTTTTTTCTTTTTTGTTTGTTTTGTTTGAATTTTGAGGGGTTTTGTTTATTTGATTTTTTTTGTTCGTTTAATTTTTTGAAGATCATATTTTTAATCAGTTGCATCATGCCATGCTACAAGATGCATTTCCCAATTCATACAGAATTTGTATCTGCCAACCTGGAAAGTGATGTTTTGCTCGACTGAAACCATTGTTTGTGAGTTGCTTTCTTTAAAGTACTGCATTGAGGCTGAAATCAAAAAATAGCAGGGCCAGTTTTGTAACAAAATGGCTGTGGATGTAGTTTTAATCTTGTCAACTGGTAAAGCCAGAGAGAATGGCACTGTGTTCCTGGTAAGCTGGGATCCGCTGTCATCCTTTTGTAAGGTCACAGATCAGACCTTGGAACCCTCTGCTTTCTTGGAGTGTGTTGTTGGCAGTAGACGAGAACAGGCTAAAGAGTAACCAGGACCTCAAAACCTTGTAATCACAGGTAGCTGATTCAGTTTGTCTTATATTACTTGTCAGGACTAGAATTCATTGTCTCCTGCAGCAGATGACATCCTGAACGCACCGTGAAGGTATTTTCAGTCTGTTTGGCTGTCTCTCTCTTTGTGGACTTGACATAGCAAGGAAAGTAACATTCCTTATTCTATTGAGTAAACCAGACTTTCAGATCCTGTTAGTGTGCCTACATTTAATCTGAAGTCTGTTACACATTCAGGATACAACAGCTCCTACTTAAGACATAACTGGTAAATTCTACTTTTGACTTGAAAATGAAAGCACATGAATATTTATGTGCTATGTGTTGGATTATCCACTTCTGGAACACCCTTTATAAAGCGCTCTCCAAACTGAAGTAGTTGATAGGTACATGGCCATTCCCAGGAAGGTTATTGTTATGCTGGAGCTCATTGCGACATCTGTGCCATCTGCTCTGAGGGTAGCCTGCAAATCAGTTGGCAAAACTCTACTTTCAGTGATATGGCTCACTTTGCACAAGAGTGGCAGTTGTTTTCTTAAAACAAGCAAGCTCTTTTGCCGTGGAATAACATGAACCTACATCTTAAAATTTAAGTATTTGCTATCCTGAGAATAAAATTCTCCAAATGTATTTTCCCCAAATTGTCAAGAAATTCTTGTTGATTTGTGAATTTGTGTCTGAATGCTTGATACATGCTGTGGCACATTGTCTTGGTCTGAAGTGTCAATGGTACCCTCTAAACACGCATCCTGTAATTGCTGCAGTATGTTGGCACTTCCACTTGGAATGATGATGATCCGGTAGTAGGGAAGCATGTATGTGAGAGTAGGGAATCAGGAATGCCTAAAATTGAGAAAACTTGGTATGTTACATCATTAATATACGTCCAGTTTATCACTGCTGTACGCATTCATTAACGTGAGGTAATATAAGTGGCCTAAGTGGTGATCTTGGTAGGCTAAACATAGAATTAATACAGAAGATGTATGCATGAAATGTCTTGTTTGTGAAATCCTTGAGAAAGCTCGTGCCTGCTGTGTTTTATGGCTATTTGATTAAGCATAGCACAAACCATCATTATGTTGGAATAATTTATTAGAAAATCTTAAGTGGAGTTGGCATCCTGGAAGCTAAAGGCTGAAGGGGCAAAACCATTTATTGCTACTTAAGTACAGATAGAAGGCTTCCACTGACAGTGGTGGAGACTGATAACTATTTTCCTTAAGGCTGTAGCCTCCAGCACTGTTCCTAGATGTATAATTAATTGCAACTTTAACTGTTCTTCTCCAGATGCTTGTAGTAAGAAATTCTGCTAACCCTGGAGATACCCGCAATATTTTTCAGAGATTGGATGTAATACGCATCAATGAGGACTGCATGGAAATTTGCATTAGTTTAACCAAAGGTGGTTCAGTTGAAGAGCTGTGAGGCCTGCTTATTGCTTCCTTTTTAAACTGGTACTTTTTTCTTTTGAACTTAGTATGAAATTTTAAAGAAAAATTAGCTATATAAAGCTGTTTGGAGTTAAGTTTTCTTCTCTGGATGAAACCCAGAACACTTTGGAAGGCAGTCTTGGATTTAGTTTGCTGGGCTTTTTCAAAATAGTTAAATAACTTGAAATTATGTGATTGAACTCATGCTTTGAATGAATATCTAAAAGTAAGTCTGCATTTGTGTGTTTAGGGCCTCAGAAAGTTAAGATTACCTAGCGAATGAAATTCAGTTGATGTAAGCTTAGTTGAAATGCTTTAAACCTTTGTGAATGCTCTCTCTCTGTATTGAATTACCTTTTTTTTACTGTAGTTATTACCCCTTAACTATTGTGAATATCCAGGGCTAGACTAAGCCCTACCTCAGGTAGTTAATTCAGGGCAACTATCGCACTTGGTGGTTAGAAGGGTCAGATTGAGACAGAAGACAGTGGTTGGTTTTTGTATCCTGATACTGCAGTAATGGAGTTTGGGAAGCACTAGTATTGAAGAACTTAAATGTTTTTTAAGTAGAATAAAATTATTTAGCATCAGATGAAAGCTGTCATCTCTTAAATTTTGTTTGAGATTTAGCTTGTCTAAGTAGTCAGAAGTGACAGTTATACTGTGAAATCAATATCATTAAAATGAAAATAACATTTCTTGATTGGGTAGGTTTGGTACTCTGTATTGAAGTCCAGCATTTATTATTAACGTATTGAATGTATTTTAAGAACTGGTAACTTTTTTTTAAGAGAGAGGAAAACTGATGCTTCCTGAGCTATAAAGTTTGGACTGCAATAAGTTAAAAGATTTCTCCTGTTAATTGGACATGGTGCTTGTGAAACAAGTTCCCAGTCAGCACAGATCTTTAAATGTGTGCATTGGAGTGGGAAGAGAATGGAGATTGTTATATCACTTAAGTAATTTACAGAACGTCAGAGATCAATATTCCATTAGATGGGTACCTTAAAAAGAGTTCTCCAGTATATTAAGGATTTAGGTGGGATAATGCGTACAGAGTGAAAAGGTTGTCCAGCCTTTATGATCTTCTTGATCATTCCAGTTTTTAGAGATCTGGTTTTGAAAATAAGCCAGTGCTTTTGCTGTTATTCCTTGTGTGAGTTTCTTCTGCAGAAGAGCTGATGTAGAGCTCCACAGGACAAGCTCTCTTCAGCTGCCTGTCCAATGTGTAACCAGCTCTGAGGCCTTTCTCTGTGCTGACATATTAATGGGTAAAGGAGCAGGGAAGGATGTAAACAGCTGTAAGCAGCAGCTGTTGGATTCTGAGCAGTAAACTGTGTCTTGCCAAAGGCATCTCTGTTCCTTGTGGAGGCCACCTCTAGCCTGGTATCATCCCCTACCTGCGAATGTGCTCTCTGCATTCACTGGGTTGAACTGTCTTGAGGGACGATGGAGGTTCTTAACCTTCTCTGGGATGTCAAGTGACAGCTGGTAAAGAGGAGTGGGAAAGGGTTGAGCTTTTGTGTAATTCAGATTAGGGCATTGATACGTCATCTCCGGTAAATCTTTATGTTGCAAATATGAAGGTTTTGCCACTTTAACTCTCTGCCCTGTGTTCTTGTATAGGTCCCTCCCCTGTGCATCAAAGCTGGCAGATGGGAACTTGCAGTCTGCACCTCAGCATTAGGTCTGATCTCTCAGTATAAGCTGACTTTTCTTGATGGTTTTAGGCTAAGATGCTATAGCTTACATTGGAAAGGCTGAATTAGAGGCATGCATTTTCTCCTGTGATTGATTTGATGTACTAACCTCACAGTATAATACGCAGGGGAAAAAAACAGGGTAAGAAATGAAAGCAGCAGTGTAAACGTATATATTAACTGCAGCCAGTGCATTTTTATATGTGGTTGCTTTTTGTCAAGTTCATTTTATCAGAAGAGAGCCTTAAACTGTGAGTTGCACATGCTGAACAGTTTTATAAACCTCTGGAATCTAAATTTAATACCTCAAACTCTAAATGGAAACTGGGGGAGCTTTTTCTAAAAAAACCTGTTCTCTTCATTGGGCTTTTTATGGGGGACTGATACGATGCATTAAATGCAGTAGTTGTGTCGGGGAAGCCTTGCAAAAAAATTTAGTTAAAATTATATTCACAAGTTTAAATTCGTGCTTATTCTTCTGGCAACTCTTCCTAAAATACTTGGATGGTGACAAGGTTTAATACTGAAAAATGAGCCAAATAGAGCATTGCAGGATTCAGGACTGAAAGCTAAATATGTAGGGGGGATTTTTTTTATTTTGTTTAAACATTGTTCAGAGCCTTCTTACCAACAGTCAACTTCAGTATTAAATTTTTGTGTAAAGGAAGCCTTTGTTCTGAACCTCATCCCTTTGAGAGGTGTGATATGCTAGACCTTCAGATCCTAGATCTTCAGGATCTCCTGCAGTTTTTTCCGCTGTAATTGTGATGGGTTTTTATTCTGGTCTTTAGAAAGCAAGATGGGAGGATTGCAGACTGCTTGGCAAATGTTACGGCACAGTAAAAAAAAAAGGAGGTGACCAATGTTTAATCCTTTCCACAAGCATCTGGACACCAGAGTTGCAAGCTGAACTGAGTGCAGATGCTAAAGTGCATTAGGCCTTCCTGTTGGGAAGGCATGAGGATGGTATTAAGTGCTCAGTTAACTTTATAGTGGGCTTTCTCTGTATCTGGAGTTAGGTTGGCCAGGTACTCCTCACTTCCGTGAGCTCCTCAAAGTTTCTAATAAATATGAGTACTGTGCTCTAAGGCAGTATTTCCCAACCTTTGTTGGCCTATTTGAGTAATAATGCCAGAAAATTCTCTTGAATCAGATAAATGCAAACAACATTTGTCCTTTTAGGCTTAATTTCAATTTCTTCTTGCTTTGAATAATATAGAGGGATCTTCCAAATGACAGTTTACCAGCTAACCAATGGCCCATTTCCATTCCCCTAATTCAGGATGCAGTCTGTTGATAAAGATGTTTTTAAACTTTTCTTAAAAAACTTTTCTTAAGTTTTTTTAATGGGTTTTGTTGTTTTTCTTTTAAGACCCTTCTGGACATCACTGTTCTCTAGGTAGCTGAGGTGGAACTCAACTGTAAGAGCAGCTGCACAGGCACAGCAGAAACAGGTTCTTACTTTGTTTTGGTGTTTGGTTGGTTGGGTTTGTTTACACTGTTGTCTTGGTGTGAGCTGATTTTGTGTGTAATATACCTAAATCCTATAGACAGGCCCTTAGTTTTGCATCTCTGTGACTTAGCTGTTCCAAACACAGGACAGTTATGAAGGGTAGTTACACCAATAGCTTGATATGATAGGGTAGCTGTAAACTGTAGCCAAGCTACTGTAATCATTCCCATGTAGTTCTGTTCATAGAATATACCCCTATGGTATATTGTAGTAGCTTTCACATGCATCGTTGGGTTAATACATGGACTAGTAAAAGTCAGAACAGCTTTTTAAAAGGAGAGCTGATTTTCAGAGTTCATAGGTTAAATAATTAAATTTCAGAATAATAAATATATCAAATTACTTCTATACAGTGAATTCACCATGCTTACAGACATGGTGTTACTTGTTAGAATATTAATTTGATAACTTTATTACACCATCCTCCTTTCTATACATTTCTTGAAAACATGAAGAGTTCTTGTACCTTTATGCAGAAAGTGCAGACCTATTGAGTTTATGTGCCCCGTTGAGGCCACTTGTCATTTGTACAAAAACCTGTCCTGTCTGCTACCAGTCTCCAAAGTTGTTTGTGTAGTTTTGGCAAACTTTGGGAGGCTCCTGTCACACCGAGTCAAGGGCAGGGTGCATACAGATGCAGCTTCTGGTTGATGTGTCAAATGCTGGTGGCTGAGGTTCTACTGTATGCTACTGTGCCCTCAACAAGCTGTGGGGCAGCGTGTTGGGAGGCTCTTGGGAAATACTGCCAAACACCTGCATCTGACAACTACTTAAGCTAGCATTTATACGAAATTGTCTAGCACAATGCCAAAATCCTGTTTCTAAATGGTAGCCGTTAGGCCAGAGTGCCTTACTTTGAATATTAACTTCTTTCCAACTGCATCAGTTTACATTTGCCTAGATTGTCCCTTTGGCACCCAGTCATTCTGTTTCATTTAGTTAGGTGCATCTTGCTGCCTCTCTTGTGGCCTGTTTACACTGGTTGCCCTCTTTAAGAGCTACATTGTAGTCCTAAGTTACAGAACCAGAGATCAGTGGAGTTCTTGCAGGAGAAAACTCTCAAGGAAAAAGTATGCTATGTTTCAGGGTCCAATATTCAAAAGCTTGGAAATGTCAGAATTAAAATAGCCAGCTATCATCGAGTGGCTAGATAGTTAATCAGTGTTTCACTTCACACTTTTCTCTTCAGTGTATTTTATACACTGTATTTTATTGTATATTAGTCAGTGTACACAGCCCTCATTCTACACTGAGCATAGAAGTGTCTTAATAAGCTCTGTTTTCAGGGTATGGTAATTGTTATAATACTTCAGAACTTATGTATGTAAAGCAGTCAGATTTTCTTCATCTGGAGTAAGACAGATGCTGTGGTTTTGATTACTTTGGGGGAAACAAACCATACTTTGGAATTCAAAGCACAAGTATAGGTGTGTGGTTGCCACCTTTTTTCTTAAGTTTGTTCTGAATGCCTACAGTGAGTGATCAGCAAAGCAAAGTCTGTAAGTCAGCTTCTTCTCCAGTTGGATCTCTCCAGCTACTCTGCAAAACATTGGAATAAATAGAGAGCTGTTTAAGTTGCAATAACTCTGAAATTTGCCGACAACCATTACTTGCATTGTACCCCTTCCAAATTTCAGAACAGATCAGAAGAGCCGTAGACAATACTCTCATTCACAAAGGCCTTGTGTACTGAAAAGTAGGTTCTTTGAAAAGATAGTAGGTAGTCACCTGAGTAGTTTGTATCACAGTCCCAAGTACACAAAGTGACTTAATTACAGTTACACAGCAGTCTGGCATTTCCTTCCTTGAGTGCAAGGCTTAAAACATGAATATTTCTATGTTTATCTTCTATCATACCATTATTGTATTGTTGCTAGACATTGTAGAAACAATATGTGGAGTGTGGCCTGAAAAATCCAGTACTGAGGGCTGAAAGGAGAATCATGAAGAATAGAAGCAGAGTAATCAAAACAGGAAGAATAACAACTGTTATTCCTGGTGGTGTTTTGGGTTTTGTAAAAATCTTTCTGTGCTCTTTGATCCTCACTATTTTCTGTGACTGCCTTTCCATGTGTTTTCTCTGCATAGTTGCTCTAATTACTTTTTTTTATTGACAGGAACCTACATCTTTCTATATCATGCACTCTCATTGCACATTGGTTTTATCTATTTGTTGTCAGCCGAAAGGCCAGCTTGTTTGAAACTGATAATTTTCTGCTGGTAATATTTGTTTTGTGATATGTTTTATGCCATTGCTTTCTTAGCTTAGAAATACACATTCAGTGTCCTTTCAAACTGTTATTTTCTGCTTCCAGGGGTAATTAATTTCCATGCCAAAATGAACATTTCAAATGCAGGTGTGTGGGATGAGGCAGTAGTTCTGTGCTGCTTGACACTCCTTAATCTTCAAACAGGCTTAAATGTTCTTCTCCTCCTTTTATAGCTGCTTCCAATCCTTCCTTCTTTTTTAAAGCTGTTTTCAGCTGTGAGCTAATGAGTAAGACTAATGCAGTGATGAATTTTTGGATGCTTAGAGTTTGAAATATCCTGTTTGACACAACATTAGACAAGCAGTCAAGTTAATAAATCTTGATTTTTTTTTATTATTATATTTTTTTTATTGACCTAAATGTTCTTTTTTTGGTGGTTTTTTTTTTTTTTTTTTTTTTTGGTGTTTGGTGGGTGGTTTTTTTGTTTTGTTTTTGTTTGTAATTTCTGATTTAACTCTGTATCACCTTTTAAGGCCCTCCAATGTAGAAGAAGTTATTGTTTGGACACTTGAAGCAAGTTAGCCCCATTTTTTCCAATATGCTGTCTAGACTAGAAACCAGAAAGCTGCAATATATGATTTTTACAAGTATTGTGTTACAAACCAATATTAAATCTCTACAAACCAATGTTAAATGTAACTGAGTTTAAGCCTGGGAAGGACAATCTTCAGTCACTGGTGGGAGTGATCTTCTGCCACTCTGTATTTAAGTCAGCTGCTACTACCTTTAAAAATAGGGCCTGGCTATTCTAGCTTAAACTAGAAAAATGTAGTAGTAGTGTCACAGAGAGTATGAATTCTGACAAATGGGAAGAAAAGAAACTGGCACAGATGCTGCTCTATTTAATACGTGGCAGGAAGGCAGCTTGGTAGGCACTGGGCTGTCATTTCTTACAGAATTTGCTGAGACCTGAAAAGTTGTCTTGCTCCTGGATGTTTGGATAAGATACCCCTTGTTATTTAAGTGTTCTTCATTCTTTAAATGGCTTCTGTAATCTTTTAAATAGATGGTAGAGGGGAGTTGTTTGAGGAATTTTTTAGCAGCTTTTCTGTCAAAAAAAGAAAGACACTTGTGGTTTATAGTAGAATCATAGTCCATTCGTACTCAAATGTCAATGTTTTGAATCATCACTTAAAGCATAAGCCATATTTTCTGTATTATATATGATCATGTTTCTGCAAAACAAGCAGAATAGTTAGCTTTTGTAAGCTTTTTTTTTTAATTTATTTGAAAGTACTAGTTTGGTTTTTTTAGCTTTCTGATGAATGTATAGTGAAAGAGAAGAGAGGAGATTAAGAATGGGGCTGTTTGACCAAAGAAACTGCATTATGCTAGAAAGTTAATGTGAAACTGGCAGGAGACAATGGTGCTGAATTTATGTTAAAGCAGATCTGACTGTTGGCAGTGGCAGGTAGTGTTGCCATATTTCTAGTTACCTCGCTTTTCCAAAACTATTAGAAAGTTGTACATTTATTGCTTCTTGTCTGTTACGTTACTGTTGCCCTCTAACAGTGGCATTGGCGCTTACTCCTTAAACAGTGTTTCAGTCTGTAAAATGCTGAGTGACTAATAATCCTTGTGGAGAGGTAGGAGCTGTTGCAACTTTATATTTGGAAACTGGGACACAGAAATGGTGACATGCTGGAGCTATACCGGAAACCTCTGGCAGTGACAGAGACTACTAGTCACGGTTGTAATTCAAGACTAATCCTTTCCGATGGGCGCGTAACACGTCACTCGGAACCAAATTTGACTTATTGTTCCTATGTAAAGTCTTTCACATTTGCTTCTTTGGAGGTTTTTTTTATTTTTTTAAGCCACCTAAAAAGTGAAAAACTGTAATGACCGAGTCAAGGGAGATGTGGGTTCTACTTTGGGGATTTCTCAGACACTTCGGGATGTAGCTTAATACCTCTTGATGAAGGGAAAGCATTACATCTTCACAAAATGAAGCAAAGTTAGAGAAGTAGGTGTGACAGTAGAAGCAATATGAGAAGCAGAAAGCTCTTATATGTAGAAATTCTACAGAACAATGCTTTTTTTAATTCTAAAATACTATCTAAACTGCTGCATAAAATAAAATGTAATGTGGTCTTTACATTCTTACTAAGAAATGGGTAAAAGCAGGACAACAGTTATGAGCTGATTTCTTAAAAATTAGTTTTTTAAATCAGCTCATGGAAATGATGCTTAGTTTTGATGTCAGATACATTTTTTCATATTAAATAATTTTTTGTTATAGAATTGTTGTTCTTGATTGCTAAGCCAAGAAGGAAAGTAGGTTTGTATTTATACCGCTGAGTGGGAAGCTTTAAAAAAAACCCCAAGCTCCTCCTTTTCCTTGAACAAAATGCTTCAGCTGCACTCCAAATATCACAGCCCACGTGCCTCTGCTTGTTTAGTTTCCAGTTATTCCAGTTTGCCTGTTGGTTTCAGCAGAGTTGTAGCTTTTAGAAGGAGGTGCTTTTCAAAGTTACTCAGAGGGAACTTTCTGCTCCCTTGTTGCAAAAAGCCTCCCCTCTTTGTGTAGATGTGAAGTGTCACTCACTGAACAGGGAGGTGAAGTAGGTCTGGTGTTACTGTGAGCCAGGATTTGCTTCATGTTTGCCCAAGTTCTTCCACAACCTTTCACACTCTGCTGAAGCAAACAGCTCTCCTACAAACTTTACTCTTCTGACCATAGTACCCAAGAGAAACAAATAACAAGAGTGTGCCACCTCAGCCTTTTTTCTTTTCCAAATTTAGTGGGTGAGTTACTTGCCCTGTGGGTGAAATGATAGGTGGTGTATCATGTGTTCCTAAAATTATCTGTATATTGAACTGCTTTGATTAGCACAATTAGGATTTTTTTACTGAAGTGTTTTGGGCTAGACAAAACTTTAGTCCTTTCGTTAATGAAGGTCACTGTTTGTTTATTATCCAGAACAGTTCAAGTAGTTAAAAGAGGTAACTCTGTGTAGACATATTTTGAAATGACTGGAGTCTGGAATATTGAAACTCATTTGTTCCAGCTTTTGAATTATTTTTAATATTACCAAAGGGGTTTTTTGCACAAACTTTTCACTGGAACTTAATATATGTCTTACATTTGCAGTCCTACTCATCTTCACTTTTCCTAGTTGAATTACTGACATATTCTAATTTTCCTGCTGCGTTAAAGTGCCTATTTTTATCTTGAGTACTGAATTCTTGTTTCTCTGAAGACGACAGTACCTTTTGAAGAGCTCTCTAGTCTAATGCACATACCTCTGCCAGTCCACTTTATGCTGATCTTTTCTCATTCTCATCTTCATGCTACTCCATTTTATAATTTGAATAAACTTCATGAAGAGCCTTTTCATAGTTCTTAGCCCTTGTGATAGTTTAAAAAAACCCACCAAGACCTAAATGTTCTTCCACAATTAAATAATCCAGTAATAACTATATAACTACATTAAAATAGTATTTGTGTCCTTCTGCTTATTTCATTGCTACAGCTTACTTTAAGGGGCATGATATCTTTTTTTCCTCTCAGATTGTGGAAATGATTGCTCATTCTTAGAATTGGAAAATATATTTAGATGAGAAATAAGCCTGACTAACAAAACCTGATGTATCTGTTAAATGGGGGGAAAAAAACAACCCTGAAAATTTAAAAAAAAAAAAAAAAAGTTTTCTATCTGACACTTCTTTTACATATGGACCTAATGTGTGGTATTTCATGGCAGAAATAAGTCTATTGCAGGGACCCCCAGCAGTAACTGAAGAGTGTAGAGAAATGCATTCTAAGTAGATTTACTGTGATGATCTGGAAAGAACTGTTGCCCACACTTCTAAATAACAGCAACAGTGAAATGAGCTGTAATATTAACTTCATTGTGCCATTGTTTATCAAAACTGATACAATTTCATTTTGTAAAACATTCTGATTGCAGTGCAAAATTGAACTGTTGTTACTTGGAAAGTTCATCAGAATTAGCACATGTAGGGAGGGGAAATTTGGGACGAAATTTTCTTGGTGTTTTGAGCAAAGGGGATTGGTGTGTGGTTCGAGTGGGGTGTTTTTGTTGTTTGGGGGCTTGTTGGTTGGTTGTTTTTTTGTTTGTTTCTTTCTTAATGTATGGACTACCACATGTTGAAGTGGTGTTATTCGTTATGTGTTTGCAGGAGCTATCCTACCAGAGAACAAGGTGTTTGAGTTACAGGGAACATAAGATTCTTTTCTTCCTCATTTTTTGTGGGCTTACACTTAGTAAATTTTTATAAAGTGCAGAATTTGTGAAACTTAAAGGATGTACATTAGGATCTTCCCAGGCAAGAGTTACCTGTCTGGTCCAAATATGCATGTATTTTCAGAATAATAGATATCCCTGGGTTTCTTAAATATCTGACCAAGTCCTTGTTCTAATGGCTTGTATAGACTTGCAGGAAAAAAACTGGTGTGGTGCTGGAAGAGGGGCTGATGGTTTTGCCTTTTCCCATGACTTCTAGATACCTTGACAAGTGTAGATTTAGAGAGGCTCTTGAAGCCATTTTTAGATTCAAAGGAGAGCAGGGAAGATAGAGGGTAGCTGTTACATTCTTCAACTGAAAGTGTAAACTTAATCTTAAAAGACACTGTCCAAATAAATGACTTGTGGAGTATTAAAACAAATAAATGCAGAGCTTCTTTGATTCATCCCAGCAGTATTGTTACTGCACAAGGAATCCTCCATCTGAAGTTTCTGTTTTCATTCCCTCTGGAATGGGGGTGGGAGGGAACTGTTTCTTCAGCTCAGTTATTTTGAATTTTAAAGGCATAATTGCTATAAGTGTGAAGTTTAAAATAAAAAAAATACAGGTATTTTTCCTGATTCCAGCACTTGTCAGCCTCTTGAATTTTCCTGTCTATTTTAATCTATGCAAGATAGATCTCTACTGGAGGTAGTGGTTAAAGTGAAACTGAGTTTCAGTGCGGTGTTTTTTTTCTGTCCTGAGTTTTAATGTCAGATGGCACATACATAATGCTTTCTGTTTCCTGAAGACTCATCAATAGCTTTCTCTCCTTCCCCTTCAGGCTTCTCTAGCTAAGAGTGGGTTCTTGGAAATCCTGATCAGAAAGTGATTAAACTTTGCCCACTTCAGGCTTTGTGTCTGTTATCCTTTCTTCAGCAGGAGTGTCTTTACAGTAGTGACATGTATTTGAAAAAGCACAGTCATTGTAGCTGTTCACCTTTATAGCTGGTTTTAGTTCTTGTCTTTTATAAAGACATTTTTTATAGTGATGCAGTGGTTCTAATAGTTGTTAATTGCACATTCTCCTGTGTTCGTATATGGGAAAACTGTTTAAAGTTTTACTAGACGTGAAGTGAAATTACTCTGTTCATTAGTGTTTCTTCTCTGAATGGTATTTTTTTTGTTTTGTTTTGTTTTTTTTTTTTCCTAAAGGAACTTAGTGACCTAGCCCGTGATCCTCCAGCACAGTGTTCAGCAGGTCCCGTTGGAGATGACAGTAAGTAACTTCCAGCTTTGTTTTGCTCTGCTAACTCAAAGCATATCATGCATAGATAATAATGCGGAGTTTTTCTTTTGTAGTGTTTCATTGGCAAGCCACAATTATGGGACCTGTAAGTATTCTAATTCTTGTGATGTA
This sequence comes from Anabacerthia variegaticeps, assembly GCA_035583185.1. Classification (NCBI taxonomy): domain Eukaryota; kingdom Metazoa; phylum Chordata; class Aves; order Passeriformes; family Furnariidae; genus Anabacerthia; species Anabacerthia variegaticeps. The sequence continues at coordinate 23,643,790 of JAWWEW010000131.1, read as the reverse complement.
ATACTAAGTGAGTAGTTCTTATTGAGAAGAAAACTGAGGGGGTTTTGATTTACCTTTTTTTTTTAACTCCCCTTATCTGACTTTAGTTCTAGAGATGCTCCTTACAGTAACAGAAAATGAGGGAGAGGAAAAAAAAATTATTTTCTTGTTGCATTGTTTTATGGGGACATGTATTTCATTTCGGCTGAGGTGACCTCTAGAGTAATGTTAGATATTATCACTTAATGTCTAGAAACTTTGTTTGCATTTAACTTTTCCCAAAGTTTTAATCTAGTATGGGCTTTGTACTAGGAGGAGCTGGTCCTAATGTCAGGAATTAATTGGAATGTTTTCGTGTTGATCTTAAAGTAGGGAATCCTTATTTGATTTGGTGTCATAGGCTGACATAATGAATACTTGAATGAATAGAAGGGAGGAAAAATCACTTTGTGAGGTTTTAGTTATGACTGGAGTAAAAAAGTCTATGTTAAATGTTCAGTAAACATCTGAAACTGGAATGTGACTTTTTTCCTCATTAAGAAAGGAATATATTTGCCTTTAATGAAAACAACCTGGAAACACTTGACATCTGGAGTTCCCACGGTTTGTTATCTGTATTGAAAGAAACCAAAACCTTGTGTAACTTGCAAGGACAAATAGTGGATTCCAGTAGACCTGCAGCCACAGTGTGATGCTTCTGGTGAGGCTACAAAGTAGGAGTTAAACATCTGTGATGCTGAATGGCCCTGACTTTATGTATAGCTACAAGTATGTTATTAGGAGATCACTATGGAAAATGTGCTTGTTAGAGGTTCACCTGCATGGAAGAATGTCTCTTCATCCCAAAGTACGTGGTCCTCATTTATTGTAACTAGGTACCTCAAAAAGATAAAATTATTCAATAGATCTATTCATGCTTAAATGGCAAGAAGTGCCTTGCACCTGAGGATGATGAATCTATGGCTGATATCTGCATGGTCATGAGGTATTAAACATCGGTTGAATTGAAATTGAGATTATTATTTTTAGTTTTCTGTTCTGGTTTAATAATGTACAGCTCCTTTTTTCCCCATGTGGTTTTTGTGGTGTCAGGAGGTCTGTGTTCCTGTTTCCAGATTTGGTGGTATCCTCACAGAAATGTGGTGTTAGTTGTTTTGGTGCTCCTGTGGTGTTGCCATTAGTAGACAAGGATTGTAGAACCAATCATCTGGTCTTCCACCTCTGCAGTTGGATATTATACAGGCTGTGATTTTCTTAGCTAGGTGTAAGAGAGCTTGCATTGGCTTAACACATTCTCAAATGAGTTTATTTATTGGCTAAAATGTATCCCCAGAATTTGTGCAGTAAATGGATGAGTTTTTTGGCTCCTTGAGGCTTCGTGTGGTATCTGTTGACCAAATACAAGAGGTTGTATCTCGATCACTAGGTTTTCATCAGAGATTGGATAAGGGTATAACCTACACACTGGCAGGTTTGAATCCCTTGTCTTGTGTTGCAGATTTTCATTTTCTGGTATTTAACTAAGTAAGATGTAGTTATTCCCTTATATTGGTGAAATGCTTTTGTAATTGAGAATTCAGTTTACCAATAATGCAGAAGTGTACTGTGTATTTTCCCTAGCCGTGAACCCAGAATTAAAAGCATAGTATTCTTCAGCTTAAACAATGAAATTGCTAACTCTATTTCAGAAATTTAGTTGTAGTTTCAAGTAAAAACTTTTTACTTCCTTTTTCTTGTAACTAGTAATATGCAGTCCCTATTTAGTTGCTCCATTTTTTCTCTGCTATCATCTTTTTTACTTCCACATGCTGTTTTCCTGCTAATAGTTGACACTTCAATAAGTTATCCCCATAATTGTTTCCTTGGACCAAGGAAATTTAAAGTACCCTTCCATACTAAATTGCAATGTATTTCTAATACAGAAAGGGAGGAAGAATTCACTTAAATCTTGATTATTTTTTTGTCTGTTTGGTCATGCTGGTAGGGTGGTGAGGTTTTTTGTTGGGGTCTTTTTTTCTCAAGGAACAAGAAGTTAGCTTTGTATTCATAGGTTTTCTGAAGGGCTGAATAATGCCTAAGCTAAAGGCTGAACTTAAGAGGAAATCGGAGCCCATGGCCACTCTAAACCTGGGTGGTCATAACAAATAAGCTCCAAACACAGAACTGGAAGGTTTTGAATCAGATTATAACATTATTTTTTGGAGCTGTCTCCGAAGCATTTGAATGCTTTTGCCAAGTAAACCTGAGTGGATTGTCAGAGAAGTTGGGTTTTATGAAGATTTACCTTGGAGACATCCACATGGAAAGTGACCTGTATGTGTTCTGTATCACTTACCTCTGGAAGTAGTAGTAATTGAATTTTAATTGTATCTCTCTTGTATTAGTGGATTAAACATTTCAGTTGTTTAAACAAATTTCCTCTCCTTTTATTTATTTAAAAACAAGATTTTCAGTGATATTTATTCCTAAAGATGGTAATAGGAGAATTATTTGTTTGCTTTGACAGAACGACAGTCCATATCAGGGTGGTGTATTCTTCTTGACAATTCACTTTCCTACAGACTACCCATTCAAACCACCTAAGGTAGGTATTGCCTTCTCATTTGTGAAATTAGTGCTTTTTAAAGAACCAACTGCAGGACAGAAATTGTCAGCCTCTGCATTGTAATACTGTCAAGTTCTCGCTTCTTTTCGCACATTCTTGTGGTATATTAGATGGCTGGGTCCCATTCTGCCTACCACAAGAGTACCTATACTTTATGAGCAAATCTATATCTGTGAATTCTGGATGTCTTGGAATGATATTTGTTTTTATTTTCAGTTTTCTTAATTGATAGGAAAACTCATTAGCTTTGTGTTACTATAAGAGAATTCTTGCTGAGGAGACTGTCAAGTATTAGTGTAGCTGTTTAGATTGGTCTATAGGAATGTGACTCTGTGGGTAGGGATTAACTTGCTGAGTGCCTAAAATCAGTGAAGAGGTTATCTGTTAGAATTGAACAGTAATTGCAAAATATGCTCCTTTTTTGGTAGCTTTATCAGCCACTAGCTTTGTCTTCCAATTTTCAGTCAGTATGAAAGTGCACCTTTGGAGTGACTGCCATGTTTGAAGTTCCTTAGCTCTGTGACAGCAGTGTTACTGTGGTTCAGGCATTTCTGTTGAGTGTCTTCATTGTGCAGGCAGCTGTGATTAAAACACAGCCTCATACTTGCCCGTTCTGTTTGAAATTGTGCCTGGTAACAGGAGACTGAGATTTTGGCTTGGATGCATTTTCTGATTTTGATGCAGTTTAACTGCTTAATCTTTTTCTTTTAGAGTAAACTGAATTGACTAAAAGCTTGACTGAGAAGAAGGGATGCAATCATTCTCATCATAGACCAAAACACACTCTGTCTTGTTTTTGTTGCAGGTTGCATTTACAACAAGAATCTATCATCCAAATATTAACAGTAATGGCAGCATTTGTCTTGATATTCTCAGATCACAGTGGTCTCCTGCTTTAACTATTTCTAAAGGTAACTCGTGAAGCAGAAACGTTTCCAACTTGTGTTGAATACTGTGCTTTTAGCTTTGATGGTCTTGTGTTCTTACGCATCTCTTTGATTTCCCTTACTCATTCAAGCCTGTGTTTTGCCCGTTTGATAATGATGCCTTACTGCATTTTTAATGGTTATTTGTTTTTTCTAACACCTTCTGGTACATGGCTGTTTAAGGCCATGTCTGGCCACTTGCTTCAGTATTCTTAGCAGAGTTTGCTAGCGTGTTCCCAAAGGAATCTGCCAGCATTTGGATTGAAATAGACCTGTGATCGTGTATTCCAGCTAAGGCTGAGAAGCTGCTTGTTTGTAGCTGTGTAGATACAAACATGCATACTAAATTAAAGATGAATTTAAAGTCAGTTTTTAATAATGAAATTTGCATATTTTTTGAGTGTGTCTAGAATTACATGCCGAGTTATATTGGCATATCTGTAGTAGATGAATAAAACTGTTATTGATGTATGTTGCTTTTTGCTACTGTGTACTGGCATTGCATTACATTACTTCATGAACTAAGCTTACTGATCCTACTTCAGGATAAATTGATGTTGTGTTGCAATAGAAGATTTTTGGCTCTCCTCATTTTACTCTAGTAAATAACAGATAATTCTCAAATATTTTCAGGATGATCAAATTGTTTTGCCTCAAAGCCACTAGTCTCTATGGCTTCAAAAGATGCATCAAAATGCCCTTTTGTCTATAGAACTTGTAATTCCTGTCTGTCCAAGGAGTCAGTTTGTGATTTGAATGTGGACTCTCTACATTTTAATGCCTCACTATTTTCCTTTAAAGCTGCTATGAGAGTAGAAGATGAAGTCTTCATAGTTTCCTACAACAGCATTACTCGTTTTTTCACAACGTATGTGTAGTTTTATTGGTGTAGACCAGGGTATTATCTGATTGAAATGTTACCTTACATACGACAGATAAAGAAGTCAGTCTAATTTAGAATCCAAAAAATTAAATTATAAGATTTTCTAGTTTTAGTGATGAAAACCATGGGTATGCTGGTCATCAGAGTCCATAATGTGCTTTTGTTGGCTACTGTGTTACGTCATAGTGCAGGGGACAATAGTGCTGTTTTCGTGTGCTTACTGACAGCTGTAAGTATTGGGAAATAGGAAGCAAATAGTTCTTACAAACTTTTCGTTTGTTCTAGGCTTTTTATTTAGAGTGAGTTGCAAATTTATTTGGCTGTTTATCAGAAAAATACTTTCTAAGTTCTCCTCTGTGCCGACATTGTGCTCATGTAAAGATCTGTGTTTCATTGTTTGAGATTGTCACTCCTGCTTTGCTATTGAGAATGCTTTTTTTTTTTTACAGTTCTCTTATCCATTTGTTCACTGTTATGTGATCCAAATCCAGATGACCCACTAGTGCCAGAGATTGCACGTATCTATAAAACAGACAGAGACAAGTAAGTAGAGAGTTGCACAAGACTAGTGCTTTAACAGACTTTGTAAGAGTGCATTGTCAGACAGCAGTTGTGTTCAGTGAGCCTTTTGTGAAAATCTGAGATGGAGACGACTTGTGTATGAGAGAAGTGACTATTCTTGGTAGTGCATAATTAAAAAAACAAGGGAGTTGAGCATCTTTGAAGTTGTGGGTGAAGAAGACTATCTTTTTCTGATGTGTGGAAGTATTTTACAGTATGTATTGCCCATTTTTTGCTTACCGTGCATAAACAGAGTATAGTTAGATCTTCATAATGAAGAAAAGATAGCTTTGTTGTTTTGGTGCTTTCATTTGGCAGCAGCTTGGCTTATAATTTTGGTGTTCCCCTTGAAAACAGGCTGCAGAACTGTTTTTTCTATCTGTGTTGCAACAACTTTATTTTCCTTAGGTACTTTTAACATTTTGCACAGATAGAATTATATGAAGTAGACTTTGTTTTTTTCACATATATATTAATGCTAAATACATTTGTCCAATTAGGTACAATAGGTTAGCAAGAGAGTGGACAGAGAAATACGCTATGCTGTAGGGTAAGAATATCTGCACATTATGGTGCATTTAACAAAATGGAAATTTGTCAGCACTTGGGTGCTGCATGCTCTAAGCACTGGATTAACTAACAGATAATGGATGCACCAGTTACTGAACCTGGAAATTTAACAGCTTGATCTGTGGTTAGTGTGTAATATATTGGCTAGTCACTGTTTCTCACAACTACTGCTCTTGCATGGCCCCAAAAGAAAAGTTAGTATGAAATAATTACTGAGTTCTGAGCCAGCTTGTCATTTGTTCCGGTAAGTATTTACCCAGATTTTGTCAGAATTTGGTTGAAAGTGATGCCCTGTAGCGAAACCTCATGCATAGGCACAGGTGAATTGAGACAATCCAAATTTCAACTCTTTTATTATTTGGCAGTGTCTGTCTTCCACCTATAAAGAGGAAAATATGGGGGGATTATGTTCTGCCTGTATAGTTGAAAATTAACTTCTTACTGACAAGCATGGAGTTAAGTGTAAACTAATTGTCAGTTCAGTTCCCGTGGAAGTAGTGTACTCTAGTCTTCTAATGTTCTTTAAAAACTGGTTTAAGCAGTGTGTTTGCGTGGAAAGAGAGTATTAAGTGTGAAGAAATGTTTAGGGTTTTCCTTTAAAATGGGAAATTTGATGTTCTGTATCCAATAATATTATTAACCAAATAATCTTTACTTATGGCATGTGATACACTGTAATCTTTACCTAAGAGAAATATTTAAACAAAATACTTCCCTTGCTTCTCCCATTCCAAATAGTCTTTATTCTTTCTCTTTCAGTGATTTTCTCACAACAGACTTCGGGCAAATTTGCTTGTCTTGAATTTCAAATTTTTCCTATTAATTAGAGAATATCCTAATTTGTCCGGGGAGGGCATTGTTCACTTTTTTCAGTTGAGGTATATCTTTCAGTACAGAAAGAGACTTCTTGTAGTGTAAAGAGAATAGGGAGATCAGGATAAGGTTATACTTAATCATAAACTGTTCTGGATATTGTCATTTTGATGCTAACATTAATTGTTTTCATTTGCAGGTACAACAGAATATCTCGGGAATGGACTCAGAAGTATGCCATGTGATGCTACCTTAAAGTCAGAATAACCTGCATTATAGCTGGAATAAACTTTAAATTACTGTTCCTTTTTTGATTTTCTTATCCGGCTGCTCCCCTATCAGACCTCATCTTTTTTATTTTTTTGTTTACCTCCTTCCATTCATGCACATGCTCATCTGAGAAGACTTTAGTTCTTCCAGCTTTGGACAATAACTGCTTTTAGAATCTGTAAAGTAGTTACACAAGAACAATTGCCCAAGATTCAGAATTTTTTTTTAATGGAGCATGTGTATTATGTGGCCAATGTCTTCATTCTAACTTGGTTATGAGATTAAAAACAAACAAACATTCCTCACTGCTCTAACAGATACTGAAGATATCACCTGAAGGGGGGAGGGGAGATGGATGTTCAGTTTTCTCCCATCAAAGAAGTAACATTGCTGTAGCAACATCCATCTTGTTCCAAACCTTCCAGTGTTAGAGAACTGAGGTTTTATTATTTACTTTTGCTCATAACTGATGTGTCTGGAGAATTGGTACTGAATCTATAGCATCAGCAGAACAGAAAATGTGATGTATCTTATGCATGTCAATAAAGGAATGACCAGTTCTTGTTTTACAGAGAATGGAAATTGGAAGTCAAACATCCCTTGTATTCCAAAATAGGGTTTAAGAACATTTTTTTGTAATTCATTTAAATTTTGTTAGGAGGCTTGGAGCTATTAGTTAATCTGTCTTCCAAAACACTGTTTAATATAGCACTGAATAAATGATGCAAGTTGTCAATGGATGAGTGATCAACTAATAGCTCTACTAGTAATTGATTTATTTTCTTCAATAAAGTTGCATAAACCAATGAGTTAGCTGCCTGGATTAATCAATATGGGAAACAAAATCTTTTGTAAAAGCAAAGCTGGTTTTTGTATATACTGTTGGCATTTGCCTCATTGTTTAACATCAAATAATGATGTAAAGTTCAATAGAGTGAATCTTTTGCCATTTTCAGTTATAATGCTCAGTCTGTTGCAGGTTGACACATTGCTCGGCCTGATGTATGCAGAATTAATAAGCTAACATAGTAGTGTAGCCGTAGTAGTGTGCTACACTTGGTGCTGGGAGCCCAGCGTTCAAGGATGGACTTGGGACCCAGCAGATCTGAAGTGGTGTATTGTGGAGATACTTCCTGATGCACCTGTGTTTGCTGACTGAGAACCTTTTTCTTCACCTTGTACACTTGACAACTGAAAGATCTTAATGTGGGAGTAATGATGAGGCAAAAAAAATTATAAAATAAAGTACTGTTTTGATGTGGGAATTGTCATGAGGCTGTGTTGAAGTGACTTTACTATGTGGGATGTTCGTTACCATTGAAAAGGACTTGTTCAGCCATGCTGCCATTTACGTTGATGACTATTTTAATGCAACAGACACTTTCTTCATGTCAGGTGACTAAACGTGAATAAAGACTCATTGCTATTGGATTTTTGTTCTACAAGAAACATTGTCTTGTGCCATTAGTTTATCTTTGCAGCAACAAGGGCATTATTAAACATCCAACTCTTCTCTTTCCTGCCCTCTTCCTTCATATTTTTCCTTGTTTAATTTTTTTGGTCTCCATTCTTAACATCTATAGCTTCATTTTCTCTAGTCTTGTACTATCATTTTATTGTGCATCTGTGACTTCTCACTGGCACCACTTTTGCACTGCTTATAGTTATGTACATTCTGATTCCTTGTCCCCACATGGATGTGGAAAGCTAGATGTAAAATAAATGTTAAACCTTAATTTTTATAAAAATTTGAATATGTAGTTTGGACATGGTTTGTTCTGGTTCTAAACGATGAAAGTGAACTTATTTTCTAGTCTAGTTGGCTTGAAATGTAGAAACCTGAGCTCTCTTTAGCAGCAGATGCCTCACTGAAGACATTCTGAAATTTGTTTATGAAGTTGCAGTTTATGCAGTATTTTTGCTGACCAGAGATTTTTGCTTACACCATATTGGTGGAAAATTGGAATGCAGCTGCCAGTAACATTATGACTGAGGTAAAAGTTTATGTTTCTAAGCTTACAAATGTGCTGCTCTTTTTTTTTTATTTTTTATTTTATAATTGTGTTAATTTGATGTTTATTACTTTGTCTTGTAGTCATAGCCCCTGAAATCACTTACAGGATCGACAAGGTGTTTGGTGAGATGTAAGGCACCAGGCTTTATAAAACACAAGGAAGTGTGGATGTTGGAGGGTCAGGGAAGGAGAAGATAGTAAAATATTCCATGGAAGATGGAAATCTTGTTTGGACCACTGTGTTTGTTTTTTTGCATCTGTCATTGTCTCTCTGTGATAATTTTCTGTAATTAAAAATCTGAGTATATTTTGATGAAAGGAGGTTGAATTATAGATGTTACATATGCATGCTGAAGGTCATGCTGAGATTTAAAATCTTACCTCTGAAGTGGGAAGTGACAGGTGTTTTGTCCTTGGAGCAGTCTCAGTAGTGTCTCATGCAGGCTTTCTGCAGAAGTTATATTTGGGCTTGCTGTTCAAGCAGGGGGGGCAAGGAGAGGAGCTGGTAAACAGGAGCTAATAAGGAGATGATGAAGAATTCTTAGACTTTTACCAAACAAAAAGCTTCATTAGTGATTACCTCAATGAGTAATCTATTTAGCAAAACCACAGTTAGCCTCAAAAGTACAGAGTGGATCTTGATCACTACAGAACATACAGAAGGGGGAAAACTTTCCCTTTGAACTTGATGTGAAGCTGAAGGTTTCAGAAAAGTGAGTTGCCTTGACCTGCTCTGGTACAAGGTTTATTTCAGGATGATAAATACCATAATAGCTTCAGAACACAGGGGTCAGTTCCATCCTAAAAGAGTGATTAAACAACATCCATCTCTCTCCCCTCCCCCTTTATTTATTTTAAAATGGCTTTTATATGAGAGTATTTATAGAAAACAAAGTGTCAAGCCAAGGCACTTAGATTTAACAGACATAAAACAAGGAAAGGAATTCCAGTATTCTTTCTGGAATATTTTTTTTAAGATTTCTTGCTATGTTTAATAGGGTTTGATTTTAACAACTTTAACACAGCTTATTCAAATTTCACTTGAAAAACTTCGAGTAGTTTTAAGCACAAAAAAAAAAAGTTCAGGATGCAGGAAGAACTGATTTGTAGTATTGGTTAGGGATTTTTTTTTTCTTTCCCCATCTTCTGATGTACACATCATCAGTGTTGGTTGAAAAAATAAGCATAAAAACATTCTACTCAGTTGCACTGTGCCATAGTTTTCATATAAAGACGACAAATGGTAACTTTTTCTGAAAAGTCTGGCTTTAAGCAGGGCACAACAGCAGGCTTTGATTTGGCATGGGAGGCATGGAACGACAGTCTGGCAAATGATGAAAAAACCAGCTAGTTAGTAGGTAGGTGCACAGACATACAATACTGGTCCTGTTAGATCTGATGGTTGCTTCTGTGAAAACGAGTTTGCATTACTTAACAGATAGCTTGAGGATTTAAACGTTCACAGAAATGTTCTAAATAACCTTTTTTATTCTTCTCTGCAGCCTCCCCTCTTCTCTCTAGATGTTTTATTTAAAATCCTTCACTGCTATAAAAAATAGTAACTGGCATTGTCATCTGAAGCAGACACCATAGGTCCATCATGTGGCTCATAATTCACAAGAAATCATCAGTCCACAAGTCCTTAGTAGAACTTAAAGCGTAGTTGGAACTCAGCTGAAGGTTTCTTGCTGTGTTTCTTGCTGTCCAAAAAAGTTTTACAAGCTGTTGTTTTTCCTTGATTTGTGTGTAGTTTTTATGTGAAAATGAGGCTAAGACAACTGCCTCTGTTAGTTAAATTAAACAAATTAGCACTTGAACAATGGGATGAGATAAATAATCCATGATCAACAAAAGATCTTAATGTAGAAAGATTATTTTACTGGAATATAGACTATATTGATTGCCTCAACCTGGGGGGGGGCGGGGGGGAAAGGCTACTCGTGGGATTAATTGCTATATGCTCTGATTTTTTTGGTGTCATTGAATGGATAGTATTTTACCCCAGTGCCTTCAATTGTTGCATATTTAAACATGTAGTTGGAATTATGGCTGAAATATTTTCAGTATATGGCTGAGGGCTTAATATATTTGCAACAGTACAGAGAAAAAATAGGAACACAGGAAACAAAATTAGGTAAATACACGATGTAAAGATAAGCTGCCTGCATTACTGTGAACTGAAAATGTGTTGCTGTCAATTCATGCAGTCCAGTGTAAAACGAGCTGGTTTCAAAATTACCTGGATTAAGATAGTTGACGAATTGTAATTTTAAGTGTCTAGGTTAGCCTGACAGAGAATAGCAGTTCAGAGTGCAGACAGACAAGCCCTTGCAGGTGTGTCTAGAAGAGTTCATCAGTCGGTGTTTGTGATTGTTCAGCTGGAGCCCGTAAACTGACTTAGCATTCTTAGTGCAACAGTGAAATTGCACTAACTTTGGTCTCCAGTGCATTTGAAAGCAAACACTCAAGTCTTCTGCAGGACTAGTTGAAAGTTATCAGCTTAATTTTTTTGTACTGCAGGGCTTTGTTTAATGTCAATCAGTTGTGGGGGAAAGAGTTTAGTAGCTTCTAGGTAAGCAGCAGTAACTGTTCTAACTATTTCTAGAACAGCTGTCCTGCCTCAGTAGGTTAGAAGAGGTGACAAGCATAATCTTTACAGTGATAGGTGCCAGAAGTGAAGCAGTGAATTTGACAGGACAGCTGTAAAGTAATACTTGAAAATTTCTCTGGGAAACAGCCTTGTTTGCCCAAAATAGCTTTGTTTTGCTTTGGGGGTTTTTTTGTTTGGGTTTTTTGTTTTGGGTTTTTTTTTATTGTTGTCTATTCATTGGAAATGGTGCAATTTCAGTGTCTCCTTTGATCAGTGAAAGTTTTTAGTTTGGAACAGGAGAAACCATCAGACATGCAGTGTTGATCAGAAAATTTTTTTTTATCAGCTCTTAATACTGATCTTTGATCTGGGGTTGTACCTGGACTCTGGAAGAAAAGGCTGCTCTCTAACTGGCTGCTGATGAGATTGGTTCCCCTTCAGGGGCTTCAAGCAGAAATACTAGATCTGTATTTAAGGATCCTAGGTTTTGCAAATCATCTAGGAAATTCTAACTTTTGCTTCATTAATCTTCATACTAACTCTGTCTTGTCCCATCACAGATTTAATGTGTACAGAGTAGGATCAGTTGCTTAGAAGATGGTGATACAACTTTGTTTCCATGAGAGGAATGCTACCTGGGCACCTGGCTTGGCTCCAGATGCTTTGGCATACAAGGGTTGTGGAGACAGAATTTGGAAATGCCTTTACCTTTATCTGGGATGGAAATTTTGACTCAAGTTTAGTCTTAGATGTGGTATCCTCTTTCATTAGAGGGAATGCACAAATTCAGCTGTTTCCTATGTTTTGAAGAGCTACCTAAGTGGTGATGTTCTTGTTTTAGAAAACATTGGTAGACACTGAATATGGTAATTTCATCTATGCTGAGGAAAAGAGAAGCCTGTGCTTGTTTATAATCAAGCCTTTTGGTTTTTATCCCCTCTAGCCGGGTACCTCAGCACTTCTTATCTCGCAGTCTTTGATGCAAGTCAAAAAAGAAACTCTTCAGTCATGAGGCCTGGGGTTTTTTTGTTTGGTTGGGTTTGTTTCAGTTTTGTGGGGTGTTGGAGTTTTTTGGGAATGTTCTGGAACACAACTTTCTACTCAACATGCAACCGATCCTCTTGGTGTCTAAGTGAGGAACTGCACTTTGCAACCTTATGTACAGAACTTAATGTGAGTCTATAACCCCTTCCTCCTGGCAAATTTGTGAAGGTAAACAGTGAAGATGTGTCATATCTTTGGCAAAGACCACTGCTGAGTGTGAAGCTGTTAATTATTTGGGGAAGGACACTCTTGCTAAAACAAGGTTTACAGATTATTTGCCATGGTATTAATCCTACTCTGACAGTGAATGGTGAAAACCTAATTCACAGATATTTTAGTAATTGAAGGATCTATTCAATATAAACATTATTTTATACTTTTTCCTATGCAAGGCTTGGAATGTTCTTACTGGAGTAAGAGGTTCAAATCTCTCATAAGGTACTAGATTTTGTGTCTACTCAAAAGATCATTGAGGAAAGGATCACTGTTAGTGATTGTAGGAGTTCTCAGGTAACACACTTAGTGGAGAACAAAACTTCTGGAACATGGCACTGATGCCTTTATAGATTAGCACTGACTGGAGAATTGAATTTATTGTTTGGGACTGGGTGGTGTTCCACCTCTGCTTCTGTACAAAGTCCCTTAAAGTATTGCACCTCTTAAGCATATCTGTCTGGTCTAAGCTCAGTAACACGGTGTCAGAGGACAAATGCAGTTAATGAGTCTAAGCAGCATAAGAGGTAGAATTTTCTTGGGTAAATGAATTGTAACCCTCTGATTCTATTGATTGAGTGTAGTTGTTTTTACAGTTTGATGTGTACTTCATGAGGATATCTCTTAAGTCATGTTTACATTGTGATTTATGTTTCCTGAGGATCCATTCCAAATTCATTTAAAGCAGCACTTCAAAGTATCATCACACCTTTGCAAGCAATTGAATTATTGAGGAGGTAGGTAGATGGCTGCTACTTAACTTAGCTGGCATTTTCCCCCTCCTACTTCATATATGCTACACTTTACACTGAGAATTACTGTTTTGGTGCAAAGGATGTGAATTTTCTTAGCCTTAACTATTCACTTATAAACTGGGAAAGAAGTGAAAAAGCATTGTTTCGATTAACCATAAATTATATGAGAAAACTCAATCTCTAAGAAAATGCAGGTAACACTGAAACATATTTTTGCACATAATATTCTTTCCAATAGTGATAAGATTGATATAGAAAAACATTCCAACTTTTCATAATGGAAACATGAAAACACAGGTTTATGGAAAAACACTGACCAGTTACCTTAAAAGTTTTGGTTGTAAAACTTTTTTTTTAATTTTTGCGTGACTGATGTGGCATCTTGCTGTCTACACATGCATTGTGCTGTGCTTTATGGGGTGTGGGAGGGGAGAAAAAAAGGAAGATGAAAAGAGAAGTTGCCATTTATTGTTTATCTTAAGCTAGATCATCTCTGGTTCCCAGGGCTGGAGACCTGATACAGAAAGAGGTTGTAATTGACCAATCAGCCCTCCTAAGCTTGTTTTCCTTCCCACAACCACCTTTCTGAACTCCTCTTTGCCACATACACCTGTTCTGCTAGATAGGGCTTCTCTTTGTTGCCTCCCCTGATCTGATGGGGAATGTCTTTCATGTAACTTAGCTAGGCGGTGCCTGGACTCCGAGCACTTTGAGCCACTATTTAACACAGTTGGCTAGGGCAAGTAATGCCTCTTGAAGTGCAAAGTATGAAGGGGAAGGGGCAATAGAAAATAATCTTTTTTTCAATTGCAGCAGTTGTTCTATTTGGGAAGAGAGCTTGTAAAAATACTGAAAAATGGGTTAAGACACTTAAGTTTTTAGGTTGGATGTGTACAGGCAAAACAATTGCCATATATTAGGATTAGAAATTTAGAGTGCAGATATGCAGAGACAAAGAGTGAAGGGGAAGAATTCAATGTTTAAAGTTTCACTGAGTTTTTAAAGAGAAGTTACCATGAAGCATATACTGACATATACATCATGGATAATACAGGGTGTGGACAGAGGAGAGGGCAGCCAGCAGTACCTCTTGAGCCAGCTGCAGCAGACTGATAAGCTCTTCTAGAAGAGTTCTGCTAGGAGGAAGTAGCAGTAATCATAGTTGGTGGTTACAAGATTATGGGTCATTTACGGGAAGCTGGAAGGATAAACAGCGGATCAGCATCCTTGGTAATAAGAACACAACAAAAGAGGTCTTGAAAAACCTCCAAGGTCAAATTACCACCAAGATGTTCACTAGACAATGACTCTTTCCAGTCATGCAGCGGCTTTAAGCTGTCCACTGCTAACTGTCAAAGCAGGAGGTGGCAGAAGAAGCTTAGTTGTACTCTTCTGTTCTCCAAGTAAACCTTCATGTCTGAGACCAAGTATGGAGGACTCCCAAGAGAATATTGTGGAGAAATTGTTACTTGCCAACTTGCTAGGCCTATTGAAGTACTTCATTAGATTGAATTGCCTAAAGTTCTTTTAAAAGAGTTTTAAGAATCTTTTTGGTGTGATTGAAATTACTTGGGGCATAGTTCCAGGCCTTTAAAACTGTATTTGTCAATATGACCACTGCTGATAAACTGTATTAAAAATATGCTGAGAGAATCAACATAATAGAACGTTTATTGACAGAGAAGTACTCATGATGATTCTGCATCTTGAACTCTGTAAGTGCTTAGCAACATTCTGGAGTCATGACAGCTTCCTGTGATGAAGAAACCATTTTAACAGACAACCATACTGGGTGCTGGTTATTTTGCTAGTATGTAAAAAGTGCCAAAAACTTGGGTGGCTGTTTACTTTTGAACTCACTAATTAAAACTTTAAATACCTTCAGAATATTGTGGCACTTCTGTGAAATGTTCTATAGACATCAAAATGTATAATGAGTATTTTATACAAAGGTTTAATTATTTTTTTTCCCTTTCATTACATGTACAGCAGCTTAGACTAGCTGAAGATCTCTGCACTTGCTGAAACAATCTTGGAGGATTCCAGGCATTGATCTGTTGTGGGCTTTTAGAACCTTTCTTACAGGCCATTGCCTTTCTGCTTATCTACAGTCCTAGTGGTGAGAAAAAAAGAGTTCTTCCATGGAACTGTGACACTTGTACCAGTAATCAAAGATGTAGGCACTAATTTGAACTCCAGATTATTTGGATCCACTGGGCTGAGAATTTAGGTGTAAACAACATGAGTGTAAGCAGTATCTTAACATACCCACTTTCTGAAGAGTTTGGGGCCCTCCTTTCAACAACAACTGAGCTGAAGAGACAAAGTTCTTTTCAAATCCCTAACGTTCTTATGTTTCCAGCCACAAAACTACTGCCTGCCTTCCCTTCTACCAATGCAGATATCAGAATATTAAAATTTTGACTAGTACCAAAACAAGAAAATTGTAGTCAGCATGAGTGGACACGAGGAAATGGAATGAAGGTTTGTCAGGGAAGTTCACATTGGAAATTAGGAAAAGGTTTCTCACTGAGAGCATGGTTGGCCACTGGAACAGGCTCCCCAGGGAACTGGTTCATAACACGAAGCTTGTCAGAGTTCGAAGGGCATCTGGATGATACTCTTAGTCATACGGTTTAGTTTTATTTAGTCCTGCAAGGAGCAGGGTGTTGGACTTTTGATGATCCTTATAGGTCCTTTCCAATTTGAGATAGTCTGTGATCCTTTTAGTACTCTTTGTATACTGCAGTAATCTTTTTGTTGCAATGTGAATCAAGGACATAATGCCTTTTTTTTTTCTTGGGTTTTGTTTTGTTTTTTTTTACAGACGTATAAAGAAGAATTTTTAGTGCTGTTTATGTGCAAAGTCATTTGAGGAAAACAATAGAGCCTATATTAAAAAAATGTCTGTTTCATGAATGTGAATGAGTCAATTCCTATAACTTCCAAGACATTTGTACCAGTGCAGTGAGTGATGTGGTAGCATCCTGGACCTCATGAGGATGTAGTTCCATTAAGTAAGGGGTTTGCACTGGAATCATTCAGACTGGACAAGTGAAAATTTTTTCTTATGTAGGCAGGCTCTTGGCTTATACTGTTGCATAAGTGGGGCTTGAGTCAATTCAGTGAGGACTTCATTGATTAAGAATTCTGGAAATTCTTATAGGTGATTAAATAATCATTAATCTTTCAAGAGGGGAAAAAAGTCTCTCCGAAGTAGCCAGAGTTTTATTTTGAATGTTCCCTGGTGCTTGCATTTGAGTCACTATTTCAGGAATGAAGGGACAGAGTTTGTCATAGTGCTGAAGCCAGGCTCATTATCACCACTGAAGGTCTGAGAAACAGAAGTCGTAACCTGCCCCAGTGGTTTGTCTGGAGTCACTTGAGTTAGAAAAAGAAATGCAGCTTCCAGCTGTTTCAGGAACTCCAAATCCATTTACATTTACTCATCCAGCAATTGATCAGCTATAAACGTTTGTTGACATTCTCTTAATAGCCACCTGCACAGAAAACATTCACTAAAACAGTTGGCTGGATGTTTGTTTCATATTTAGCTTGCTCTATGTGGTATGTCCTGCACTAAGCTGGTAAAGTGCCAAGTACACAGGCTCAGTGAAACCTCTCAGACTTCCATCATGGGAGAAACCATGTGTTGCCTGTGATATCCACGTTTTGAGCAGTTTAATTTTAGGCATTTAGGGACAAGTCGTACATTGTATTGTGGTCATATATTGCAGACTGATGAATGTCTAGCTTTGGACCTTTAAGAAAAGCTAAGCAAGTTTTTCAGAGTGTCCACATACGTACTACTGATTTTCCGTAAGTGCCAGAGAAGTGGTTTGCTCTCGGTATGTTTCAAATAAGTCTTAATGAGAGCTGTTGGGAAGCTTGGAGAGCACCATGCCTCGTCATTGGGCAGTGACCGCTGTTCATGAAATGATAAATTTCAATGGTCAGTGTTATCTAATCTTATAAATAGATTAGGATTGTTTTAAAATTGTTTATAAAATGAAGAGAATAAAAGCTGTGGAAATTCCACCTTTGAAAGACCTGTCTTTAGAAATCTGGCCATGCTGGCTTTAAAGATCCTTAGGCTTTTTGTGTCTGTGCTGTAGAATGTAGTGACCTGAAACCTAAATCCTGTGTTTTGAGCCCATCTCAAAGCAAGATGTTATGTGGTGATATGGAGTACAAGCTTTTGGCCCAGCATACCTGATGAAATTTAAGGTTATACTCAAGGTATCACCTGTCTTTGTGCTTATGCAATTTAAAAATTATTATGTATATTTTGCCTTTTCCCTTATGTTACAGCATTTGCCTGCAGCATTAGCTTCCTTTCCACATACTTATTTTTAATTACTTGTGATTGCTAGTGTTGGGCAATTTTGTTTGCTGAGGAAATCCCCTTGCAATGACCTACAGACTTTACCATAATTATGAAAGAAACTTTAGGCCTACCACTTAGATTGTCACTTTGTTTTTTGCTCATGATAACCTAGTACAACATTCTCTTCTAGTGATGTATGAATAGTGTCCTCATCTAAAAGCAATCTTAATTTATTTCCTTATTTTATTTTTAACATCCTTTTGGATTAGATTCAAGATAAATACAGATAATGTCCTTTACAAATCCATAGCTGCAGAGCTCCCGGTGTGATACTGCCTTTGCCCCAGCCCACGGAATAACTTTTGCACAGTGGTTCTGTTCTGCAGAGGCAGTCAGGAAACAGAGGTCAGGTGTTATGTCGTGGGGCTTTCATGGATGGATATGCTGTGCTGTCTGAAGGTATGCACAGTCATACAAATACCAGTCCAGTTTTACACCAGTACTTATCCAACCGGTCTGCATTAATATTTCTGCATCTAGGTGAAATTCCACAAGGTAGAAGATCCTTTAGTTGCTTTGCATCTTTGAGAAAGGGTCTGTGGTGGCAGTGGTGGTGGTGGTATCCTCAGCAGTGCATAGTTACCGAAAGAGAGAGCATGCCCTGATGTGGACTGGTGTGAACACAAGTCCTGTTTTGCTTCAGAGGTGTTTACCTTCAGGAGAAGAATGGTACAGGGTGGACAGGTGGGGGCAGTAATATCTTGAAGTACTGCACCCAAATCTGCAAGAACCTGTTTGTTTAAAACCTTTGCATGAACTCTTTGAACGTGAATTCGAAAGAGAAAACAGCAGCAGCCTGTTGTGATGATAGAGATTGCATAGCGATTGGAAACGAAAGACTTTTGAATTAACATGGCAGAATTTGGGCAACTTCAACAGAACTACTCTGAATTTATACTAGTAGAGGCAAAGGCATGGGTTTGCCTTCAGCTTTTTGTCTTAGCTGATAAAGAATATCTGCTTGCAGTACTGTAAAGTAAGAATTGTAGTAAAAAAGCATACAAAAGATCTTGCTATGTGTCTTTAAGATTTTAAAAAATAGAAGCACAGTTTTTAAAACCCATATCTTTAAACAGCAAAAATGTCACTTGTTTAAAAATACTCTCAAACAAAAACCAAACCCTAAAAATGGGACATGAAAATGAGACATGATTTAACTTAATTACAAGCCTTGAACAAGGAAACAGCATGTTCTCAGAATACTTAATTACAGCATTGTTTTTAGGTCGAGGTTTTTTTGTGTGTGTTGCTCCAGTCAGTTTTCAGCAGAAAGCATAAATGGCAAAGAAAACACGGAAGTACAGTAAACATCTTGAATAGCAGTTTCCTTCTTACTGGGAAGCTATCACATGACTTGCTGAAAAAAAATTATTTTAAAAAACCCCAGCTTGCAGTTGTTCTTTGGTAGCATTAAAACTTAATTCTCTGTAAATCTGCTTCTTGAGAAATAATATCCTGTAAGATCTCTCAAGCAGTACTGGTGCTTAAATGCTTTTAGTGTTTTATGAGTGAATTTGAGGAAAATACACAAAAATGTTTGCCCTGGAAACATTACTCATTGACAGATGAGGGCAGAAACAAATCAAAGCTTTCTACTATTAATGTATAATAATCTTATAGTCTGAACTATTAAAGGTGACAAGATACTAATTTTGACAGAATTCTACAGGATGGAAGCCAGTTGGGGTAATTCAGTCTAGGATGATAATCTTTTTTTTGCCAATCTCACTAAAAGATGGCTGGAAGTTGAACTGAAATGGAACCTGCATTTCAGTTAGTCAATATATTGAATGTGGGTTACTCAGTCTTAAAAATACACACACAATAACTGTTCTAACAGCTAAATTTCTGCACAGACTTCTGCTGCTAAACAGTATGGGTCCCATCTATTCTTTTTTGACACTGGTAGCAGGAATTTTTGAGAGAAAAAAAAGATCAGCTACTTGTTTTTCTTTGGACCAGTATTTCTCAGAACTGTGTCCCTCCCTGTGCTCTCACAGGTGAAAAAATCGCCTGTGGTTATATTGTGTATTTTTTCTTCATATTGTAGATGAATGGAAGGACTGGTATTTTTATGTTGTATTGAAATGAAGGGTTGTCAGCTCAAAAGGATTTGTATAAAAAATGTAAAGGCATGTTGGCCATGTTCAGTCATGCCTTAAAGACAAATCTAGGGTAGATTCTAGTGGTATGCTGAATTAGGTGTGTGAAAGCCAGAAGCTAAAGCAGAGATCTGGTATCCCTGTTCTTGTCTGCAGTTCACTCTTGCACTCTATGCTGCATACCAGGAATAGCAGCACACTTCTGTGTAAGTCACGCTTTTTTCTTACGTGATTTGGTGTACAAGTTGTATATATGTTGTTAAAGTACCTAACTCTTTAGCATCCCAATGCTTTATGTATTGTTTCCTCCTCTAAGCTTAGACTTTATAATTATAGGCAATAAGAAACATGAGGAGAGAAATGGCAAAACTGAATAAAGTCCTGCAGTTAACTGGGATTTCTTTGAATGCTATTGCTTGGTTGCATTTCTATGCAGAATTCTGTGTAGGCACCTACATGCAGTCAGTAGTTTGCTTTCTTTGTATGTACAGTGACCTGACTCTTTAATTAAAAGAGAAAGTTATGTAATAACAGGATGATAAGTGGCACTAATGGTACCATTACTTCTTTAAAGAAACTTGCAGAGTTTTCTGTTTTTTAAGCATATTTCACCTTCTCACTCAAGTGTATTCCAAGGCAGTATATTACGTTCTTGACCAGGAATCTGACCTGGTTCATAAATTAAGTAAAAATTTCACGAATCCACATGGAACATTATTTTAATCAAGTATGCTTTAAGAATAAACAAGAAACCTCATCACAAGGAAAAAAAAAAGCCCCAAACTAAAAAGGAAAAAAAAAAAATCACCTCAAGCTCCTCTCAAAATTCTACAGAACAGACCATGGCTGCTGAAATGAGCATTTTAAATGTCATATTGAGCTGCGTGAGGAGGGGAAAAAAATCCTTCGTATCCAAAGAGAAGCAAGGTGGGTGTTACACCCGAGGAGCGGCCCAGGACACCCACTGTCTTTGCCATTTAAAAGCTTGTTGCTTGGACCCCTGGATCTGGGCTGTGAAGGAGGGGATTAGGCTAGCGAGGGCAAGCAGCAGAGCTGCAGTGCGATGCGGGAAGCACGGTGGTGTTTCTTTGGGGCTGGCCGCTCTGTCCCTCTGCAGTTTTCTGAGCTGTATTCTGAGCTGCCCTCTGAGCTGTTCTCGGCCCTGTACTGTGCAGTGCGGGGGCAGCGCCGCTGGCAGCCCGCGGCCCTACAGGCCCAACCCGGGTCCCGCGGGCCCCGCGCCCACGGCAGCGCCTCCTTCCCCCGGGATCCGTGCCCCTATCGCGGCCCCGGCTACCAGCGTCCCGCTCTGCCTCTTCGCGGCAGGAAAAACCCCAAAAAAACCCAGGGAAACCCGCAGTTTCTGCGGCGTGCGCGGGCAGGGGGCTGTGGGAGCGGCCGGTGGAGGCAGGACGGTGTTCCCTGGCGGGCAGGGGGCTGTGGGGGCACCAGGACGGTGTTCCCTGGCGGGCAGGGGGCTGTGGGGGCACCAGGACGGTGTTCCCTGGCGGGCAGGGGGCTGTGGGAGCGGCACCGGGCCCGGCAGGACCGCGTTCCCCGGCGGGCAGGGCCGGCCCTCGGCACCGCCGCCCTGCCCTCCCTCTCTCCCTCCCTGGCTCCCTCCCTCCCTCGCTCGGTCGCTCCGCGCCTCCGTGCGGGCCCGGCCATGGGCCCGGCAGTGCTGGCAGTGCTGTCGGCGCTGTCGGCGTGTGCGGGCGGGCCCGTGGCCCGCAGCCTGCGGGGCAGCTGGCGGCTGAGCAGCGGGAACGGGTCGGTGTGCCTGCGGGCCGAGGTGCCGGGCTGCGTCCACACCGCGCTGCTCCGCCGCGGCCTCATCCAGGTACGGCCCGCCCGGCCGCCCGCCCTGAGGGCTCTGCGGGACCGCGGCCACAGCCGGATCCGCCGCCCGCAAACACGGCCCGGCCCTTCCTGTGCCCCACGGGAGGCGGCCGGGCCGCCAGGGCCGTTCTCCGAGCACGGGTGGGATCGCGGGGAGAAATAGAAGGCCGTGGTCCGCAGTGTGTTTTGACGGGGGGCCGAGGTGCTGACAGCAGAGACGGGCAGTGTCCCCACAGCGTGTGTAAGTCGTGTTTACCTACAGCGGTACCTCAAAGGATGGGAAGCCGAGCCCACCCTGCTGGAGTCTGGCCTGTTGATGCAAGGAGTTTAGGGACTTCAGGCGTTTTAGCCATTAAAAAGCCCTTTTAAGATTTGCGGAGTATATCATAGCAGTTGGGATTATATACTCCCATACTGCCTAAGGCAAGTATATTCTGAAACACAAGAACAAAACTGTTAAATTTAAAAGATTAATCCCTGCCTTAATGGTTTGAAGAAACTTCTCTGCTTCAGGTTACCACTGTCTCTCTAGTTTTTTAGATTTATGAAAGCATAGCGACCACTTTGCTGGATGAATTATCAAAAGTGCCGATTGGTAGCAAAGTACTGCGATAGCAGCATGAGGTGCTTGTGACTCAGACCTGACAAGAAACGTGGCACTGGCTGGGTCATTGTTGAAATGAGGTGCCTTTTTAAAAGGAAACGTGGAAAGTGAAATGTGTACCTGGAACAAGGGAACGAAATAGAGTGAAATTAACGAATTAATCTATAAAACTGACATATACAGTTGTATACTAAAACACATGAAGTACATTGTCTGAGTATGCAATATTATCCCTTCTTTTACTGTGGGCCCAATGTTGCAGTTCTTTTGCAGAATATATTTAAAAAATACATTCTGCATGCATGCATTTAGTATTTTCCTTAATTTTTTTCCTTCAGCCCTGCTCTGACTAAAGTTAGAGAGGTAAAAGGAGAAAGTGATGCCACTTTGGGCAGGATAATTTTAGCATTATTCTGTGTTGGCATAAGCTGGGAATCCCAGTACTAATAATAGATTTCAAAGAGTGTCATTGCCAGATAAAAGAAATAGTCAACATGGCAAAAGTAAAAACGCTCAGGGGATAGGCAGAGCCATGAGGCTCTGTTGCTTCAACATCTGTGTGCTAAGTGATGTGATACCTTGGACGTACACAATTAAGGTTCGAAAAGGGCTTTTTAAAGTTTTCAAATGTGCAGTAAGCAGGTAGTTTTGTGTGGAGGAAGAGTAAAGGGAACTGTGCCAGTTTCTGTGATGCAAATGTGCACAAGGAAAACTGAACTTTACCATGGGTATCTGGTTGTGCTGGGAGGTGTTGCTGTAAGAACTGTGAATAATCATCTGGGAGAAACTGTGACCAATGCACTGACTAATGCATGCGAGATAATGACGTAATGAAAGACTCACATTTAACAGCTCACATTAAGTACACTTACAAAGCAAGAAGATATGATTGCTAATGCAGCTGCATTGCTGTAAGCTGACTTGTAACTTTAGTCATATTGAACAGCAGTATATTTGGAAATGAGGCTGCGATCATGAACTCTCATGTGCCTGGGCAGAATCTCAAGCCTGCACAGAGGCATGAAAGCTTAGTCAGCCAGCTGGCCAGCAGCAGGGTCTTGCTAATAGGTAGGTGGTGCTTGGCCAATTAAATTGATCATGGTTGTGGTCACTTCGAACATGTTTATGTGAATACAAGTAAGGACTTGCTCCAAACCTGCTGGTATGGCCATGTGTGAACCTGCTGTGGACTGGAATCTGTTGCTTAGTTGGTGGTGGTAGTAGGCTCTGCTGAGGCACTGAGTAACCAAAATACTTCACTAGTGCGGTTGCTTGACCTGTGGGCTGGACCCAGCTGGTGGTTGGCTAGTTCCAAGCTCAGAACGAGCTAACTTGTTTCTACGTATAGGTGTGTACAGGTAACTAACTCAAGGTCAGCTTAAGCCCATTCTCACTCAGTTTAGCCGAAACAAGCGTTCACACTATTTGCACCGGGATAACTAAGCTGTTTTAAAATCACATTTTTGCTTAAAAGGTAGAATGTAGCCCATACCAAAACACAGGAGCAACCTCAGCAGGTTTGAAATCTATCACAGATGTTGTTTAATGCACTCAATCCCTGCCACCATCGTTGTAGCATTCTGTAAAGCAGCAAATCTGGGTTGTTTGGAGGGAATCAGTGACATAATTCGTTATTGCAGTGTGTGGCCTCATGCTGCAAAGGGAGGCTCAGCTGTTTGTCCTGAGGTTTCTTCACTGCAGTGAATGTGACCAAAGGTTTTCAAATGCGGCTGACTAAAATCATGTTCCTATTTATACAAAAGCATGCACACTGCCCTAATTTTAGAGGCATAGAGCACTTGTCCATTTCTTCAGAGTTCGTTATCTCTGAAAATCAGCCCTTTTTGGTGTTTTTTCAAGTGTAGAATTCGGAGGTTTTTTACAGGTGCCTAAATACAGAAGTTTTCATCTTGAGTATTTTTTTTTTCATTTGCTCCTTTTGCTCCTTACCATGGAATATAGGATTTTTATTCATCCTACAGAAGATGTCACTAGACCAGCAACCCAAAAGCTTGCTGCTTGTAATCAAAAGTGAAGATTGGTCTGAAAAGCTGTACCAGGAAATAGTGGGAACAAAACCATTCTGGATAGCAGGACCCCTATGTGCAGTGACCTAGTGAAATCTACGTGCTGTTTTTCTGTGTGATTTGCAAATGGCAAATAGCACTGCATCCTTTGCTTCTGTATCCATGGGATTTTTAATGAGTTAGCAACACAAAAATTTAAAGCAAAATTTGGGAGGGCCTACTCCAGCAATGTAGTTTAGTGTGCATCTCACAAATGAAGGGAAGGAGGGCAACAAGGGTAAGCTGCTGGATATTAAGCCTGCAAAACATGGCTTAGGTTGGAAGAGTAGGCTGCAAGCAATTTATTTATCAGTATGTGGTTCATTTCAAATTTAGGTCGATGCACAAACTGTTTTTGCAGAGGGATGCTGTAGAGGATTGCGTGTCTGTAGCCTGGCTTTAATCTGCCGTGCAGGCCATGCACTTGAATTGAAAAACATCTCTCTGAGACAGAGGTTTCATTACTCATCTCTCTGGATCCTCTTAGCATTGGTTTTAGAGATATCTTTACTCGGACTCATAAAATATACATTGGATGAAGACATCTTTCTGAATGCACCAAATCCATATATCTTAGAAAATGTGCTTGGGGAAGAGACTTTTGAATTTCCTACCAAAGTATTATTTTCTTCCATGTTCAACCAATGTACTTCAAATGCTGGATTAACCATGGAGATAATAACATTTTAATAACATTTCATTAGGACTCTGTAGCTCTTACTACTATTTACATGTAAAATTTAAAAAAAGACATGAGAACTGCATATAAAGCAGGGTAGTAGTCACTTGAATAAAGTTAGTGCAGAGCTTGGCTTTGAGTGCACATATTTGATAATCTTGCAGGGAATCTATGGCTCTTGCAGGGAATCTATGGCTCACCCTACAGCTTTGGAAAAAGATTTGCTAAAACCATTTTGTCTGAAGATTCTGCTTTTAGCCACTGTCTGTAGTATTTTCTTTCAGGCACAATTCTGGTAAGCAGTACGTATCCACAGGTAACTTGCACATTAAATCTGTCTGCTAGAAGTAGTCATCCTCTGCCATGTATGGTCCAAGTTCTGCATGATGCCATTTCTTGCTGGCAGGTAACTCGTGTAAAGTTTCAGTTCTGATGAATATTGCAGCTTCATTTTCTTACCTGTCAGCCTTTGCGTTCATACATAAGGCTGTTTTGTCTTATTAGCTGTGACTTGGACTTGTAAAGAGCTACCATGAGGAGTCTGTAACTGTGATGCTGATAAAGGGGCTGGATTTTCTAGCCCATTAGACAACAAGGGCATGCACTTAATGCAGAAGGTTACAGTGGTCCTGGTCATACTTGGATATTAAAATATATTGGAAGAGACAAAAATTTATGTATCTCAGCTGATAGTTCTGCATTTCTGGTAAGTAGTGTATAATTGTTCTGCATTTTTATAAAATATGCTGTTTTGTATTTTCTGACACTTCATTGTAACTTAGATTTTTCAGAGCAATCAGGTAACAATTCCATTGAGTATTGTATGGTTGTATCAGGTTAAATGGCATTCATGGATGAAATAGTTGATTAATATATTATTTTCCATTGAAATATAGGTGCTCTGCTGAACTGTGGGAACATATGTGGAAGCGTTCAAAAGCCTTAGTGAAACTTAGGATAAATATTAAAGGATACTTAGTTTTTCTTTCAAAACCTTGTGATGTTAAAGTAGATAAAAGTTGTAGTGGTCTGTTAAACTATAAATAAACTACAAATCATGAAGCATCACTTGCAAGTTTTATTTTGGTTATTTTTTTACACCATCAGGATTTTCTTATGGTGTACATCATAAAATGTCAGCAGAGTTAATTTTTGAGAGAACAGCATGAAAAGTGACTTCAAATTAGAACATAACAGAGGCAGGGCAAGGCAAAGGAATCTGTTTTTTGTTCTCTTTAGTACATTTAATTGTATTACGCTCCTGGTTTTCTGCCTGGGTATAGTTGACTCTGTCTGGTGTCATTCAGGTGTTTGTGCCATGCTCCCTGAAACTCCTGGTTCTCCAGGGCCCGGAAGGGACCCTTCATCAGGCCAGGGTGTGCCTGACACCACTCGCCCACTGGGGCTTGGAGCCTCACTTCTGATGTGTTCATGTCTCATCCATTTCCTGCGTAACAGGAGAAGCTCTCAGCTTATGCCACTGTAGCTTTTCAATATCCCCTTAAAATTATTGCACGGAGAAGCTTCCATCTAGGCACTTGGAAGTGCCTTCATTGTAGTGCTGCCAGTGCTTTTGAAGTCCTGCTGATGTCCTGTTATCCGACCTGGAAATTGCTTGCTTTTGATGATCTGTAGCAGGGCTTTTTACCTCATCTTAGCATGTGCTTGCTTACAGCGTTGAAGCTGGGAGCAATGAACAAACAGGCAGGCAGCTTGAGTGGTTCAGATTTTTTCCCAAATTGCAGGGAGCAGGAAAATACAAGGCTGTCATGTTTGGTGGGATCTAAAAATAGCTGTAGTTGACTCCACCCCTCTGTGACTTGCTTCCAGGAACACACTGAGCTGTTGAGCTATTGAATGTGAAGTATATTGTGCAGTCTGTTTTTTACCATCGTTCAAATTTTGCCAGTGCCTTCAGGTGTTTCAAATTTGTCTTTTTTTTTCATCCACTATTCTGAAATAAACCTTTAATTTTGATGTGAGCTAATTTAACTTGGGATGAGATTCTGTTTCAGAAAAATCCAAACAATTTGACTTCTGCAGGTACATCTTCCAGCACTCGGAACAGTTGTATTTAATAATGAAAAAGTCAATAATCTCACAAGTCTATTGGAAAAGTAATTTTGCTTTCTCAGAAGACTTTATATGGTCATGCATTTCTCCTGAAGCTTGAGGCTTGTCTTAAAAGCATGGCTTGAACATTGCCACATGACTGATTTTACAACAAGCAACATTTATCATGCCAAAAATGACTAGCCTATATTAGCATTTAACAGCTTTGCTGTGTGATATATAAGCTGTTTTACTGGTTGTGCAGCAACGATATCAGTAAGCTGTTAAGTTTTATTCAAAGGTACACAGAACTATGAGTTTTCCTTCTAAAAGGTTGGATGCCTGTGAGTAAGAAACAGTACTCAGAAGGGCTAATTAGCACCTTCTATGACACATATTTTAGCAGTCAATGCATTTCTGGAAGGTTGAAGGCTTTAGATGGTAAAGAAGAAAGCTCCTTCCAGAAGGAGGATCTGCAGTACACTCTGAGATTTAAACAAGCCACTCTGTAAACCCCTGTAAGAGGTATTCAGGGATGATTTCTGCCTCTGATGAAATATTCCTACTCTTCTCATTGCTGCTTGACAACCCGTTTTTGTGTTTTCCAGAAGTCAAGACTTTTTTCATTAACATCTCAGTATCCATGCATTTGTGATTCAGGGTTTTTTTTAATGAATTTTTGCTGAGGCACTGATGTTGATTTTTGGACCATTGACCAAATGGTTTTACAGTCTGCTGTTGATAGTGCATTTACAACTTGCATCCTATGCCTTTTGTTAAATACTTCACACATACAAGTGGCAATGATTGAAAATTAGCATGCACATTTTTCAAAGCATTTTTACAAACATGAAATAAAATAGTATGTTACATATAATGTATTTAAATGTATACAAGATGGTATATAATGTTAAAGCAAACCAGTTGTTAAAAATGTGCTTTTTAAGTACACATTGTGGGTTTTCATGCTCTGTAACATTTGTCACTTGCCTTTCATTGTCGGAATACAATGATCTCAGTGGTGTTTCTTTTATGAGGCTAAGTTCTGCATTTTACTATGCATTTATTAGCCTTAAATTTTGCATTTTAATAACAGTCTGGGATTATTCCCCAGTACATTTTGTGTATAAAAGTAATGTTATGAATATCTTAAAATTCAGTAATTGTTCTGGTAAGCTCATGATGGCTTAACTTCTAGAGAAGACACTATTTTCAGTACAGAGTTCACAGTTTTACTGAGATGACAAGACCTTCCCTTTTTGACTCTTCCCTCATAGTAATAAGTTTGATTGATATAGCATGTAGAGGCAAGAAGGCAACCTTTCCTCAGGATGGCTCAAGGAGTGATGTTTGTTTTGCTGTAGGGCTCCAGAGGGGATTATGCTTCTGAGGACAGTCACTTAGATATTAGAATTTTGCTCTGTTATGTCAATAGATTCATGTTTATATTACAGAACCTGGCCCTGTTAGTTGTAAAACAAATATGAGGTATGAAACAATTTTTTTCAGAAGATTTCAAATCCGAAGTGTCATAGCTATCTATACTGATTCCTTAAATGGGGAGAAAAATCAAGATTCACAAGTAGGAAAAAAAAACCACAAAAAAACTGGGCAGATTTTCTTTAATGTGAGTTTGAGTATTCAGGGCAGGTAGTTAGACTGCATTTGTACTGTAGAACAGTCAGATCACAGCAAACCTTAATGCAGCTGCCCTCTCTGTTAGCTGGGTCTGAGTCATGTAGTCCAGAGAAGACTGGTCTTTGTTTTGGGAAAGCAGTTCAGCCGTGCAGCTGCTGCAGAGGCTTGAACCGAGCTGTCAGTCAGTGACCCGGATACCTGCACTCTGACATGGGCTGTAAGTCTGTACCTTTCTGCTGCCTTTGTGTGAGGTGCAAGGCTCTGGGTTGTCAGGTCCACGTAACTGATTCCTTCAACGAAGGTGAGGGACATTTTGACCCACCGTAAGGTAATAAGTTCAGCATGAAGCCTAAAAGGTCAAGGACGTAGCTTTGACCAACTGTGCCTTTTATTCTTCTGGGCAGTGTGATTAAAAGGAAGAGGGGACATTTAGTGTAAATGCAGTGCTGTTCTCAAAAGTAGTAATTTAGTTTTATACCAAAACCAAAATTGTGTTGCTTCTCCTTTATCTCTTTCTCCGTTCGTCCAAACATAACAATTTCATGTAGCTGTACCACAGCAAGACCAGATGAGAAGAAACAACTGGAGTATTTGCAGTTATTTTAAACTAGAAGTTTGTTCACTACTGTGCCTACAAGCCTAAAATGCTGTTTCTTCGTCTCTTAAAATCCTATTAGTCTTCCTTTCCCCACCATTATGAAGGTGATCATGTTTCTGTTCCTCTCATTAAGTCACAAGCTGCCTTGATTTATTGATTAATTTCCAGACCAGTAATTTCTTCAGTAAAATCAAATCCTGCTACCTCTAGTTGGAGTATGAGTCATTATAGCAAACAGGGTTTTGACCTATATAAGTAAAGTAAAATATTACTAAAGCTTTGCTTTCATGTGTTATTTCAAAGGTGAAAAGGAATATAAGGACTAACTAAATAGGACGGATTTTGCATTTGCAGACTGTCTGAAATAAGTGTTCATCTAATGGATATTTTGATGCTTTTCATGTAGTGTCACTATTACTAAATAAGTCTTGTAATTTTCTTTTTGTTGGTCTGTTACTAGGATCCGTACTATAGATTTAATGATGTGGTGTACAGATGGATCTCGCTAGATAACTGGACTTACAGCAGGACATTTAAAACTCCTTTTGACGTCAGGTATGCAGTTAAGATATGTCTAAAATAGTTCTGTGCCATTTTTCATGCAGAATTGCAAATTAATCCATCAGCTCAAAAGCTGCTTAATACTTTTGTATCCAATAAAATTATGCAATAATGTGCAGCTGCAAAACCATTGCTGCAGAACACTTCAATTGTTGCTTTTCCCTTTTTTTTTTACTAATTGTTAAAGGGTACATACGAGTTCTCAACTGAGGAAGGATAATGCTTAGGCTAATTGGAGGCTCTCCCATCTGATATGTGGTGTGTATGGGAACATGCTGTGTTGTAGACTTGAGCTATTTCAGCTGTCATCTTAATTTGACTATTTAAAGATATAATGTAGCCACACTAAGGAAAATATTTTGGAGGTAGCTGAGGCAAATACTGTTAAAGTTAATAGTGAGATACATTTTTATATTGTCTGTCTCCTGTGTGTTGTTAGCTCTAGGTATTTTAACAGTTTTTCACACGTGTTATCTTCTGTAGAAAGTGGCAGAAAGTGAATTTGGTTTTCGAAGGAGTAGATACAGTAGCACAGATCCTACTCAACAATGTCACTGTGGGGAGAACAGACAACATGTTTAACAGATATGTAAGTAATGTGTTTTTTTCTGAAGGTTCTTCTGTTTTCTCTTCAAAGCTCTTTTGTTCTGAGCGCTTTCAGTGCATTCACGTACACATAAAAATAGGTGCTTGGTTGCAGAAAGTGTTGACCTGAGGACTGCACGTGTAATCAGATAAATGTTAGAAAGGGAAATGTACTTACCATTGCAACAGGGTCATATCTAGAGGTGAATGTGTCTTGTCCTAAATGAGAGGACCAATGCAAGAGGATCAATTCGGCTAATAATATGTCTTGCTTCTTGGGATCTGTCCCAGCTCCAAGAAAACGTAATCTTAAATCTGTTATATTAGCTGTAAGTCTACTTACTAATTGGTATTAGAATGGTTTACATGTGAATACTGCAATGAAAATGCACGTGTTGTAAAGCCTTTGCAAGTATTTCCATGTTTGTTTTTTTAAACAGGGCCTTTTATTTTTAATCTTGCACTTTTGATGACACTGTCTGGCATTTTTGACCTTAGCCTATGCCAGCATAAGAGTATTCATTGGGGAATGATCTTGAGAGTGGTAAAAACATTCAGACTAATTGTATAGCTTTAAAATATAAGATTATTCTGGTACTAACATAAGGAACAATCCTTGTGTTTCTCTTAAAAGAATCAAAAAATGAGGAGTTAAAAGAAGGATGGTAGTGGAACAACTGAATGACAAATGAAATCTGCTGTCTCTGTATCTCAGCATTTACCATTCTGGCAGGTTTTATTGCAGAACCACTGAACTGAGACATGGGAGATAGATTCTGCCACCTGGGTCTGTGTGACCTGGGACAAACCACTTAGTTTCTCTTTGATTTAGTTTTACCATCAGTGAAATAAGAAATTTCATGGAGCTTTTACCAAATTGTAATTATTTACTATTTGGACAGTATCTAAATATTTGTCATTGGCAGGCTACATAAAGTTGGGAAGCGGTATTATTTTGTCCATATTTCTGCAACTTCATTTTGTCTCAGATTGTAACAGTTCATGAAATGGCCTTCACTGTAAAACCAGAGTGTACTGCCTTACATTGAGTCTGATTACTGTGACCTAGACTTCTGCTTTGTTCACCTGTTCCACATGGCAGCAATGTCTGTAGGAAGGACTCTCTGCTTTGTAGTTTTCTGCTCTATGCTACAGACATAAGTGATGGTAATTGGGCTTGCCCCCAAGTTAGAAAAAGTTACCAGGCCTTGGGTTGTCACAAACGAACACTGTGAGAAATAAATGCATGTTAGTCATTGAAACCATATTGTCTTGATAGCACAGGATAATTCTGAAATGGAACATTTGTCCTTCAGCCACACTGAAGGGAATTTTGTGACCCAGTGAGGAAGCCCCCAAATGCTTAATTTCGTGCTGACATAGAATATGTGTTTGTAAATTTTGGGGCTGAGAATGCGGGTGGCATGAAATACAGCTTTGCGGCATTCACAGACAAGGCAGCTCAGCCTTGCGGTAGATGAGCTGGCAGCACAGTGTGAGTTGGAAGGACTCCTGTATAGACCAGATTTCTGAGCTGGAATAAGCTGTCTTTCTGAAGATGTAGATGAGTTCTGAATGAGGAAGAAGGTAAAGATTATCTTGCTGTCCTCATCCCTCAAGCACTTCTGTGTGCAAGCAGACTGCTGCAGCCTGCAATGAGGGCTCAGTGTGAGGAAAGTGGTTTGCCCAGAAACATCTCTTTGTGTCTAAAACATTACTGTCTATTTTCCTTTTGTTTTTTAGCCTTAAGAAGTAGCTTCTCCTTCAAAACCAAAGCATATTGAGACTGTTCTTCAAATGCCTTTGAATAATATATGTATGGTATTAAAATCGCAGTGTAACAGTGATTATCAATCTCATAAATAAATTTCAGCGCTGTAATAATTTTTTTCTGTTCTTTGTCCCAGAGCTTTGATATCACCAGCGTGATCAAGGAGGTCAATTTTGTTGAAGTCCGTTTCTTATCAGCCATTTCCTATGCAGCAGAGCAGAGCAGATCTCACAAAGCATACAGCATCCCCCCAGCCTGCCCTCCACCTGAGCAGAAAGGAGAGTGCCATGTTAATTTCATCAGAAAGGTAGGGGCACAATTGTCTGTCTCTGTCTTCAGGCTTGGAAAGAGAAATGCACCATGTGCTGTCCTTACAGTTGTGTCCTGAAACTGCAATGTCATTTTATATTTTCTGTTGCAGCTTCCTTCTCCTGTCCCCCTAGAAACCTGTAATCTAGCATGTTGATAATAGAAGAGGCATAGGAAGCCAGGCTTCATATCTAAGTGATAAGAATGTTTAAAAAGCTACTTCCATCAAGGAGTCAGCAAGGAGACTTGCTGCTAAGAGAACAGAATAGCATTGGGAAATGTGCAATCACTACATTTTGATCCACTGGGTGGGTTTAGCAGTGTATGCTGACAATAGAGTTCACTGTTGCAAATACACCAGTGTGTATTGCCAAGGCTGTAAAAATCTCAGCCAAGGAGCTTTGTGACTGTTTGCTGTTGCTCATGTGCTGTGCTATTTATACTGGGCAGCTTTGGCATGTCCCAAGAAGTGTTATCTAACAGGGAACCTGTTCTCATCTTACTGCTGTCGTGAAGTGTGACTTAAAAGTACATATTCAGCAAAAACAACAATGTAATATCAATGAGTGAAGATCAGAAACTTGGATTTAAGACATGGCTTCATTGCTTTTAAAATTTACTCAAGGCAAACTATTGTTTGAAGAGCATCTCATGTATTTCTGATACCTTGACAGCAGACAGAGGCAATGGCTAGATAATCATATTTTGGAATTTTTCTGTGCTTTTGCACATTTGTCTCCACTTAAATGCCTTTCTTGTTAGTTATTTTCAATCTTTTTAATAAAGTCTTTTTAGAGCCTCCTCAAAAAATGACTAGTATCCTGTTGATCTAAACCTGTTTATTAATTCTTCTGAGTCCACTGTGTTTCTTAGAAATCAGTGCAACGAGAAGGTTGGAAGGAAGAAGGCATTAAACAGCTGTACGTCTTATTTATAGAACAGAAATGGCTGGGCATGATTTTATGCTCTCCTGAACTATACCTTTAAATTTGTAAGAAAATGCCCTAGTTTTTTCTCCTCAAATGAGTTGTTTGACTGTACTTGGAAGCAGCTCCAGAAATTTTCAGAAACATTTTAAGTTCCAAGTGTACGGCAACAACAGCAGCTACGTCACCTTAAAAAGTAAACAAACATTTCTAAAGTAAACTGGCTTCTCATCTGAAAGTAATGGAGAGCTGTTTACACATTTCAGGTGCAGTATTAAGTGCAGTGAATTTACCTAAATCTGAACAGGATTTGTAGCAGAACACAAGCCTGTCACTGGTGATGTACTTCAGTGATACAAGTGTGTTGTTCTTATGACATACTGTTTCTGATAACAGTCTCTGCAGTATTATTAGTGAAACCTGACAACCTGTCAGTGATTTGTTTGTTTATTTTATAAAGTTTGTTTGTTTATTTTATTTCAATTGGACTTGTTTTCTAAGAATATGTTGTCCCTGGTTTTGCATTTGAAATAGGCCGGCCCAGTGTTTCCTTCCTGGAAGGCTCTTCTGCAATTTGATAGGCAGGCAGGCAGACTCGAGCGATGCAGGGGATAGGCCAGACTTGTGCAATGTGGTTTGCCCAAATTAGTATGCCTCGGCTGTAAGTTATTAGTCTCTAAATTTAGAACTGTGTGTCACTGTACAAGACTTTAGGAGATCTATTGTATTTGCTTTGGGGCTGGAGCTGTGTGAAACTTGGAGGGCAGCTGAATAGATGTTGTCAAGGGATTTGTTAACTAGAGGTCTGACCAGGTTTGAAAACAGCTAAATGGAAATTAGTGTAGGTACTTCTCTGCCTGACCAGCATTTTATAATTCTGACAGTTATTCTGATGTTAGAACCAGAACTAAGCTACTTCCCGACCATGTTTTTGTTCCCTTTGTTTTTGTATAAGAGAACCATAAAGAGGGGAGAAACAGCGAACATGACTGAACTACACAAACACACCAGACATATACATCTCTTTCCTTGGACTAAACTGTGGTGTTATAAAAATAGGAGATAAAGTATTTCAAATGTGATTTTTAATTTGACACTGTTCTTTTAGAATACTGTAACATTTCTAACCATCAGTTTTCTGCTTAGTTTGTCTTTTGGGTATACAATTAAATACTGACATTACAAACTAAGATAATTCATAGTTGAATTGAGAATAAAATGCTGGATTGGTTTTTTGATCTTTACTGTTTGTTTTGTTGTTTTTTCCAGGTGGTGTGCTAGATGTTGTTTTCCTCTTTCAGTAATATAAACTTTCTCTGTACATGAATGTTTAATAGAAAATTTAAGTTTTTATATAATAAAAAATAGGTATTAGCAGCAGCGTTTTGGTCAAGGAGTAAGAAAAAATACTGTAGACTCTTCTGGGTTTATGGAAATTGGAAAAATTCTTTCAGTGCATGCCAGTATTTTATTCCTAGATAGCAAATGTCTTTTATTTCTGGCATAGTGTCAATGTCTGTGTGAAAAATAGGCAATTGTAACATAATCATTGTGTATTTCAGGAGCAGTGTTCCTTTAGTTGGGACTGGGGCCCTTCTTTTCCCACTCAAGGAATCTGGAAGGATGTTAGGATTGAGGCCTATAACCATTACCACCTGATTTACTTTTCTTTAACTCCTTTCTTTGGTAAGTCTGTCGTTTTAGAAAATGTTCTGTTGGGTTTTTTATGACTTTGTAATTCTTTCCACAGCACAGCTTTTTTAGGTTTTGAAACAATACTTCAGTACAAACAATAGCAATTAAAAATTATAGAATGCAGAATTATTTTTTTTTTTTGCATGATGTCTCCAAATAACTGCAGAAATAAATGTAGTATAGCTGAGGTTAGCACCTGTTCTCCTGTTTTGAAAAATTAAAATTTCTTTATTATTTGCATGTGTTTTCACCAAGACTCCCAAAAAATATTTCTCACTTTTGTCTCACTTTCATTTAACACAAAGGCAAAGCTGCTATGGGAGCTTAGTTT
Organism: Anabacerthia variegaticeps; assembly: GCA_035583185.1. Classification (NCBI taxonomy): domain Eukaryota; kingdom Metazoa; phylum Chordata; class Aves; order Passeriformes; family Furnariidae; genus Anabacerthia; species Anabacerthia variegaticeps. The sequence continues at coordinate 23,608,424 of JAWWEW010000131.1, read as the reverse complement.
TGTGTTGGAAAGACAAATGTGCAGTGAACTGAGTTTCAAGAGTGCTGAGTTTTCAGGACGGAACATGAAGTCTGAGAGAGAAAAGCAGTCGTGCTATGCAAGGATAATTTGTTAAGGCTGCAATTTGAGAGGATAGCCTCCTGCATTCCTACTACCTAACTTACCAAACCGGTTTCCTCTCTTGCTGTGGTGTCTGATTTTCCTCTCCTTTGTCCTGAAGATCATTTCAGCTGAGCAAAAGTAGTTAATTTTCTGTTGAAACTTTCTGCAGACAGTAATATGCCCCATTGTAGACCACCCGCATGGTTTCTTTCACTGCCTGTGGAGCCCAGTCTTCAGTGGCTAGCACGAGTCCTCTGCATTGGGTTGAATTTCAGCCCCTGGGAATAGATTTGTTGTGTATGAATAAAAGAGGAAGACATCACTCCATGGCTGCATTTAAAGGTTCCTGAAATAGCTGCAGGTCTTAGCTAGAATTAATGTGACTGGAATTTCCATGGAAAGCCCCAGCACAGACTTCGTGCTCTCTAAAATTTAGTTACAGTAAAAAATATTTTCTGGTCCCTCCCACATTCCCACAACTCCACCTTCTGGTAGGTAAAATCTTACTCTAGGTAAGTGGAGAGAGCAAAACTCTTTAATGCAGCAGAGAGAGGCTTAGAACCAGAGCAAGAGCTTATTAGGATTCAAACATAACATTTGAGAAAGAAGGAGTAAATGAACAACCTGAATTATAAGCTGCATATGTATTTTATTGCTTGACAGATTTGGTGTCATAGTCTTTTGACCACTGCATCTGTAAAAGATTCATTGTACTTGATTTCTGTGCCTAGACCCCACAGTTCATGCAGTTAAGAATGGGCTGGAATTCCTGTATGCCTTTAGAGGGGAGTGAAGATGCACTGTAATGGGTGACACTTGTGGGGCAGATGTTTTTTTAAGCCTTTCAGCATTTCTGAAAATTGGTCTTCCCTGGATATTGCTGGGTGTAATATAAACTTGGGAACTCGATCATTGCTCTTCATTCTACAGAAGACAGTGAAAATCACACCAGGGCTGAATGTAATTCTTTGCTTTTGGAGGGAGCTCTCTTTCTCTCCTGAAGGGAGGAGAGTTAAGTATATAAATGAAAAGAGAAAGTACATGATTAGAAGTTTGGGTGTACAAGGTACGTCTTAGTTAAAGTATTCCTTGTTTTCTGTTTTATGTGCTTTCACTTATATGTTAAATCTGTAATGTTTGAAGTATAGGATTAGCCAGGCCATATTTATAGCTATGCAATTGAATTGCTGATGTTAATGGAAACTTTACACTCTTGAGTACCCTTGACCCTGGCTTACCTTTATTCAGTAAGTTCTGTAAAGGAGAGGACCCTCTGAGGTAACTGTAGAGAGATCAAGTCATTAACTTGTTTCCTCCACCACACACTGGTGGTAGAAGGGACATAAAGATACAGCCCATCAAGTCTAGACACAGTGGGCCCAATTCATCCCAGCATAACTCCATTCATTTTGTTTAGTGACTCTGGGATGAATTCAGCTCGTTTTCTCTTAATACTGTTTTTGTTTCATTGACAAAAGTGATTGTACTGGCTTTTGATTACGATCTTTCCCAAAGAGTACCATGTTCATATGAATGCTGACTAAAAGCAAATATGATGTCTATGGGAGTTGGTGGGAAAAAAATCCTTCCTAATGAAGTGACCAGTGTCAAGGTCTCTGACTTTTATACAGAAATTCTGAAAAAGCACTGGATGGCTTTCTAATAAAAAGAGAGAGTTAAGAAACATAAATCATATTGTATCCTTCTCTTCCAAGTTGGGAAATGTAAACACAGATGTCAAATGTGTTAAACAAGCGTTAACCTTGTAGGTCTAGTTCAAACACAGCCTAAAAATTGTTAGATTTAATCTTAGGTGTTTGATTTTTAACTTGATGAGAGATCATGGTAATTAATGGTATATAAACATAACTTTTCCCATTTTTCTCCCCTCCACATAGTAAAGAGTGCTCAGCAGTGGTGTCTTGAAATCGAGTCTATTTTTGATGTAGTCAGCTCCAAGCCAATTGCAGGTCGTGTGACTGTGAACATTCCCAAATTGCAAACACAGCAAACATTCAGTGTGAAGCTTCAACCTGGAGAAGGCAGCATTGTGCTGCTTGTAAACATCAACAAGGTAAGGAGGTGTGTGTGGAAAGCTATCCAGCTGCGAAATGTTTCCCATGGTTTCCAATGTGTCTTTCTGCCTCCATGCCAGTTTTAGGCCTCCCTCCTCTTCCTTAGTGTGTTCCTGGCATTCGACAACAGTTCTGTACCCCTTACAGGATAGGAGAACAGTTCTTTTCCTTTCTAAAGTCTGATGTCTGTGGAGCTGTGTTGGTCAGTGTCAAAAAGATCATGAAGCCTTAAAAAAAAGAAAATCACATCATCATTGGCCACTGTTAAAGGAACTATTATGAGATATGATAACCCTTGGGTAGCCTGTGTCACTTCACTGGCAGCAAGTATCTCACATACTATTGTTTACTGGACTGACTGGGACCAGAATATACTACAGTATCCATGGTTCTCCGAGGAGAGAGGAAACATTCCTCAAACCTCTCAGTAGATACTCTTTCAGGTAAATAAAAGAGCGCTATAAAGAGCTTGTGTGGCAGTGAGGTTGCTGGAAATTTTGTGGAGTAGTACTTCCTTCCTTTGGTTTGTAGTCCTTTGGATAGATAAAGCTGACGAGGAATTTTGGACCAGTAAAGGATGCTCTAAGGAAGAGAGAACTCAATTGAAAAATGATGAATTTAGTATACACCCCAGTGAAGAAAGAGGAAAGAATTGGTTTGCTTGCCTTTGGAGAGTGCTGGGAAGCTGTCCGGTGGCAGACTTAATTCACCAACATAGCTTTTATAAAATTTGTTGCATGTGTTATTTTTAGAAACCGTTGAGTTTTATTGTACAGGTGTAATTAAGATATATAGGTTTGAGAAATTAAGAAAATCAAGGTGTCTGTTCTAGTTGTTCAAGTAGGTCGGTGTCTTGAATTAGGCAATAAGCCCAGTGTGGCAAAAAGAGGGATGAACTTGCTCAGAAAGCGGGGCCCTAGTGCAGACCTGAACCTAACAGCGCAGGCTCAGGCCAGTGGGTAGAGTGGGAGCCCTGCAGCTTCTCCACCATGGGGGTGCTGTCTGCTTCACTGCCACGGGACAGTTAGGGTTGTGGGAGAGTGATGTGCTGTGAGAAGGAATTTGGGGCTTCTGACCATTCTGACAGTTAATAACATTTCAGAGTCAGCCTTCAAATCTTTCTATATTTTACTAGCTCTCCTGATTTTCTGTATTGTTGTGTAACCGTGCATTTGTTTTCCCAGTTTGACTGCATTGTGTGTGTTCTTGAGTTCACTTGTCAGTTTTTTGAGTGAAGAGAAAGCATGTGTTAAAAGGCAAGCACAGTGTTTATGTTCTAGAGTGCACACTCAGGGACTTACATACTTATGTGCTTTGTTTTACTTTGACACGAAAGCATACAAACATACAATTTTTGTTACTGTTGTCATCTGATATGCAAATTACATGAGCAATTAAAAATACCCGGTTTCATTTTAAACAACCTTAAACAACCTCTCTGCTTAGCCTTTTAAGGGCTTACATTAAGCAGGTACTGCAAAGTGAAATTTCAGAAATTATTTTTGTGTATTTAATTGCCTCATGACCAACCTCAGAAGAGATGTGTTAATGTAGTGCAACTGCAAGTTCCTGAGGAAGCACTTCCTTCAGAGCAGAGGCAGCAGTGTTTAATTATTCTTTGTGCACAAAGGGCTTTACTGCATGAATTCACATCAGCTGATTTTCGGGAAGCCCTGAAAAGTGTTCTCCTGTATTGATGAGGCGAACAGAGCCCTTAGTCTGTGTACAGCCTTGTGTGGTGCAAGTTAAACGCTGAGACCTCACCAGAAATGTATTTTGTAGTTGAGAGCTTATTGCAGATTATGTTGCGGAGTCAGTAGGTGTTTGAGTGGTGCGTATCACCCGAGATGTGTATCAGTCTTCCTGCAATTGCCACGCAAAGTGCTGTGTTGCCAACATGACAGCATTTTGCTTTGCAGCTAATGGGGAGCATAGGGATGACATCATTAGTGGCCAATGAGACACGCCAGTCGTTCCAGGCAACTGCAAACACTCCCTTGTTGTTGAGGCACACGCTGATTCTGTACTTCCATTTGTATCCGTGCAACACAGAGATTAGTACTTCTGCACAAGTAGTTATGATAATTCGGTATCAGGGAAGCTGAAATGTCAGTAGATACATTCAGGATTGCATCCAAGTATGGGTACAGCAAAACATATTTTTGGGCTGCTCTCTGGCCCCATTTTATTTGAAAAGATCGAGGCGTTCCTGGCATGACTCTATTCAGTGCTGATCCCTCCATTGTTTGGTTGCATGCATTATTGCTTTCTTTCCACAATTTTTGTGTTGTGAACTCAACTGGCAAATGTTTGCAACAGAATGAGCAGCAGAAGCAGGCTGATGGAATGAAGATACAAATATTACTCCATGATTAGAAAAATGAGAAGGTTGAATCGTTCTGTCATCCTAGAGGTTATATTTTATGTTTGTAAAAATTATAGAGTACTAATGATTGATTAGGAAGCTTAGAGAAAAAGCAGAAAATACTGAAAAGAAAGAATGAAACTTAGAATTTTTCATGGAAGATTGACATAAATGAAGCAGTCAGTGTGGTCACACATTACCAACATCAGAGTTGAAAACTGCCCCCACTGTATATGGAATGTTGCATGTAATAGTTAAAAGGGTCAGAGAGAGGAGGTGTACAATTCAGAGGCTAGTGAGCAATGTCTGCTCCTGGCACAGGTATGTGTGGTTGGAGCAGTAGTCTGTCAGTGTGCCTCAGCTGGGACGTAGCAGCAAGGCATGTGCATGCATGTGTATGTGTGCTCGTGGTCCACTGTGGACACAAGATGAAGTGCCAGTCTGGACTTTAGTGGAAGACAGCATAGTTCTCTCTTTAAATGATTTTCACCTCAGAGCTGCAGCTGTAGAAATCCCAGTCAGCCTGTCACAGCTGAAGCACAAAAACTGATTACACTTGTGGTAATTCACTCAGAGACATCTGAGCTCCCAGGTGCATTTTATGCCTCTTTTTAATACATGTTGCTCTGGCTTTCTCTCTTGTATGTTCAAGACTTCTGCAGTAGAAGCTTGGTGGCCAAATGGACATGGAAAGCAAACTGGATATGACATGAAAACAACTTTTTTCATGGAGGCAGGATACCAGATTGAGAAATTTTCAAAGGTGAGCCCTTCAGCTTAATTGCATCTGGCATTGCACTGTTTCTGCTAGGACATCTGATCTGCATAGCAGGTATCTAGAGTTCTTAAATATTTTGTTGAATTGTAATATGCGTGTGAAAATTCTAATGAGAATCAAGAAAATTTTTTTTGATGTCACAATGTATAGTTACCTGTTACCTCTGTTCTGGTATTAGTAGCTTGTGTGGATGCCTTTACTTGTATTCAGATTGGAAGATGGCTTACAGTTAGCTGGAAACCACAGAAAAGATGTTTATTTCTTAAGTTTTCTATCTCATAAAAAAACCCAGACTTCCGAACCTAATATGCTGTGCTGTTAGCTTTGCATCACGCACCTTTTAGATTTCTATAGATTATGTGAAGGTTTATTGCTGAGATTTTTCTTGTTAATTCAGTTTTTAAAAAGTTTGTGGGATAGACACACTCCTAAAAGCTTAACATACATTCATTTATTACAATGTGATAGATGTGCTTCAGGTTTAAGAAGAGGAAACATCTTAAATATGACCATGAAGGCGATTTTTGGGGATATCTGCATAGGAGTTCGTGTAACATATTGGCTGTTTAATTATCTGTTTGGTTTTGCTGAGAAACCTAGAACAGGTAATTTCCAATTGTCTGTTACAAGGAAAAGTCATAGAGATTAGACTGGGCTTCTTATGCCATCAACATGTGGAAAAAACCAAGTAAATTTATGCTTTTATTAGATGGTTCTGATGTGTATTGCTTCACTAAAAACGAATCTGGTCACCAGGCATCTAAAACTACTATTTGCTGTAACACTTGTTCATCTGAAAAAACCCTATGAAAAAGCAGTAGCTTCTGGAGTCCTAGTCTTTATAGCCCTTAGTCTGATTATGAAGTCATAATAATAATTCTTTGCTCATATTAGTGATTTAATTTCAAAACAATTAAAAAACCCCACACCAAGTAAACACAGCATATTATACTTGGAAAAACTATTTGTAGGAAATATGGCTATAAAGTTTGTAAAAAGGAAACTTCTGTTGTTACTGTGTGAAAAACACACAATGATAGGAAAGCTAATCAGTTCCATTTGTGTGGTTGTGTCAGAATATTTCATAGACCTCGTGGCATATGATCACAGGGACTTCATGGTCTACTAAAGATACTCAGAAGCCTCTTCGTTTTTTCTCCTTAAGGGGAAAGGGGGAGGAAAAAAGCAAATGTACCACATGGTGGGCAATATAAGTTAACCAATCTTTAAAGCTTTATAGTGTAAAGTCTAGTCTTGCTTCATGTGTTTTGTGAATCTCTGTCTTGGATTCTGACAGATGCACGTGCATGCCATCACCCCCCACCCAGAGCTGTACAAGTGGAAAAAGGCTCCATATGCAGTTTTTTCGTGTTCTAGCACAATTTTCTCTCATGTCAGCAGGACTGAATAGCAACATTCATATGGCTTAATAAGAACTTTGAGTAGTTCAGGAGATAGAATCAGGGATTAATGTTCCTGAAAGTTGTTCTGTTGTCAGTTCTGTTGTCCATCTAGTTCTGACTGTATTCAGGTGAAATATATTTCCCACTATTACCCTTTTCATTTTTTAAGAAAAAAAAATAGTGGTGAAATATTTCACAAGTGGTTTGTCTCCATATGAGCATCCACTTAACTTTGGACTAAAGGATAAGAATTGTACGTGTGAGAAAACACAGCTTGATCTCATGTCAGATTTGGCTTCTCTTAACTTGAACTGCTCTCTGGTTTCTGTCATGTTAGAGTAGTCTTCAAAACATTAACTAATCCTTTGGGAATATTACTCTGTGGCCTTCCAGTATGTACTTTCAGGAGCTCTATAGAGCTCTAGCCAGCTGTGCTGGCAACCTCTTTGGCTGAGGAAAGTACTTATTCATTCCTATTCAGAGTAGCAGAAAACCAAAACAGAATAAAGCCAACATCTGAGATGGGATTGGTTTTGGTTTTCCATTTCAATATTTTGTTTTGGAGTTGTTTCTCAGCTTAATGTGAAACAAAGTCATAGCCAGAAATTATCTCAGAGTGAAATTGGTTTTCTTTGGTGAGGGTCTATCCAGTCCTGTTTGCTGTTGATAAGTTGCTTTTCTTCTTGCCATACCTACATCAAGGAATTTATTACCTCTTTCGTTGCCTCATGAGGCATTTGTTTGCTTTTCAATTTTGTTTCCCCATCTCTCTGTATGCTTGCTTCTTCAGCACTGTACAACAAGCTTTTTGTTTCATAAAGCTGTTTTACTACTTGAAAGGTCTCAGCCTTTAGCTGTCTTTCCCTACATCCCTCTACACCCTCTCTTCCCCCAGGCCTTTTAGCATGACCTGCAGAAGTCCTTCCTTTTGGCTTTGTAGTTTTCACACCACTTTCATGCTGCGTGCTAATTTGTTAGGTCACTGGGAGGTTCTGTGATCTTGTTTCGGCTCTAGGCATCTTCATGCTTCTTACTTTTCCCACAGCTAAATCTGGGAATGCCAAGTGTGATCCACAGGTTGCTTAATTGTCTACAAAGCCTTTGTCTGTGACTTAAAAAGACAGGTATCTGTTTCTTAATTATACACAGAACCAGCTGATTGATCTTTGGTGGCTAGAGAGCCTCTTCTGTGTGCTCCAAGACTGGGAGAAGCGTTCAGCCCTTGGACAGCAAGCTCTGTCAGACAGATTTCAAGGTGGCCAAGCTTTAGGTATCCAGAAAGGCACGTAACTAAGCATACCAGATGTTACTTGTCTCTCCTTGCCCTTCTTTTACCCCACAAGTCAGAAGGAAGTTGCTGTAGGAACAGGAAGATGTGCTGTTACCAGATGGGCCCCTGGAGAGCAATGGAGTTGGGAACACAAAGGCACTGATACTTGAAGGCCTGGGAATGTGAGCTGAGGCTAAGGAACTTTTCCTCTTGCTCCTGCTGTGTGGGTGGTCCTGACTGAGTGGTTCAGCCTCTCAATTTGCTTCAGATTTGGCCAGTTCCACTTAAGTATGAATAAAGTGATATAACATTACTTCTGTTAGTAATATAAATATTCCATTACAAATGCACTCTGAGACAGTCCCAACCTGCCTGATGATGTCCATTAAGAGGACATCCCAAATATTTTGGGAGCCCCAGCTGTGAATCCCATTCCACTTTGTGCCATAAAAAAGGGCCACAATGGAGACTGAGGAATTTTTCTCCAAGTAACTGAATTCATTGAGAAAGGTAGTTTTTTTAATGGTTATTTCTTTAAATTCAACTTCTTATGGTAAGATAAGTCTTCAAAATTCTAGGATCTTGTCCTAAAGCTAAGTTCATCATATTGGTCTATATTTAAGCATATATATCTATATATATATTATATTTATCTATATTTATATTTGCAACCCAGTGTGCAATGAGAGCACAGTAGAGAAACAGCAGAGCGCAATGTCCTCAGTGCATGTATGTGCACAGAGATATTGGACAGGGAGTCTGAAGTGTCCTCTCAGTGGTCTGACTTGCCATTAATTCAGTTGTCCCTGAGCAACACTGTAAAACACCACAAGACTTGGGCAAATCCCATTTTTTTATTAATTCAGTTTCTCTGTTTCATGCTTTGTCATAATGCAGAGGGGTTTGGTTTGAGGTCAGTGATCTGCAGCCTGCACTCATGCATCTTGTTTGTCATATGCATTGTCTCTGTCCAGGTGTTTAGTTAATAATTGTTCACTTGTCTTAGAAGCACCAAAGAGGAAGCAAAAAATTGGTGATTTTCTTTTACTTGCCTACCTCTAGAAGTAGTTTTCTGTTCTATATGTATGATTTTTGGTAAAGTGAAAGTTTAGAAAATGAAGTCCCATAGTAGGATTAGTCTTTTCCTTTTTGAACTCCAGCCCTGTTTGATGTCTGAAATAGAATTACATTTTGTCTTAAAGAAAGGTGTATCTCTTGCGCTTAACTAGGTTAATTTTAGCCTGATTTAGTGACAGATATTTGCCTCAACTTCAGCTTGTGACCGAGAGAGAACAGGCTGTACTTTACAAGCTGACCTTTTGAAAAGGTAAGGCAAATAGTCTGAGGGGAGGAGTGGTTGCTATCTTGAGGGTAGTCTAGAAGACATGAGGTTTCTTCCCTTCTGACCCAAACCTGTTGCTTGGTGCGAGTTGGCTGACATTTTCTATTAGCTTTCCTGCACTTTATATAATTTCCCAGTTATCTCCCCATGATAATGAGCAACAGGTGTAAGAAAGAAAGAAAAAGTTTTCTTTCTGGCTCGGATAAGTTGAACTGGAACAAGGGTGCAAGAGAAGAAGTTGTTTCAAGTCTCCCTGAACAAGATGTTTTCTGAAACACTTTGCAGGTGCACAGGAGTGAACAGGGCAGCTGCTCTGCATCTGCCCCATGGCAGGTGGGCTAGACACCTCTACAAATAAGGGGACAGTGCAAAGTATTGTTGCAGTGAACTAAGTGCTCTCTCATGTCTGTAGAATTGACTGGTTATGTCAGTGCAATCAGGATACCCCTTAGAGCAGAATTGTTGCTTTGACTGAAGTAAAGTCCCAGAAAAAGTGTGGATTGATTTCCTAAAAACTTTTATTCCATCTGCAGCAGGAAGAAGGAATGTTTTCTTGTTTCAGCATCTTCAGTACATAGTGTCATATATCAGGCTGAAAGAGCAGCTATAAAAGTTTGGCTTCTGCTTGAGATGTGCTTTTATCTGAAATGGTCTTTAATACCTCACCCAAAGTCAGTAGTTATTTAGCTGAACTGGTCTTTGAAACCTTACTGCTGATCGTGCTGTTCAAACACAGCTGTGAAGGCCAGAGGGCCCTTCACTTGCAAACTGTCATTTGTGTTTGCATGCATATCTTTTTCTCTTTAATTGCTCTGCCTACTGAAAAGGTATCATTTCAGGGCAGTAAAAGTATTAAGATTTTGCTTTACTAGATGAACCTCAAGCTAGGCATTTAGGGACAAGACTTACAACTGAACTGGATTATCCTTCTGTGAGGAGTAAGTTGCAGATTAAAAGGTGTCTCGGATCTAGTGCAACCACAGGATTCCTCTCACTGGTTGTCAGCTGGAATTTTGACTGAATTCTGCAGTAAGCACATGCACAGTTGTTTGCTCTTGCTTTGTCTCTCTCAATATGATAGTAACTTTAAAAAGTGAGCAGGCGTTTATTGGAAGAATTCTTTTTAGTCCTGTTACAGTGTGTTTTAATCAAGCAGGAATTTAGAGAAGAGACCATGTATTTTGACCCCTTGACAAATTCTAAGCTGTTAGTGTTCAGTTCAATCCTCTTTGTAATGGTTTTCTGTATTTATTTTAATTCATTTTCGTCAGCTTTAAATCTTAAGTTTCATGTCTTCACAGGCTTATTTTCGGACAGTAGAACTTGTTCAGGAGCCTATTCCTGGCTCACCAGGTCTGAGTTTCTACTTCAGAATCAATGGCCAACCCATTTTTCTGAAGGGCTCGAACTGGATTCCAGCAGATTCTTTCCAGGACAGAGTGACCTATGACACGTAAGCCACATTTGATGTTCTCTAAGGATAAAGGATTGTGTTTTCCTCCTCCCAATTCTCTATACACCATTTATGAAAGGTTGACTTTAGCGGGTACAGCTCCTTTCAAGGTAGGACACTAATTGTTGTGGGTTGGAGACTTCAGAATTAGAGCTTAATTAACATGAATAGGTTTGAGAGATGTTCAAGGCACGTGTAAGCACTGACGGGAAGGTGATTGTTTGCAGTTCATGGGTTACTAGCCTTTTGGGTATTTTTATGAGGACTATACTGTGCTTTGACTGAGCTTTGCTCTGTGTGATTGGGGAACCAGGACAACAGAGCCTGCTGCAGTGTGCATTCACATGCAACTTAGAGGCTGCTGCTATGATTTAAGGAGAAATGTCTGGAGCCTGAAAACGTTAAAATGAGATTCAGTCTCGGTCTTTACTTTCTCATTTCCCCATTCTCGCTATGCATCGTGGACTCAGAATATTCATTTCTGATTGTGTTTAAAAAAGAATTTGAATTCAAATGATCGATATACAAAGCAAGTAATATCTAAGAAGAAAAGAACAATACGATTAATAAAATACAGTATTTCTAAATCTGGCCCTGCCAATACTTTGTAAAAGCACTTACTCACATGTGTCATCCCATCTATTTCGTAACTATTAACAGGAACAAGAATCTTTTTCTGCACAAAAAATTGCTTTATGAGAGCTCTGTCCAGATGTACAGGCTTAGAAACCAGAGTAATTTGATCCTTTCTGTCAAAGGTATAAGCCTTAGTTTGTCTGCTAATGATTTAGGTTCTGCTTTGGTTTTGTTTGTTTTTTTTATAGGGGTGTTTGTTTCTTTGTTTGTGCAACCTTAGAAACTCCTAAGTGATACAGTTTCACAAAACTTGTATTTTACAGATTAAGGCTACTCTTGAAGTCTGCAGCAGATGCTAACATGAATGCACTTCGGGTTTGGGGAGGAGGAGTATATGAACAAGATGAATTTTACGATATTTGTGATGAAATAGGAATAATGGTAAAAACAATAAACACAGAGCACTTATTTAAAAACTGACAAGACCTTGTAAATGAAAATCCATTTTAAATGAATGAAAATAAGAGAATTAATACATATGTTCTAATGATCTTTCCAAAGGATATTGTAGAGTATCAACCTGAGAAGTTAGATTGATCTGTTTTTCGGTTGGTTGGTTTTTTAAAATTTTTTTAATTTGAATGGGTTCTGATTACAAAGGCTGAATCTGGAAGTGATATTTTAGAAACTTTACATAAGTCTGTAGAAAGTAGCCATTCTTTTCTCAGTTGCGGAAATGATTTTATTTCTTTTGAAAGTATTTTCTCCTTTATAGCAATAGCTGAAAAGGTTTGGATTATTTTTGGTGCAAACTTTTAATTTGTCCCAGAGTCAGACATGGAAGGCCTTATCCAAATGGCCAGTTTGATCAATCTACAATTAAGCATAAATGTAGCAGTAAGACTAACACCTACTGCAGTCATTAATACCTTTGATTATATGAGCTTGGAGACACATACTAATAAGTTTTGATTAAGTAGTGACTAGATGAATGACGGTCAAATTGCATATGGTATTAAAAATCCGAGGAAGTGTGTTTGGTCTTGCGCTACAGTATAAAAAGCAGGCAAACAGAATTCATACCTTGCTGTCTTCTGTGTGTGCTTGGAAAAAAAAAGAATTACATCTATTTTAGTCATCTGAATGAGTGTCCTGATTTTCAAGGCTTCTGAGGACTTACAGTTCTTTCATTTTTGACACTAGACACCTTAAGTAGGCCACTTAGATCTGTGTCTGTGCAGTGTTCAATGCAAGATTCAGATCCTGCTTAACAGCCAAAATAGCAAGTAGATGCAGAAAATCAGACCCTTTTTCTAGAGGGGGTGGTGATGGAGATTTTTGGTTTTGTCTCTTCTGATGGTCTTGCAAAGTCTTAAAAGTGTCCTGGAGTCAAACTGTGCTGAAGGAAAACCAGTGATGGCTCACTGAGGGAAACAGTGAGAGAAAGTTTCTTTCAACAGAGAGTTTTGACTCCACACAGTCAGTCTCTAAAGGATTGCGAGTGATTCTTTGGCAATAGCTTTGCTTTTGTGTACAGTGTTAGGATTATAACAGTCACTAATTAATCCATTACCCCCCACTGTCCTGTGCCATATCTTCAATTTTCTTAGGGAATATATGCTGAAAAGCACTGTGGAAAAGTGTGTTCTCACTGCAATCAAAAGGCAATTGTGTGAGGAGCTGGTCTGTCTCTCTCTGTGTAGTATGGTGTTCAGCAAAGTGTAGTCTCCTACAGACTCCTTTGGGTTAATGTGCTCCTTCTAGAGGTCTTTTCATTAATATTTGAGATAGACTAGCAGGAATCTCAAAGTTACAGCATTTTGGTAAACGAGAAATCTTAGCCATTTCATTTGGCTTCGTCCCTTCCTGTTTTTTCGTCATTTTCCTTCAAGGTACAAATGGAGTTCAGTGTTATTGAATTGAAAGGCTTGTTGTTCTCTAGTGGTATCTGCTTCATCGTTCTTTGAAGAGAAAGATCACTGTATTTGTAGAGGATCTAGTTTGTTTCTGCCCCTCTTACTGTGTAAGAGTTGCTGTTTTTGAGATAATTTTGTATGGGAGTGTTTTCTTAATTACACTTTAACATCTGTTAAGTGTGCTCAGTACCACGTCGGAAGAATTACTGTCTCTTTTTGTTAAGTCATGGGGATTTGGTGTCACACTTGCAAAGTAGTAAATATACTTTTTTTTTGTTCAGCTGCCGATTGCCCCATGTTCATGTTTCTAATTATTCCACTGAAACTTACTCAGCTCCACCTACTGAGCAGTATTCCATTCCTCCATGTAGGCTGTCAGGATCTGATTCCTAAGTGTAAATGTTTTTTAACTCTGATATTGAGGATAGCCACAGTGGAGTATGCACATACTGAACCCCATAGAGGACATGACTTTTTTGATGGTACTTCCCAAGAATAACAAGTAAAACATTTCAGTTTAATTTTTTAAAATAAATTACTTCTATCCGAACAAAGGATTGTGCATCCCAATAACAATATATTTTTCAAATCTGTAAAATAATTTGCTAACGAATTTTTTTTTTCATCTTTCCTTTTCCCTGTAGATTTGGCAGGATTTTATGTTTGCCTGTGCACTTTATCCAACAGACCAGAATTATTTAGCATCTGTAAGAGCAGAAGTTCTTCATCAGGTATTTTGTCCATGCGTCAAAGTTCTATTTCCTGTTACCTATTTTTGATTGAGGAACTGTATAAGTTAGCTTTCTAAAAGTGGTTTTTTGGAAGTGTTTGTTAGCCCACAGCTGCAATTTTTTTTAAAGGTATGCTAAGCACATGTAATATGCATGTGGACTTGTAATTCAAGTAGTAATGAAGTGATTTTTTAAAAAAATAATTTTTAAAATGAGTAATTTTACTTGACTCCTGAAACTAAGTTGTATTTCAGGTACGGCGTTTAAAATCTCATCCATCAATTATTCTGTGGAGTGGTAACAACGAAAATGAAGCAGCAATTTCAAGCAACTGGTTCTCCATACCTCGTGAAAAAAGAGAAGTTTATATCAGAGACTACTTGATGCTTTATGTGAAGAACATACGAGAAATAGTTCTTCGTGTAAGTGATCTCAAGAAACTGTAGGGGGATATGCCTTGGCAAATGGTTTTAAGCTGGGATTTCCTTTTTTTTTCTTTTAATTCCTTTTGAGAAATTAAAGACAGCATGTTATTGAGAAATTGTCTTTTCCAAGCTCTTCTAAACAACTCTCTAAACTTAAGAGTTATTCTCAGAGTAAAACAATCAAAAAAATTACTTGTGTCTTTAGCATTTTGTCATATGTAAAGGAAGACCGAAAACGTAGTGGATGTTGTTTCCTTTTTTCTTCTGACTTTAATACATCCACAAATGCCTTTGCTTCCAGTGGACAAAAATCAGCTTGCCCATTAATTAATTGATCTAGATGATCAGGTTTCCTTTGTCCTGATTCTGTGGAAGGATACTGGAAAAAGCATCTAATAACCCTCAGGTCTTTTAATATCAATTCAAGAAATCCATAAAGATGTCATTTTTTCAGTGTATTCTTCCAGTGCTTGACTGAAGTTTTTTGGCTTAAGCAGATTAAGCAAAAGTGATGCTAAACATTGTCCTCATACTGTGTAGTCATTATGTTGTGTGTTATTGAAAAAACAAAATAATGGTATTCTACCATACGTGAAGGCAAAACAAAATATTTTGAGATAAAACTTAAACTGTGAGCATGCATTCCACAAACACCTGGAATCTGTGAAGTCTACTGCGATTTGGTACTAGCCATTTTGCACAGCTTTTAGTTTTATTTCTCCTCCTAGAAGTGTTGCAGTTCTTTATTATTTAATGGAATCTACTTTTACCTAACTTTTTTGTGTGTATGTAGAATGAAATTGGTTGAAAAGTCCCAAATTGATGTCACATAACTCTGTAGGGATTGGCAAACAATTCTTGAACCACAAATGAGTATTCCAAATTCTTCTGCTAGCTAAGAGACAAAATGTGGTAAGAATTTTGTCCAGTCAGAACTTCTTCCTTCAACAAGAGGCTAAGTTTTTATATCGCTAAAAATGCTAGTGGTCTTTTTCTACCTTGTTATCCCTTGTATAGTATGATCTTACTGTCTTCAGAGTATGATAGAGTTACTCTAATCTCTGTCCTTTTCAGGATGAGATGCATTTCATGTTCTGAGGCTCATGATCTGAAGTTTCTCTTTGCTAAGACAGGCACTCAGTGGCAGCAGTATTATTGCTTGTTGTTGGAGGCTACTGGCATTGTCAGTGGAGTAGTTGAACTCAGAGAATTTAGAATGTCTTTCTACAGGAAAAGTTGAGATATGAGGTAACAACAAAATGAGGCCAGGTTTGAAAGAACCTGCTGAAAAGGATCCTGCTCTTGAGGGCAGTTTTGCTTTCTAAATGGTAATGGTGTCTTATATTCCTGCTTAATACATTGATTCGAGATTTCTACATTGAGCTGTTTGTAGAGGTAAGCTGTGCTGTTTCTGGTGATTGGCTGCATGAATTGGATGGCCAGTGCATGCGTGGCAAAGTGAGGTGTTCTGCCTTGATCCTGCGTTTTGGTTACAGTTCACTAGTGTCGCATTGCCATCCAAGAGGGACCCTCTTTGATTTTAAATCCGTAGAATAACCATTTAACTTCAGGTCCTGTATAATACAAGTCAGCTGAGGAAACCTGTAACTACTAGCGATGCTGGACTGTATAACTTGAAATCACTTCTAACCTTGAGCTAAAGACTTCAGGGAATCCTGGATATCCTGTAGTAAACTGTTTCAGTTAATTATTAATTACTTTTGTTAAAAAAATGTCTAAGTGCATTACTGTGTTGGAGCCAATTGCTGTAACTCATGACTGGTAACCAACTCAGGCATCTATCTTATTAGAAGTAGGGTGCTAAATGAATTGCACCTGCAAAAGGATTCCTTCAGTACTTCGTAGGGTACTGTTAGAAGATTTAGTATTGTAAGTCTACTGAGGCTGTAAATAATGACAGCTCTGAACAATTTGAAATGTAACCCTTCTTGTAGTCCCATGTATCTTAACATGCAGAGCCAGCTAAAATGACAATAACCTGTAGTGATACCATCCAGCCATTAGAAGCAGAACACCTTGGATTTGTTAGGACTAAATTTAAGTGACTGTTTAATAAGAAAGGAGTAAATCATGGCCTTGTTCCTGCAAAAACACTGCAAAAGTAATCATTTTCCATGAAGAAGTCACAGTACTCAAATATTAATGTTCCTTGAGTTTATTTTTCATGGAGCACACTTTAAATAGCCTTCATTAAGTATTTAGAAGCATATAAAGATAGAAGATCTCTTGATGTGAGGAGAGAATCCCTCAGAACAGCAGAGCAAGCAATATCATGCCCAGCTGTCCTCCAAGAATATAAGTAAGAAGCTCATTAAGCAAGTAAAGATGATGAATGCTAGGACATAAAAGGGAATGTTTCCTAGGTGGTGACTCAGAAATTTCAAAAGACATGTTCTCCATGCACTTCCCCTTGCCCAGCCTGCCTTTTCAAAATGTGATCTATGTATATAGATGATAAAAGCCAATCCCTTTGTGAGGATGTTGTGGTTTTGTTCTGTTTTGTTTTTTTTTAAATCCCAGGAGGATAGGAGTCGTCCTTTTATTGCATCCAGTCCCACCAATGGCTTGGAGTCAGTTAAAGAAGGTTGGATCTCCCAGGATCCTTATGATACGCATTATGGTGACACTCACTTTTATGACTACAACAGTGACTGCTGGAACTGGAAAGTGTATCCCAAAACTCGTTTTGCTTCAGAATATGGATTTCAGTCCTGGCCTTCCTTCAGTACAATCGAAAAGGTAAGGCTGGGCTTTCACACCTGTCTCCTCCACTCTCGTTTAGTGAGGGCCGTGAGTCTCTTCCCAGCAGACTACAGCATCCAAGCTGTAGTTTGGGTAATGTATTACTAGGTGTAGTATGGCACAGGTGGGATAGAGGTGTGTGCTGGTATGGAGGGAGGGGCTGAAACTGTACTGTTTTCCTCCTCAGGGTTCAATATCCTTAACTTGAGGTTGCAAAAGGAACCTGGTTTAGACGAGAGGCTAGTATGACACTGTTAGTTTTAATAGTAATGCTACTTCATGTATAGCTTAGTAATGATTGCCTGACATCTGTTTCCTCTTGTGATGTCTAAGGACATGTGTTCATTAAGAGAGAAGAAATGTGACAAAAGTTGAATTATGCTAGATTTTAAAATGTTTTAATTTTTGTAAATTTTAGCAATTTATTTCACTTAAATAGTTTTCTTCTTCATGCGTTGCATATAAGAGGATTTGGTTTTGTCTCCTGTTGGATTTAGGTATTATATGTTCTATCTTATTTATCCAGTTGAAGCAGAGACATATCATGCTGTTTGTCCATTTGTCTAGGGCATGATGAATATCACGTTGATACTCATGCATGCAACCAAAAGGAGTACAGAATGTTCTTTTAAATTTGCTGGCAAAGTATATTATCTGAGGCATAATCAGAACATTTATCCATATTAACAACAATGAAAATTATTCAATCCAGCCTGAAAAGGAAAAAATTTCAATAAAAAGATTTTGTAGATACTCTAATTACAATGAAAGCTTGGCAGTAATAACTGTATGAATAACTGTATGCTGCATTGTTGCCATTAGTTGAAAAAATCTGGTTTATGATCATGTTTCAGAGGCAGGTTTTGAAAATATATATGCACATTATTAGGTTTATAGCCCTACTAACTTCTGTAACTTTTATGCCTAAATGTACTTGACCAGAGTGTGCTCTTCCGTGTTAATCTAGGGTGTTTCTGATTTACTGTGAATGCAAGCAAAACTCTGAGATCCCTTGGCCAAACCGAACCTTAGGGAAAAAAGTTAAATGCCGTTGAGCCAAAAGTTGCTCTTCTGGCTTCAGCAGTAGTGCCTGTTTCCATCTGTTCTTACAAGGAGTGTAAGCAAAGGCTGTTACTGATTCAAAATCTGTGCATGGCTGCCTAAGGCATTATAAAAATGTACTACCAATTTTAAGGTTTTCCATGTTGTCAGGAGGCTGTAACGGGTATCCTTTCCTTGATACCCTGACAGGCATTAAACGTCCATTTTATCTTTTCATTCTGACACCTTACTTTTGTGTTTTTTGAAAGGTTTCTTCTGCTGAGGACTGGTCCTACATAAGCAATTTTTCTCTCCATCGGCAACACCATGACAGTGGCAATGTTCAGATGCTTCAAGAAGTTGGGTATCATTTCAAGCTTCCCCAGAGCACAGATCCTGTAAAGAAGTTCAAAGATACAATTTACCTCACTCAGGTAACAGTGATGTCTTCTGTATAAGTATCTGCCAGTACTTGTTCCATTAGATTCTGTCAGCAGTTAGAGTTCGGCCTGTTCTCTTAGGTAATGTTCAGTCATACAGAAAGTTTCTATACTGAAGCATTTGAAAGTCCAATTTGGTTTGAAAATAGCTTCTCTCTTGTGTATTGGAGAGACTCCTGTTTTTGTCATAGAAGGGCTGAAATACTTTTCAGGGAATTACCGAGAAACTGGCTTAACTGGGAGAAAGTCTGGCAGTGTGTGCTGCCATGGTCCCTGTCCCCAGCTGGGCTTACTCATGAAGCTGGTGGAGGATGCAGGGATGGCCTTCCATGGTATGAGGTTATTCCCAGATGTACGTGTTACTTCTTGTTCCGGGGTGGGTGTGTTTTGCTCTTCATGGGGTGCCCCTAGGCTTGTTGCTTTGATTTTTTGCCACATGGAACACACATGCTTTTGAAACAAGATTTTTATCTAGAGAATGTAGTTCTCAATTAGATTATTAGTAGCTTTTATTTTGTTATGGACTCAGATATTGATATTTTAGAGAATATATTTTGGGCTTTTTTTTCAACTCAGGAGTCTATTTTTTGCTCTTCATCCACAGTAGTTTTATTTCTGCTTGTTTTTTTATTTGTGATTTCTATTCAAGTTCTAAAAGATGTTAAGTAGCTTTTTGATGTTATTAGGCAAGTTTAAAGTGCTGTTAATTTTTGGTGTGTTTTAGGAATTTCAGAAACACTCTTGGTGGAAATAACTGCACACTAAGTTTTTTATGTTTGAGAGTGCTGTCAGCAAGTTTTATATAAAAACAAAACAGCTTGAGAATTTTAGGCATTCTTGAAAAGAGAACAAGGATAGATGATGCTGTGATACTGAAATAGGAGTAAAACTTGCACAGCAAGGTCCTGACTCAAAAAGCTATGAGAGGTTTTGTAGTGTTAAGTCTGTCAGGGCCTTATTAACAGGTTGAACAATTGAAGAATACCAAAATAAGGATAGCAAAAAGGACAAAGAGAGTAAAATTGACTCTAGGGGTTAACTAGTTTATGTTTACCTTTCGAGGTGTCCTAAAGATTTTCAACTTTATTTTAAGAATTTCTATTAATATTTCCACAGCCTAGTAATGTACTTTGTGAAGAACATAACAGGCTGTTTGGCATCTGTTGAGAACTTGGCCAGTGAAAAATTATGAAAAGTGTTTTTTAGATGAAATGGGGAAAGAGAAAAGAAGTGGGAGCGCAGATGAGGGAAAGTTGTGCTTTTGGCGCAGAGCTTTGACTGTATAATGGGAATGTGTGCTGTAAGTTCAGATCGCAGGTGTTTAGACATCAAGGTTATGTGTATTGGAGATAGTGCAGCACCATGTCATTTAGCAGTTCTTGGAGGTTTAAAGTTATGTGCTGTTGCTGCTGCTGCTGTAAAGTCTGTGTTGTATATTAATATATTCACACATTTTGAAAGGAAGTAAAATACAATATACCAAAAATATTTTTTTATCCATTTGTTGACCAAGGTGATGCAGGCTCAGTGTACAAAGACAGAAACTGAATTCTATCGTGTTAGTCAAAGTGAAATAATCAAGGGAGAAGGACATACAATGGGAGCTCTGTACTGGCAACTCAATGACATTTGGCAGGCACCTTCATGGGCTTCCTTGGGTAAGTTTTGTGTCAGTCTGGCAAAAAGCACCAACTACCCATCTTGTTTTGTTTTCCTCATCTGGAATGGTCAGAATAAGAAGTATGGCTCTGCTCTGTCTCTTGGGCAACATTACAAACTTTGAACCTATTTCTGTCTATCCTTTAGAAATACTTTCCAGAAAAGTGTTTTTTCAGGATCATCCTAATAGTCATCAAAGTGGAAGAGGGTCTAGGACAACCTATGGAGGTTTTGCAGCTTAAGTTCAGATTTATCAGCTGCTAATTCTTACCCTTGTTTTATCAAGGTTTAGGTTGGAGAAGTTAAAACTGTACGTAACTCTTAATTTCTTGAAAATACCTCTTTTTGTTTAAGCAGCAGTCTCATTTCTCCCAGGGAAACAATATCACTGAAACCGGACAAAGCTGCCTGTTAGGAAGGAGTGATAGTTAAGATTGAGGACACAATCTCCCTGGGAGGTGAACTAACTACTGTCCCTTTTCTTATGTACAGTTGGATCCTCACAAAACTGTGTGTAATATATCTTTGAGGTTTTTCCAGAAAAAAAATCTTTGCATTGTTTGCAAGATAAATTATTTTAAAATTAGAAAGATCAATTATTTAAAAATGGGAGACTTTTAATAAATTCTGTTTCTAAAAGGGAAATCCCTAATTATATTTATTGTCTCATCTGTACAGATGCATCTATGCACCCAGCCACCCTGGGTGAGAATGGTCCGAGAGGGAGCTAGGTGGATAAGAGGGCAAGAAGGAGTACCCATGTATAATTTTGCTTTCTATAATCTCAAAAAATTTGGTTAATTTTTTTTTTCTTTCTGCCCCCCCATGGTAAAATGATCAAAAACTCTCCCCTGAGTTGGCCATAGCACACTGTGAATAAACCAACAGAACTGTGATCCTGTTCTGAGCAGGTGGGATTTACAGTGTAAAGGCTGGGCATCTGGATTTCTTCTGTAGGCAGTTGGGGGAGAGATGGTTATCTCCAAATGTGATTTGTTGTGTCCTTAGCTGTCTTAATTACTGGGATGAATTATCTTCTCTGTACTGAATTTGATTTTCATAGAACTTCATATGATACCTTTCACCCAGTGTAGCTTCTGAGAAGCTCTTTATAGGAGACGACTAGCTGGGATCTGGTGTCTAACTTGATGTCAGACGAGGTGAATCAGTCTTTGTGACTAAATTATTCTGCTAATATGCTATTCACACATGGTATCTCTGTATATATATATTATATATATATTATTTTTCTTTTTAGAACATAAAAATAGGGTAATCAGACATGAAGAAAGAAGTCACTCAGGCAGTAAGAAATAGGGGAGGAATGAGGAATGTGTGGTATGAGGGAAGTGGCTGTTTCATGTTCCATTTTGCCTAAAAGTCATTTTGAAATGGAGAACTCTTCTGTGACAGCTGTATAGGGCTTGGGTCAATTCTCTTTCAATTTTAGGTATTTCTTATATATTCTGGCTTTGAAAATCTTGATTTAAGCAGTTTATGAGTGCGAAGAAATAAGAATGAACTAGAAAAAGCTGTGTGTGAAGCCCTTGATCTGTCCTTAGAACAAATGCAATTTGGCCTTGCTTTGAAGAAAAATTAGCCCACCCCATCTCTCTTTCTCTGGGAGATGTTTGTCCATCTCCATTTTTATTCTTTTTTTTTTTTTTTCTGCACAAGATAAGTGCAACAACAAAGGAAGACAAACTAGTAGGAGAAACAGGCTTATTTATTTAAATGTTAAGACAGTGGTCCAACTATAATGCTCATCTTCCGTGACTTTCTAGACTTGTGTTAGGAAATGCAATATCCCAGTGTTCATTTTTATGATTCTAGCAATGGGCGATGCTCTGAGGCTTTAAGTGCCTGAAGAGAAAAAGATGCTTAGAAAAATGTCTCATTGTAAAGACAGGTGTATTGATAGACGAAGAGATCGTGGAGACCATAAATGTCTTTTTAAGTACAGAGCTGACATCACTGTAGAAAATATATCAAATACTTGAATTATTCATATGTTGTTGAAGTTGGTTTAGAGAAGAGAAGCTCAGCAGAGATACAGCTGTCCTTTTGTTTTGTTCTATTCCCTCAGTGGAATGAGGAAAGGTTTAATATTCATTTAATTAGGCAGTGTAGTAGAGGGATTTTGAAATGCTAATGGCTGAAATTATGCAAAACTTCGGAGAAATTAGTTTTATTTGCACTTCAAAAACACATTTCTGCATCTTGTGAGATGGCACAGTGGTATCACCAGTAAGTGCTTTTATTTAAATCTGTTATTTCACAGAGAGCCATGGAGGGGCTTACATAATTTCCCCTACAAAGCAGAAATGTTTCCTCATGAAGTGGGGAGGGAAGAAGGTAGCATATGCTTATCCTCTTAATTTTTACCTTTAAGATGTTTGCTTGGGATTGAATGAAAACACAGCACACTGTCACAGTACTTCTGCCTTCATCTCAGAACTAAACAGCTTTTATCACAACTGGGTTTTGACTGTTAGCACTTAGTTGTGGAGCTGGTTGTGCCTGTGTTGAGTGCTTTAGCATCTATGCAGTATGTTTTGGTGAAGAGTGCTGTGATACACATGGTAATTTATCTCACTCCCACACAAGTGTAACCTGGAGGTACACAACTCAGTTGTCACGAGGTTCCCTTGAACAGATAACTGCGTTTTATTGCAGGTTCAATATTTAGAGCCCCTGGTGAGCCCTGGTACAGCCTATTATGGAGAATAATTGATTAGAATTCATGAGACTGGGGTGAAGAAAGAACTAGCAGCATGTTTCTCGAGTTGCATTTCATGGTGTGAAATGATTAATTTAAAATCATTTCAGGGAGAACTGCTTGCTTTCACTCCTACTATGAGTGTAGAAGCTTCAGGGAAGAGTCAGAAGAAAGGGTACTGGGGTCTCATTACAAACTTAATTTTAGTTTCCTTGTTTGATGCAAACCCTGTGTTAATATCAGGAAAAAATTGGGGAACTTGGATTCCTTTTAGAATTTATTTAAATGTGGTGGGAGGAAGAGAAGACCGCCCCAGGGCTGTTTTAAATAACTTTTGCCTCTTGCCTTTGGGCACGCATGACTGTGACAGGAAAGTTTAAGCCCAGAGGTTTCTCACGATAGCTACCTGATCTACAGATTTCTTGCATCCATTTTGGGGATGAGGGAAGGGTATTTATGTGCAACTTGCCTGTTTTTAAATAAAGAAACGTGGCTCTGGTCTTACAGAAATCAAGACAACAGAAGACCTGAAGAAGGTGTTTTTTTTTTTTAATTAGTGAGCCTCAGTTTTCTATGCTGACTGAGGTTACTTTGACAATTATATTATCAAGATACAGTTGCGGAAAAAGTTTTCTTTGGAAGACACTTCCCGTGTGAAACTGCTACAGCAGTTGAGCTTTGGGTCTTCAGAATGGCTCTAGTTTTTTGGAACAGGAAATATCAACCTTAAAAAGCTGATGTGCAGACTAGTGATGTTTTCAAACATTGCAAAATAATAGCTATAGTAGTAGTAGAATGGGTTGTGAAATGGGACAGAGTTCTGAGTGTGTGGTTTCTTTGTTTTTGTATGTTGGTTGGGGTTTCTGTTTGTTTTTGTTTCTATGTGGAAGTGTAATGCCAAATTTACTCTGAGTTGTTTCCTCCACTGTACAGGGTTCTTGAGGATATCTGCTGCCCAGATAGCAAACCTTCTCTTTGCCTCCAGTAACCATGATAGTGGGGCTATGTAATTCAATTGGAAATCAAGGCACAGCAGAGATCGAGAGAAGGGCCCGTTCAAAGAAAAACACAATTTTATGTTACACTAAATAACAGAAACTGTCTACATCAATTGCATTATTGATTTACATATTTAAGACAGTTGAAGCCTATATTTTTATCATGTAAATTAAGCTCAGGAAAAAAGTTCCAGTCAACAGGCACTGAAACCATAGCCCACTCTGGATAACTTGTCTGAACTCTGGTGGCCTCTCTCTGGGGTCTGCAGTGAGCAGCATCTATTACACTAGCAATTGAAATTCCTGAGAGTCCTGTAGCAGTCCTGAGAGCTTTAGAGATTTCAACCCTCCCAGATTCTCCCTGTCCATTTCTCATACAAGGCCCATTGCTTTTGTTTGTTAGATCAGATAGTACCCTACAGTTTACTCTGTTTCAGATAATCCATCCTCAGTCCAAATCTCTCATCTTCTCATGTATAATGATCCTGAAGAGTAATTTGTTGGCACTCCCTGTTATTGGCAGATTTGTCCTTTAAACTCATCAGTGTTTTTGGTCAGGAATTCTCCTTGGAATGCCAGAATATGGCTTCATTCTTATCACCAGAGGATCAGGCCCAGCCGGCACAGGCAGGTCCTGCTTGACCAGCCTGATCCTGTGCGACAAGGTGACCCAACTGGTGGAGGAAGGAAAGGCTGTGGATGTTGTCTGCCTGGACTTTAACACCACTTCCCACAGTATTCTCCTGGAGAAAATGGCTGCTTGTGGTATGGATGAGTGCACTGTTCACTGCAAAAGCAAACTGGCTGGATGGCTGGGCCCAGAGAGTTGTGGTGAATAGAGTTACATCCAGCTGGCAGCCGGTCTCTAGTGGGGTCCCCAGGGATCAGTGTTGGGGCCAATCCTGTTTAATATCTTTATCAATGACCTGAACAAGGGCATTGAGTACACCCTCAGTCAGATTGCAAGCACCAGGTTGGGTGGGAGTGGTAGGAGGGCTCTGCAGAGGGATCTGGACAGGCTGCATTAATGGGCCAAGGCCAGCTGTATGATGTTTAACAAGGTGGAGCACCAGGTCCTGCACTTGGGTCACAACAACTCCGTACAGAGCTATAGGCTGGGGGCAGAGTGGCTGGAAAGCTGCCTGGAGGAAAAGGACCTGGGGTGCCGGTCATCTTCAGGCTGAACATGAGCCAGCGTGTGCCCAGGTGGGCAAAGGCCAATGGCATCCTGGCTTGTATCAGGAATAGTGTGGTCAGCAGATCCAGGGCAGTGATTGTCCCTCTCTGCTTGGCACTCGTGAGGCCACACCTCTAATTCTGTGTCCAGTTCTGGGTCCCTCACTGCAAGAAAGACATGGGGGTGCTGGAGTGAGTCCAGAGAAGGGGAATGGAGCTGGTGAAGGAGCTGGAGCACAAGTCATATGAGGAGCAGCAGAGGGAGCTGGGGTTGTTTAGCCTGGAGAAAAGGAGGCGCAGGGATGACTTTATTGCTCTCTACAACCACCTGAAAGGAGGTTGTAGCCAGGTGAGGGTTGGTCTCTTCTTGGAAGTAACAAGTGACAGGACAAGAGGAAATGGCCTCAAGTTGTGCCAGGGGAGGTTTAGATTGAATATTAGGAAAAATTTCTCCACTGAAAGGGTTGCCAAGGCTGCCCAGGGAAGTGGTGGAATCATCATCCCTGGAGGTATTTCTAAGATGTGTAGACGTGGCACTCAGGGACATGGTTTAGTGATGCACTTGGCAGGTGAACAGTTGAACTCGATGATCTTAGATGTCTTTTGCAACGTGAATGGTTCTGAAGTTCTGTATACTGAGCAACACCAATACACTGAGTGTATTCATCAGTTTATCAACAGTCTGTTTTGAAGAAGCTCGGCAGTCTCCCCAGAACTTTTCATTCAGACTCATCTCTCTGGTTTGCTTCAGTGCTAGTAACTTGAATGCCAGTGGTGGTTTTTCTGGCAACAGACTGATCTCACAGTGCATTTGAATCTTGTATGGGTTTTCCAGGCAGACTTGAGCTTTTCTTGTCTGTTCGCCAAGCTAGCAGGTTGTGAACTTTCTGAGAACAAGGTGACATGTAAGGTGCTAAGCTGGAGCTTATGCACTTTGCTCTCCACAAAGTTTATTCCTGTCTACGTGGAATGTAGGCAGAGCATATTCAGGTCGGCCTGGGAAAGTCACAGACACACCCTTTAAAGACTACATCACTCTGGTTGAAGTCTTTACTTATGAGATGTTTGAAAGTGCTAAGAGCTTTGTGCAAGCACCAAAACACAGAGAGGTAATTAGTTACAACAAAAACATATTACTGAAAATATTTTTCAGCATCTGTGGACTTTAAACCTGTTGTGTAAAACAAAGAGCCAGAAACAAGAATGAAACCAGTGTCTAACTTTTTTTTCCTTATGAGATGGTGCAGCTGACTTGCTGCTTCTTTTTAGTGCCGTTTCAATGACACATAATGGGTGAGCAAAGACAGACTTAAAATGCTGACAGTAGGTGCTAGATGGAAGGTTAATAGAGGAAGAAATGGAAGCAGCTTTTCTTTCAAAATGATTATGAGGCACTGTTGCATCTGGCAAAGTTGCTTTTTTTTTGGAAAGGATACAATGTTTGATGGCTTTTCCAGTTTAATGACAGATTTCCAAAGTTTGGAAAGTAATGACACATCTCATTAAAGAGGCAACACAAACTGATTGGTATGTGTCTCTCAGGGATAGTAACTTCCATGAAGTAAGTGTTGTCTCTAGATCTTGGCAGATTCATTTTGCCAAGCTCAGAGTTATCTTTGGTTTAAGAACTTGTTTTTTGTCTTTGTTGCTATTCATGTTCTTCTAAGAAAGAGGGGGACTGGAAAGGGGGAAGAGAGTGTTTTGTATAAGCAACAAAAGTCAGATTCTGGTGTCTCTTTTTATAGTAGCAGCAGTTTGTGGCAGTGCCATCAATGCCAGGGTGTTTGTCTGGATTCTCAACAACATCGATGCTCTAGCTGCTTGCTTAATGTGTGGTACGCCGTGTCAGCTGTGTCATTTGTGCTTAAGGCTTTATTTAGCTGAATGACAGAGTAGCAACGATAGAACCAAGAGGTAGAAAACACAACCTTTTGGTGAAGTTCTCAGTAAATCTTGAAAGAGCATCAAATCTTTTTCAGAGCAGAGCCTTGTGTGGAAGGAAACAAGAGTACCTTCTGTGATACTTTGCACTTGATAGAGATGAAAAAGGGTGGAGGGGGTGTTGTATTGCCATAGCAGGACCAGGAAGAACAGGAAGAGACCGTGTGCCAAGGCAATATTGGATTCAGTTTGAATTTTTCTTCTTTTTAACCCATTACAGAGTATGGTGGTAAGTGGAAACTGCTCCATTATTTTGCCCAGAACTTCTTTGCACCACTGCTGCCTGTGGCCTATGAAGACCAAGGTATGTTGTACATTTATGGTGTTTCAGATCTTCATGTGGACCAGAAGCTGACTTTAAGGGTAAGTGCCACCTCTCACCACTCTTCTGTGCCTCCTGCAGAAATGTGAGAACTTGAAATGTGTACATCTTTGTATAAATAAGCTTCAAGCCACGTTCAAGCGCAATGAGGTGCGACTCTAGTCTTTAGTCTTCTTAGGGACAATACTATCCTTCATTATATTTGTGCGTACTGCTTCACAGAAGAAGGAGTTAATTGCTTTGCTTATAGTCTCTAGTTTTAAGCCTGAAATTAACTATTCTGTTGAAATCTTAAAGGTATTGATGGTTAAATAAAGTGTGAATAATAGTACCCCACTACTTACCAAAACTGTTCCCTGGGTCTTAGAACTAGATTAACTGACTTAAGTAGCAGGGGAGGAAAGGGATTTTACTATTGCTTACCAGTACTCAAAGTATACCACTTCGGGAAAAGGATTGGATTATTTTCTGAAATATTAAGAGAACTTTGAGATGTACTTTATTTGCAAGGTCACTTATGCAATGTCATAGTTTTTCAATTGATTTTCTATTGTTTTCTGATAATGCTGTAGAAACTGATACAATTTTTTAGGCAGTATTTGAGCTGCTGAGTTGTATTGTAGAGAACAGTCTTCCTTTTCGACTTGTTACATTTTGTTGCTGTTAATCATATGGCAACCAGATCCCAAATGAATTTAGTCACCATTTTGCGCTACGAGATGTAACTCCTAACACAGAGTGTGTCCCATATGAAAACTCTGATAAGGATGGGAAAACAGACCTGAAATAGCTAGACATTTTGGAACTCTTAGTAGGAGTGTGTCAATTCCTCGTTCACTGCTCTGTCTGGTGGACTTCCATGAATTTTTGGATTTATAAGGTTGCTTATAGGTAGAATATATGCTCCAGAAAGTGGTTGCAGTTTCTGGGCCGTCACTTCTTGGAGTAGGACTGCAGTTACTGAAATTGTTTATTTCTGGTCTGAGTTATTCTAACAGACTTACATTCAGATTTTCTGACAAGTGCTGGCGGTAGGCTAGTTCTGATGAATACTCTATTTTGCACTTCAAAAAAATTTGGAACTTAACTTTTGAAAGGGATTAAGATCTATTTCTGACTGGAGAAACTCAACTCCTGTTAAGGCAAAAAATAACTTGAAATTTATGAAATAAATAGAATGTTGTAATTCTCATAATGTGCATATCTTCCAATTTATGCCTTTTTTTAAAGGTATGTTCATAATGCATGCATAGTGTCTGGGAATGTGTTTTGCTGTGTTAATATAACTTTCATAATCCCTTTTCAGATGATGCTGTTTGCTTCTGTTTAGTGGTAATTATGCAGAAACTCTAGCTTACCCAGTTGGGTTACATCAGATAACACCAAGCAATCTTAAGAAAATCCTTTGCTTGACTTTTTTTAATCAAGGAGAGGAGGAAAAAGAGTCAACAAATTAGTCACTCACTAATTCCATTTCCCAGCACTCCCTTGGCAGGAATTGGCAATCCCCTCCTCTTGAGGAGCCTGGAGAAAACAAAAAGTCTTGCAAATCAAGAACAGCAGCAGCTCCAGACTGTTTGAAATGGACTTACTGTTTTTAAAATTATCTAATTATTATGCCAGATCTATTGTTTAAATCTTTGTGGAGTTTCTTGCTAGGTGAAATCAACTGGGGCTGTCAGGAAAACATCTGTTGCAATGAGCAGTCTGAAACCTAGGGTGCTGCATTGTTTTCACAGATGTAGCTTTTCTTCTAAGCTTTGTGCTCTCTCAACATGCTTGATAGGTCGTTGTGCACGCCTGGAGTTCTTTGGAGCCAGTATGCACCCTTGCCAAAGAAGGTGTGACTGTTAAAGCACAAAGTGCTGTCCCCATCTACAAGGAGTCCATAAATGACGTTCTGGAAAGATGCAGAAATTGTACCAGGAAAAGCTGTGTTATTACTTTCTGTCTTGTGGGAGAAGATGGCCTCCGGAGTCCTACGAACCATTTCTTCCTTTCATCACTAAAGGATGCTGTAGGATTAGAGAAGACCCAGCTTAGTGTAAGCATCAATCATGCTAAATTACTGTATTTGGTTTTGCTAATCTTACCGTTTTGAGTGGTTTGCCTGCTATGCAGTGTCTGATTCCACTGAATGTTCTTTCCCCTTAGTTATTGCTACTCTAGCTTCCATGTTGAATTCAAAATCAATTTTTTTTTTCTGTCTCAGTAAATGAATATCTAAATAAGTCTGGTGGGTTTTTTTGTTTGTTTGTCTTTGTGGGTGTTTTTTGCCTGGGCTTTGCTTTGTTTCAAGTAGTGAAGTCTCCCTTTCATTTTTTAGGCTGTCTTTCACCTGATTGCTGCAGCATTGCTCCTTTCTTTTTTATCCCTAAGTGAAAAGCATGATGACAAGTGTTTTGTCTTGCAGACAGTAATGCCAGTACTACGTGATCCTAGTTCAGTTGAGTGTGAAGTGCATTATTGTAATAATATTTCCTCTATTTCCTTTTGAAGTGCTAGGATTTCCTCTGGAAGTGCTAAGGCTCTCAGATCAGTGTACCACTGCTAACATGCAATATTCCATGCTCCTTTCCTCCTTCTTCAAATCCCTGCCCTCCAGAAAGGATTCTGATTTGCTTAGTAGTGATTATTTCTTAGTAGCTGACAAGTGTGTCAGTCTTCTGAACAGGCACAAAAATCATGAGTGTTGTGTAACATTTTGTTAATTTGCTGCATTTGCCTGTATTTCTTCTGCTCCTTACAAGCTTGCTGTATATAGAGGGAACACGCACGCCATCTGTGTGTGTACACACACATTTTGTTAAACTTCACTTCTTAGCATGTACATCTTATCGCAAAATTCTTAATCATCAAATTGGCAGGATAGGGACTTGTGCGTTCTCACATTTGGCTTTCATACTGCATTTTGCTCTTTGGGACTAAACTAAACAGGGGGGGAATAGAGGTCTTTAATCTTTTTGAATCTGGACCAGCATAATTGCTTTACAAAAAGAAAATGGGCCAGATTTCCCCCTCTTATCTCTTTCACAGCAGTGCAGCCTGCCTTCTGTGTATACAAAGGAAAAAAAATCAGCCTCTTTTTATTTTTTTTTTCATCTGGTGCCACAATCTGGAGTCTGAGTCATGCTGGGGTTTTTTTGTGGGTGACATCATCAATAATAAAAGCTCTGCAACTGGAGCATTGCTGGGAAATTTCACTCCTTTATCCCATAGCTGTGTTGTCTTTGCAATACTAGCTAATAAGGATAGCTAGCAAGGATAAGTGCAAAGTGGTCATTTTAAGAAAGTATGAAGCTATGATTAAAAAAATTATGTTTTGCAAGAAGCTGGTGCTTCTATACATAGTTACTAATAAACTAACTAGATTTTCAAATACATTGCTAATCCAAGAGTTACTGTTTTATAGCATTGCTTTAAAAAAGCATGAAGGCATTAGTGTTTCTTCAGAAAACATGAAATGTAAAAAATGTGTGCTTTTTGTTAAAAATGCAAAGTGTTGTTTTTCATGTAACTGAAACATGACATCTACACTGAATATAATTTGTCTTCTTTTTATGGATAGTTAATTGGTATTTGAAAATTACATAGCATAATATTTGACTATGGTGAAATTCACCATACTTCACTATGGTGAATGGGCAGTGCTGCATGAAAATGCATCCTGGTTGGGATTTCAAGTCTCCCTGAAGATTAGCTACTGGTAGAACTTGATATAAAACATTATACCTTGTCCCGATGTTTTACAACTGTATTCTTTTTACATTTTGCTAAACATAGTAGAAGGACTTCACTGCCATGTTCTGTTAAGATGAGATAACCTCCTTTGTTACTGTGATTTTTTTTTTTGCCATCTTTTGCTTCTGTGTATTTCTATTATGGATGTAATTGGAATGGCAAGCTCATTGGTAGGTTGAGTAAAGTGTTAAGAAAGGACAAATCTCTTTTATTGCAGTAAGTACAGGATAAGTACAGTACTATGTACAAGTCAGATTATCATTTATTCAGTTATTTTCATAAGAAGATTGTAGAGTGATAACACTTGGGCATTTTTCCACCATCTCTATTATTGTGTAGGAAGGCTGCAATAACATTTGCAGTTTTTGCGTGATTCTTTCATATGAATCCTATTGGTTTCCAGAAGAGAATAATAAGTTTGATCAAATGTGGTTGTTCAGTGTGTTGTACAGATATGCAGATCTTTTCACAGTTTTGATGTAAGTGGGGTCTTCTTTAACTCACATATTTTCTTTTATTTATTCATTTTTTCTTTATTTCTCTTTCAGGCCTCTGTATCCCAGCAAGATGATACTTACATATTTGTTCTTCAGACCACTGCAATTGCTCCCTTTGTTTCTCTGGATGTAGGGAGTATAAAAGGCAGATTTAGTGATAATGGTTTCCTCATGACTGAAAAGAAGAAAGTCGTTGTGTTTTATCCTTGGGAGCCTACCAGTGTTGAAGAACTAGAAAAATCGCTAACCTTGACCTCTCTGCTGGATGTGGTCTGAGAATACTTCATTTCCTTCTAGATAAAGAGTGAAACAAGAGGAGAAAAAAAATTAGAAGAATTTGATTGACGTTGAAGTGGCATACAATTTGAGCTGACAGAAGAACATACTGTCTGTTCCTGTCATGTGTAAATTTTAACTGCTGGTTCAATGTAAAGAATACCAACAGCAAATCTTACATATAATATATGTGGTGTCTTGAAAGCACATCCATAGATTTTCTAGTTTCACTATGCTGTAAGTAGAAATTCGTCTTAGGATAACAGCAAGGTATGCTGGGGAGTAGGGGGAAGGGCAGGAAATGAAGCTGGGACCACCTCCACAAGTATGCCTCCACTTCAAGTTGTTTGATCTGTCTGCTCCCACATCAGGAGAGCACTAGTCCTACCCTGTCAGATCTATGGCTGTCACTCTACTAGGTGTTCTGCCTGTCTCCTGCAAGGCATGAAACCTGGGCTGTCCAGTCAGACATCAGGCAGATCTGTTCCCCCTTCTGAAAGAGGAATTCAGTACAAGACTTGTTTTCTGCTCTCTTCTCATGCAAAATGAGCAACAGCTTTTGGGATCTCTGCATCTAGTTTTGACTATTCCCAGAGGGCTGCATGTGCAGTCACAAACCTTTTGCTGTTGTGTGGGATCCTGCGTAATGGGGCATGTGAGAAAAGGAGCAGGGAGAAGAGTTAACCAAAGGTGCCAAGAGAAAGGAGGCAGTGCAAAGAAATGGATCTAAGAGGATCACAGAGTTACAAATGACTGCTTTTTCTGTAGTAAATGCAGAGTGCAGGGGCTGCTGTTCTCACTCAGACATTGCTGTGCAGCCATTCTGTTACCTCCTGGCATTCCTCATGAGTGACCTTGTGTTCCACACTGATCCTCCTCTCTTTCCAACAAAGCAAGACCTCAACATTTTTCTCTTTGTGTGTGGGTTCCCCATAGAAAACGCTCTTGCCTCATTTTTAGATCTGGTGACACATTGAGCTCAGTCTATATAAAATAATGGTTGTTCACCTTTTATTTTGTTTCCAACTAAGTTGTTTTTAAAATGCTTAGGTTTCGCACAGGAACGTCATCTCACTTTGGCATTAGATACAAAGAAAATAAGCTTGCGTCAGCATGGGGGACTGCTGTAGCCTGTGGAGCTGGAAGCCTGAGGGTTTGGCTGTCAGGAAATCAAGGCCACCAAGCTGCTCTGTGGGCAGGTTGCTAAACAGTGGGCTTGTCTGTCAGATGTGGTTTGAAAGGCAGCTGGGGTCTTGCTGGGGTTCCACAAGAATTGCCTCACAGTACAAGCAAGTATTAATTTTCTTGCAAAGCAGAATCAGCACCACAATAGGTGGTGTTTGAACAAGTTCTATCGGTGATGTCCGTCTGTGTTGTAAAAGCACCATGTGGGTAATACTGGCTGGTGGTGCAGGGGGTCTCAAGCACGTGTGGAGCAAGTGGCTGTTCGACTGGGCACTTGGAGACCTTGGACTGAGGGTTTTCTTGCAGTGATCACAGTTTTAATGGGCAGAGAGGTGACTGATCCTTGGTGATCTCTGGTGCTTTTGAATTGGGTGTTACAAAAAACTCCTGAGCAAGAGAAAAGAAGATGAAAGGGAAATAAGTGGAAGTTGCTTACAAATTCTTTATTAGGTCACCAAAACAACTAATTGCAGTTGTACAGGCATTTTTTTCTGATTCAAAACTTGTCCTAGCTAAAAGAAAATATGAAATCAATCAAAATATGGATGTGTATATGCCAGTGTTTATGGGTTATGTAAAATAAATAGGGAAAATGACAGTCACGATTGAAAATTAACAGCTAGAAAATGCAGGCATTGATAAAGGAAATTAAAAATTATCTGAAAGGTATCTTGTGCCAACAATACAAGAAAAACTCTTCAGTTTTTTTGCTGTCCTGTAATCTACGTGGAATCAAAGCAGCAATGGAGTCAATATAAGGTAAGGATGACAAAAAGTGGAGAAAATATGGTTAATAAATACTGCTGCAATGTATTGGGGAAAGGGCAGGTTTTGTTGATGTCTTTTTCTTATGTTGATGAAGAAATGTTTCTTCCAGCAACATCTAGATAGAATTGGCACTTAATAGTATTAAATAATTAAAACTTTGATAGTCACTTGTTTAAAGACAATCAAGAGGACTATCTGGAGGTCAAAGATATTTGTTCTTAGTGCATCTCGGCGTATGAGTGAGGTTTGAGATATGAAGAAAAGAGGTTTTGGGTTGCTAGAAGCTACAAACTATGAATTTGGATAACTGTGACCTTGTTTAGCCTCTCACAAATTTTAGGCAAAATCATAAAAGAAATAATATGGTACATGATTAATAAGTGATGAAGTGGCTATGCAATTAATGTCTACCAGCACAGTAAACAGAAGGTAATGGGGGAGGTTCACTTCCATTATTGTCTTAATATCCTTGATATGCCCTTTTGGTTTCCTGGTGTTGTAGTAGGTGTGTATTTATAGAAGCTGTTCTCTCCACTGTGCAGCAGTGGCTCTAACATGTGCTTTGGTTAACCATTTCCCCTTGGTACTTTTGCAGTTGCATACTGTGCTGTACTTGGTTACTTTGTTCTGCTGTTGTCTCAGATGAGGGCAAAGATAGGAATGCAGGAGAAGAGATCTTCAGGGTACCCAGCACCCTTATCAACACATCCATCTGTAGCCACCTGAGTGTTGTTGCAGCTCCTGGGCAGCACCTGTATTGCCAGTTCTGTCTGATGGACAGGGGTTCAGCAGCAGGAGCGCTAGGAGGAGCATATGGTGAGTGTCATGGTGCTTGTCCTCACTGCTCACTGCCATTAAATTATTGGTGGCAGCAGTAGAGGGGACTGGCCTCATCAGTGTTCTTTCAGGGTACAGCCCTGCAATGTTTTGTTCAAGGACCAGTGAGTTTACTTGTGCTGATGGCCTTTGTTTGCTCTCGGGCCCCCTCTGGGCTGTTCTCTGCTGGTGGCAAAAGTAGCAGGTGCCCCTCAGCGATGAGAAATGCTCCTCGAGAGCAGAACTTGAGAGCAGGTTTGGGAAGAGCACTGCATGGCATTGGCTAATTTGTTGTCCTAAAACCAGTCTCTGGCAGAGATTTGGCTCTGAACCCATTCAGGACTTGCAAAGACCATTTTGAGCTTTAGAGGGCACCTCTTTGTTGGTACTTTCTGCCACATATGGAAGACTTACTTTGCTCCAGTTTACTGGAGTGTGTTCTTTGAAGCTTTTTCAAGTTCTTCTGCATCTTCTCCACAAAAAAGCATGGAAATGTACCTAAAAGTTTCTCTCTAAGAAAGTGTTCATAGTTTGCCAGTATTTGTTGTTAACTGTTGTTTGCATACCTTGTGGCCTGGGCAGTTTTTCTGGATTATAGAAATATTTTTCTTTGGTACTTTTACTTCTGTTAGTCCCTTTTGGTTTTGCAGATGTGTAGCAGAGACCACTTCAGGCCCTTATAGCGGTGTCAAGAGCAGAGATACAGACCATTGAGTTTCTTATTCTCAGGATAAGACAGTTGGGTTTTGTAGCTTACAAGCCAGCCTTTTTGTTGTCAGAATCACAGTTTTCTTTCTTACCCTCTGAGTGGTAAAGTGAGTCATCCAGTAACTTGTGGTTAGAATGTTTAAGGACATGTTCCAGTCAAAGAATTTGGTTTACTTTCCATTCAGATGCTACACAATAGTGAAACTAAAGTCCCAATTTAGTTTAATTAGGTTGGAAAAACAAGGCTTGGATTAAAAAAGAGCATCTTTCTGTAGAAAGTAGAGTCAGTTAGTAGAGACCTGTAATTACCTCGTTTGATGATCATTGTGTATCATAGCCAAAATAAAAGGTGTCTCTGGTCTAGGCCACTGCAGCAAAGGTAACATGCTGAAGCATGAAGGGAAAGAATACCCTGAGATGGCAGGAGGAAGGTGATGAGCATGGCTGCTTGCCAGGATCTGTTCTCAGGGGTCTGTTTGGGATTTCTTGATGGGCTCTGTGAGTTCAGAGTGGTTCAGGGTTGCTCTTTCTTTGTATAGCTTTTTTACTTTGTGGCTGTCTGGGGTCTCGGTTGACTCTCTGAAGGGGAACGGCTGTGGTAGCAGGGATGCTATCTTAATTAGAACCACTGGATTGAGCCAGGCTTTATGGCCCAGTGGAGAGCCAGGTAATCTGAACAGAGCTCTAAGTAAAACTGAGTGTAGTCTGTTGAGCTGGTGACCTACTGAGGAAACAGCTGTTGTCAGATGCAGGAGCTGAAAGTTTCAGACCTGTTTCATGGTGGTGAAAAACCAAAACCTTAAATGCCAGCCTCTGATACCTCTTTGCAAACATTGCAATTGCCAGACATTGCAGCTTCTCTCTCTTGTCATGTTGTAACAGTCCTCCTTTACCTGTTGTAAGTGAACTAAATAGTAATGCTCAGGCATGCTGGCTGTGGGATTCTGTCTGACCAATTAACGTGGAATATACCAGGATTTGAATTTCATCCTATTGCCCAAACCAACTGTAAAGGAGTGATGATGTGAGCCAGCCCTCAGATGGTTTCCTATGAAAGAAAGAGGGGAAAGCTTCATCTCTTGTTGTTCCATGGTAGTGGTAGGATGGTAGGAAGCCGTGGTTGGGTTGCCCAGCATGATCACTCATGAGCATCCAAGGACAGCACACGAAGAAGCAGGCCCAGTGTTTAGAACAGTGACATGTACCCATCTGGAAGTGCTCTGGCTAGATTTTGGGTTGTATTATAGACTTTCTTCCCTGGGATGCTAAAGACAGGAAGATACTGAGGTGACTGCACATCTGAAAGAGAAGTGAGGCAATGGCTGTGCTCCTGTCTTCGTGGCAGACAGTGTTGTACCGGCTGTCCCAGGGGGCGATGTGCTCTGTGTGTGTGCCTGTGCTGACTCAGCCAGAACGTTGGCAAGTGCCAGAGCAGGCCACAGGTCAGCAGGTGTTAAGCCTGTCAGAAGTGTTTTCCCTTGCAGTATGTAATGAAGGCCACTGATCTGCTAGAGCTCCTCTGTATTGTGAATAAAGCAGGGGTGAATGGACGGCTGAAAAACTGCTATAGCAGCTGCGTTTAAACAAGGCCATGGGGAAACCTGCAGGCTGGAATAACAGACATACTGCAGCCTGGCTCTAAGCGGAGCATCAGGCTCCTTCATAATGCTCAGCACAGAAAATCAAGTCCTTGGTAATTTACTTGTGTTGTCTTTTGTCTGTAGCTGTAGCAATCTTTTGAAGCCAGCAGAAGTTTGGACTATACCTTTGGCGGTTACTTTAGAACGGCTCTATTGCAAGAGGTGATCATCCAGAAGGGCCAGAAGCTGTGGACAGTGGATGAGTATTGACCACTGCACCCTGAACTAACAAATGGGTGCTACCATTCCTGTCACTCACTTGGAGGGAGCAAGGAGAGTGGCTTTTTTTTCTTAAATGTAGGAAGAAGGCATTTTACCTGCCCAGACAAGGGAGAAGAGACACTTCATATACCACCACATAGAGGTAACAGTCTTATCCTTCCTCCAGTCCACAAAATTTCAGAATGCTTCCTGGAACTTCCCACTACCTCACTCATTTCTAAGTTTGCAAATACATCCAAAGATGATGCCAAGAAACTTAGAGCTGTGGCAGCCAATGTAAAATCAAGGGCAGTTTAACTTTCTGAATAATCCATTTACGTCAAATGTAGAGATCTGTAGTGATCTGTTGTCACAACTTTTGCTTCATTCCATGAGTTTCTGATATTTATTACTGCAGTACAATAGCAAAATAATGGAGCAAGCTTCATTCCAGTGCAAGTGCAGATTAAGTTTAGAATTATTTCAGATTTTGATCCTCACTGTATTTACTTTAAAATCTAATACTAAAGTGGCCTGAAAATGCCCAAAGGTTACATTCCAGGGGGAAAAAAAGCTTAATGACATAACTTTTCTTATTTTGATACTGATCCATTTGAGTATTTCAAGTGTTTCAGATAAATCTCTGCAGTTACTGTCAAAGTGAGAGGAAGCCTGATTAGCACTCAGAAGAACAAACCCATGAAATCAGCTTTAAAGGATCAATTTGAGGTTGTTGGTTAATGATTTTTGCTCATACCTTCAACCTCAGTGCTTTAATTGCTAATCGAAATAGGCACCAGGCTTCTTGCAGGGTGATGCAATGCATTGGAAGAGCCCACTGTGGCATAGGCCTAGTCACAACTGTTCAGCCAGCCACAGTGCAGAAGACACCCTTTTAAAAGTTTGCCATGTTGTTGGTTTTATTGAAACTTCTAATGGAAAAAAATCAATTCTAGAAACATCTTTTGCGCTGTTTCTGCATGTATCTTAAAAAAGCCCCAAACTTACTCCTGACTTTGAGAACTAAGGGAATAATACCCTGCTCAGTTTTATTTCCTCAAGTTAATATGGAATAGAATGGGAATGACACCCTGTGCTACAATGCATAGTGTGGTCCACATGTAAACTTGCTGTGCTGAATGAAAATGTGAAGCCTGAGTTACACCATTACTACTCTGTGAGAGAGGTTTCTGTCTATAAACCGGGTGGACAGGAGCTCTCAGGTGACCATTTCTGGATTCTTGCAGGACTGTAGCTGTAGTTTATTCCATCACACCTGTGAACTGGGAATGGCACTACCTTCCTTGGCAAGGAGGTGTAAGGATAAATCTGTTTGAGGTGAGCAGATTTGATGATGAGATCCATAAATACATCTTGACAGTTACCTGATGTGAACACATTTGCTTTAAGACTTGTCTGTATCACTTACACTGTTCCTTGCTAAGCTTCATTCCTCTATGTTGCCTTCATCCTCACACCTGCAAGGAGCCTGACCTTCTCCCAGGGGCCATGAGTGCAAGAATCAGCGTACCCTGTAGTGGTTGACCACTACTAATAAGAAAAAAGGTCAAGCAGAAGAGCACAGTTGTGTGTTTTTGCATTTCCTTTTCACTGAGCTGCCTGCAGTAAACACTAGGCTCTCCAGTAGCTGTGCTCTGCCAAACAGAACTACACAGGACACAGAGGGTTAATGCAGATGGGAAAAGTTATCCTATTATGTGACTCAACTGTGAAAATCTAGTGTTCCAGTTTGAATTACTGAGAATACTTTTAATATTTTTCTATCACTAAACAAAGAGGGGCGAAAAAAAAAAGGACCAAGGCCTCTTTTGTTAAATATACTGAAACTGAGATGCTGCAAGGAAAGAAGCTGCCAGACTGCCATTCAAAGTACTTCAATACACATGACCTAGGGGACCTGCTGTTCATTGCATGATCACTAACCTGATGAATAGCTATTATACAGCATTTGGGCATGAAGTGCTTAAGGAAACACAGGCCCGGGTGTCTTCTGGTGGTTTAAAAGCAGAGCTGGTCAGAACTGAAGCTAAAAGGTGTGAATCAACAGCCAGGGTGTCATGCAGGATTACAGAAACCTCAGTAAAAGTCTCTGCCAGCAACTTGAGTTTTGCTGGAAATTCTGTGGCAGCAGGTGTGTTTGACTTGGACAGCAGCTCTGCTAGGGTTCAAAAAGCCCCTCCACCCCCAGAATATGAGAACTTTTGCCTGTTTCTATTAGACCTGCAATAAAAAGAGAACACTGGACAAGTACATAAATTGAACAAAAATCTATATGCCTCAGACACTTCATATATAGGTTATACATACAGTAAGAATGGCATTTTTACTATTATTCATCCTATTTCTCTGGAAGTAGTTAAAATACTCAGTAATTCAGCTGAATATAAAATAAGTTCACAAGGTTTTTTCATTACTTAGGGTTTAATTCATTACAGAACTACTGCTCTAAATGTAACTATTCTCAAAATCTATCTTGATTCATTTTCTCAGGAGTGACCCCATGTTACTGAAGACTGAACTGAGCCAAGAACCACCCTGTCAATCTCCATCTTTGTGCCACGAAAACTGGCTCCAGGTGAGTGACATGGTACAATGCTGCTCTTAGCTTTTTCATCATGAAATCTGATATTCTCTGTCCTCTTAGTTGGGCCAGCATCAGTAGCATTTACACTCACCATCTCAGAATTACTGTGAAACAAGAAACACTGCTCACGAGCACAGTTATTACAGGAGTTTCTAGATAGCCCAGAGGAGAACAGTCTCATCAGAGTTTTGCTGAGACACGAAATAGTTGGTTTCAGTGTAAATGAACACTTGCTGCCATAATTATGAGAACTAAAACAAGACAGAGGCTTTAATTCCAAAGCACAAAGCACAGCTGCTCAGCAGTTGCTGATGTTCCTGCTCTCCCACCATAAATGATGCTTCAAGCTTTAAGACAGGTGGCTTGCAACCCTTTATTTATTTTAGTATTTGGAAATCAGCATGATCTTGTATCAATGCCTAAAACTGAAATGCTAAGTCTTCAATAATTCTACTTGAAAGACATGTAAAAAACACAGCAAACACAGAAACAAGAGAATTAATTTTGGGGTTTTATTATAAAAGTAAAATAAAAATAAGCATTTAAAAAGCCTGCTTTTTCGAACAGATATAAAAAAACTATTTACAAGTAGGAAAATGCCAAACTTGAAAAAATTTTTGAATGAGGCACCAAAGTTTAAATACATATTTGAAATATACAAGATTGTTTTCTTTAGGATTCTCTTTTTTCTCTGAGTTGTTACTGTTATGATTAAAGTACTGATTTTTCTTTGCCAGCTATTTTATGAGCTTTTTTTGTGCAACTGTGCTGCAAAAATTATGAAGAGAGCAGCTAGAAACTGTATCCTTTGATTGCCCTGTGTGCCTTACCTTTTTATTAAGTGAGTTTGTATGATGCATTAACAAGGAGTGACTTTCATCTGTAAAAGAAAATCCTCACCACCCAGGAAAGCTCAGTCAGTCTTTCACAGCATCCAGTCCTATGTATTAATGTGGCAGTAGAGCCCTGGTTATTGCATATGGCTTGTAAATGAAGAAAATTAAATGTACTTAAGGAAGGAAGCAATGGCTAGGAGTTGAATGCTGGAGTTGCCAGGCTCAGGTGGGATTCTTCCAGCACACTTTTGGTTGTGAATTCACTTCCCTCTGGCCAGGATGACACTGATGTGATTTTAAATGGCACATTTGTTCCTGTAACTGCACATTGCTAATTGAACATTGCTATTCAGCTATATAATTGCTTTGCACTGAACTTTCATGTCCGTAGCCCAGGGCCATTTTGCCCAGTGTTAGTGATGACTTGCTGTTCAGAGAGTCTGAATAAGTAAAACTCAGTTTGCGGAACGAGGTCTCCACACCACTGTCACACGTGCTTTCATTGTCTTGAAATTTGCTGTTATATAGCTCACCTGAGGGAGAGAGAAAAGGGAAATATGTCATTGTTTGTGTGGCTTAAGTATTGCTGTTTTCAGAAAAGCCTAAGGAATGGAAACCAACAGGGTCAAACCTCTTCCATAGGAAAGCAACTCTAACAGGAGGTATTATAGTAGGAAAAGCTGTGCTGAATGCTTTCAGGCCACCAAAGCATGTGATGTGACATACTGCTGGCACAGATCAACTTGCCGTTGGAGCTTGGAGGGGATGAGAAGCCTGGTGCTCTGCTGACACTAATGCTGTCACTGCACGTTGGTCAGGACTCTGCCCAAGTGTGGCAGTAGCAGGGCAACAGCTTCTCAGGTTCAGACTCCATGCCAGTGTACAGCCCCTAAAGTGCACAGGATGAGGCTCCTAAAACTTTCTCATGTTATTTCAATGTTATTTACAGGTTTCTTTTTGAGACAAATCCTTGAACAATTTTCATCCAGTAAGTGGGCCTGAAGTACAAACAAGTCAGCAGCAGCTATCACCTGTGCACGATCCACAAAAGGAGTGCCTGACTCCAAGGGATCAGTATCCGAGCTGAAGGTATGATGTGGGATCAGTGTGACTAGAACACTGGTTGGCATATTAGAGTTCAGTCTTATTTTTCTAAACAAACATCTTAAAATAAATGCTATGATGCAGTCCATTCCTGTTGCAAAGGAGCAGAACCCCTCTGACCCTTCAGGATTAATCTAAAGGGGTAGTATATGTACAAGCACATTTTTGGGTAGGTGTGAAGGCTCATTCCATGAATAAACAAACAGTTTTCCATAGAGAGTAAACTGGCACCATTAGAATACAATGGAGTGACTGTGCTGTTTCTTTTTGCTTTCCAGAAATATCCACAGTATTTTCACAGGGTGTAAGTTAGTTTCTACATTAGGGTACAGGCAGCACTACCAGTGTCTGAACAGCAAAAAACCAAAATGTTTTTGTTACTTAATATGGCCAGGTGATAACTGAACATCCCTGATGATTTAACTGACTTCTCACAACCTGTTTTTCTGTTAGTAGAGTCCCTTGCCCAAAACCACTGTAGGACCTCCATCACTGAAGATGCTCAGAACTCAACATGATATGGGCAAACTCATGTAACGTTATACTGGCCCTGCTCTGAACAGGGCAAGTATAACATTTGGACAGCAGGACTGCTTGAGGTCCTGTGTAACCTAAGCCATCCCCAGTTTCTCTACCTACAGAACACTGGGCCATTTTGGATTTCTATACATTGTAGAAAGAGAAATTTAATACCAAAGTCTTACTGAGAAGTTTACGAGCCCAAAACATTTTTGTGTATTCAGATATGCGGCAGGGAGAAAAAAGTTAAAAGCTAATGGCACTTTTCCATGCCTGGGAGATCATTGCCTAGTTTATCTTTTGAAAATTATTCCCAGTACATCATTAACATCAGCAAATGGCAGATGTGTGGTTTTGGAAAAGGGAGGCAGTATATTCAGTACTGGGATGCATGCATGTTCATTCAAATGGTCCCTTTTTCCTCTCTCTTCTAGGCCTAGCAAATACCTATGACAGTAAAGTCATGCTGGAGTAAAATATTTCTGAAACAGGTAAGCAGCTGAGGCATTGTGTGTAAGGAAGCGTAAAACTACCAGCAGTCCAGCTTGGGGTGGGGAGGGAGAGTTGAAAAAAATATTTTGTTGCGAATTTTACCTGTCTCTCCATTTGCAAAGGTGAGTGGTGATGACGACGCAAGAGCTGTTGCTGTACTGTTGTTCTCCAGGTGAGACGGGCTCTGTGAGATGGACAGCGCTTCCTGAATTACTTCAATGGCTTCTGTGTGGTCCATCTGTCTCAAAGCAGCCATCAACTCTTGCACTGTACCACCAGAAACCTAAGAGAGAAGACACCAGATGCTCACCATCATCCAGGCTGGCTAAAACTGAAGGGTTGCACTGTCTCACCGTGTAGGAGGACAACATTCTGTATGTGTCTGAATGTTCTTTGTAACTTGTTACAGCCACATTACCTCATAGTTATCTAGCAGAGTTTTCGATGGAGAAGGGCTCAACCTGAAGGCATTATTAAGTATGCCAAGACCCAGTTTTTGTGCTAGAGTGGACCAATTTTTGGTTGGATCAGGCAGTTCCAATAGTTTGTAAAGCTGCATCCTGGAACTTTCATTCAGTTCTCTCAAATTTCCTGGGGAACAGACAAATATATTAAGTTTATTATTTATACAAATCATGCATCAGTTCATTTCTAAGCAGAAACAAAGCCAAATTGAAGAGTATATTAAGAGTCCAATCCCAGTGTTTACAAATGTATTGCTGTAATATTGAAAATGTACTCCTTTGTGTCTTGTGACCTCTTAAAGGAATCATGCTCATTCTGTGAGTGAATGGGTAGGAGGGTACCTCTTCTCCCTCACCAGTTCAGTTACAAGCTATTGCAGGGTAATGTCTGCTGCCACTACAGTTGGAGAACTCAATTACCAGCAGGATATTGTCAAGTCTTTATAGATCTTACCTCGCATCAGCAAGTTCTTCGAAACCTCTGTTGACTCGTAAGGTTTGCCATTTAATATGTCATACACCTAAGAAAATACATTAAAATCAGTATTTAGCAGAAACCTGGTTAGTATCCATTATCCTGAGAAATCTCAGCAGTATTGTATAAAGCCCTAATTCCCTTTGTAAATCAGCATTTTTTTTCCTCTCTGAGGTTCAGCAGTCTGTTAAGTGGAGCTGTCTTCCAATGCTATTTCATCAGGGGAGTTTT
Source organism: Anabacerthia variegaticeps (assembly GCA_035583185.1). Classification (NCBI taxonomy): domain Eukaryota; kingdom Metazoa; phylum Chordata; class Aves; order Passeriformes; family Furnariidae; genus Anabacerthia; species Anabacerthia variegaticeps. The sequence goes on along the minus strand of JAWWEW010000131.1, from coordinate 23,564,371 downwards.
GTGGGTGAATTAGCTTAATTTTTGATGGCAAATTAGTTGCTTGTCACCATTGAAATAACTGTGGATGCAGTGAAAGGAGCTGGCTGAGAGAGCTGAACTATCCTTTATGATTAGGAAAAAACCAAACCCAGAAAAAACAGACTACATACTTCACAGTTGGCTGCCATATCCAGTGGTGTTGTTCCAGGCACAATCCCTTCATCATCATCTTCACCATCTTTCACATCATCTAGATCAAACAATGGCTCAAAGTTCTCAATGTGAGGATTTGCACCTGGGAAAAAAGTGTGTGCAAGAAAAAGATCCTAAGAAAAAAGGCTTCAAGTTGCTTTTCAACAATATTTAAAATAAGCATTCCAGTTTCTGAATGGTAAAACAGCTAATTTATTTACTCCAGCTACATTATATTTTATATTAAACCAGTAAATAACTCTTTACAATTACATTTAAATGCTGTCCCATCTCTGTGTAGTGCTACTCTCCATTATAAAGAGGGGAAAAAATTACAAGCAGAGCATTAGGGCCTAAAGAAAGAGCTCTGGTTGTATCAACTGACTTCCACTCCCATCTTAGCTCACAGAGGATGTAGGCTGTATGTGATGAAGCAGTGGTGTGGTGCTGCTTTTTATAGTGTCAGAGAAAGTGTAGGTATTTTTAAAAGACGAAGCAGACAGCCACATCACTGGGAGGCTTTGGTTTCTGTTTCAAAGGAGAAAAATCAGGTTTAAATACAATTGACAAAATGTTCCAATAAATACTCAGATCTAATTCTTCCAAATTGACTTGAAATAGGAGACACTAACAAGCTCATGCTTCTAAAGCAGGCCAAAGCTTATCCCAGCTATGTAACAAGGTCTCTTCTCCACTTCTTCAGCTATAAAAACTACACAAGAAACACTCAAAAAACTTCCAGGAGTGCTCGAGATACTTTTCTCGACCAACATAATTTGCCTTTTTTAGCCATTAGATGGTGCTGAAGAGTGATTAGTGCAGCACCTCAAAGTAGGACTTTCTGAGGAAATTCAGACCTTCAAGATTTAACATCTGCTTTCCTCCGCTCATTAAACAAGTTCACTGGCACATTCTTTTCTTCTTGCAGCCTTCTAACTTGAATTTTCGTCACGGTCAAAGAAAACTCTCCAGCCAAGATCTATTTTCATACCTGCTGCTTTGAGAACTGCTGTCAATTTTGTAGAGCCCCGTCCAGCTGCTATGTGAAGTGGAGTTGTTCCATCATATGTAGTGCTGTCCACATCTGCGTCACCCTAAGTTTTTATTGAAGGACAAAAAGAAAAGAACCCTATACAATACAGCTGCAAAGGCTCATGTCTGCATAAGCACTGCTACTGTGCAAGTAAGCACCATTCTGTGCCCGTTTGCATAAAAAGTAATGTCTGAAAAGAGGGAATTGGTAAATAACTAGAACTGTCTGCATGCAGGAACAGATGGTGGTTGTGTGCTCCAGTGTTACAGCAGGAGACACAGTGTACCCAAAGAGGTCAGGTACATAAAAGCCTCTTTGCATCCTGTGCTAACAGTTCTGCCATCTGATTATCTGTGGCCTTTGGAGTCTGAATGGTGGGCACAGAAATCTGCTTTTGTGCTGCTCTTCAGAAGAGCATCCATGCTGGTGGCACATCCATACACCAACACACAGAAGTAGCAATGAACTTGTTCATGAGTAACTTCACTGGCTGCCAGGATTGCTTGGTACAAATTAAACATGGCATATGCAATCAAGTCAGGGGCACAAACTGTAAATTCCTCAACTTGGGCAGAATGTTCACCAGCAGTGCTGAACAAGGCAATGAATAACATTACCAGTAATTCTGCCATTGTGTTAACTTCAGTAGTCTAGTCAATAAACAGGAAACACCCCTTCTGTTCCTCTGAAGCACCGAAGGATTGTTAAGAGATTTTAAATATATAGTTGGAAAGATCTGTGAGAAAGAAATTCTGCCCTTACCTCAAGCAAAAGGTAGCCTGCCAAAGGGATGTTCTCTTGTTCAACAGCCAGATGCAATGCAGTTCGTCCAGACTTTTGTTCCTGAGAATTGACATTAACTCCAGCAGCAATCAGCTGTTTGAGGCAGGACATACTATTTGCCATCACCGCCATGTGAATTGCACTGAGACCTACACAAAATCAAACCCATCCATCACATGCATTAGTATTTGAAAAATTCAGAAATGCCAGAGTAATGAGTTATGGAAGTGCCTCCATCTATGAGAATTGTAAAGTAAGTTAGAGTTTCTGTAGCTATCTGAGCAAAAGTAGCATATTTTACCTGCTCTTACACTAAAAGGTGATAGAATCATAGAATTATTTGGGCTGGAAAGGACCTCAAAGATCAACTAATTCCACCTGCCTCCTGCCATAGGCAGGGACATCTTCCACTACACCAGGTTGCTCAAAACCCCATTCAACCTGGCCTTGGACACTTCTAAGGATGAGGCATCCACAGCTTCTCTGGGCAAGCTGTTCCAGTGCCTCACCACCCCACAGTAAAGAATTTCTTCCTAATACCTAATCTAAACCTACTGTCAGTTTACAGCCATTTCCCCTTGTCCTGTCACTACATGCCCTTGTAAAAAGTCCCTCTCCAGCTTTCCCTTGGGTCCCCTTTAGGCACTGGAAGGCCACGATGAGGCCTCCCCAGAGCCTGCTCCTCACCAGGCTGAACAGCCCCAGCTCTCCCAGCCTGTCTGCAGTGGAGAGGTGCTCCAGCCCTTTGAGCATCTTCATGGCCTCCTCTTGGACCACTGTAACAAGCCCTTTGTATGCTGGGGGCCCCAAAGCCTAAAGTAGCCCTTCAAGTGGAGGCTCAGTATCATGTTAATGGTGTTAATCAAAATGTCCTTTGTGCATGAAGCGGAACTTGTTATTGGTGGCGAGTCAAAACCATGCAAGGAAAAAAAACCCAGCAGATTACAAGGTGGAACAGAAGACAGGAACTACCAAGCTCACCTAAAGCATCTCTTTGGTTCAAAAGAGAGTAGCCTTAAAAACAAAACCTGCATCTTGGTACTAAACAAGTAGGCATCCCACACTGGCCTCATCTACTACTGAACATCTCTTATGGAAACACTCTGGGGAATAACTGGTATATTTTAGTATCATCCTCCTGTAAGGTCATGCTACCCTATCACCTCTAGATTACCTGCACCAGATCAGCAAGAGAGTAATAAAGCCATGTATTTAAAAACCAGCCAACCAAAAAAACCCAATCAAACAAAAAAATCCTCTCTCTCTGAGGAACTTAACACAGTTTTTTGAATCCCACAATGACATTTTTAGGTCAGAAACTTTACAATCTACTAGAGCAGGAGTACTAAATTCAAATCCCCTGTGCCACTGAAAATGGGAGAATTGTCTCTGTGGTTAATTTATAGGCTCTAATTTGGTATGGTCACAAAGTACCAGATACAAAACTCAGCACTGGTCCAGAAACTATTTTTCAGGGGATTTCATTCACTGGAGAAGAGGAAACATTTTCTTCTAGGGGATTTTTTTTCTTTAAAAGCAGTGGGGGCATAAAGTATCTCAGGAGGAACACAAGTGCTTGAAGTTTTGTGAGATTGAAGAGAATATACACTAACAAAAATTCACATCCATCACATCTATCACATGTGTCATGTGGCCATTACCAAACTTTCTGTTCTGTATAACCAGAAAACCAGCACATCTCATCTCATCTGTGCCTGTAGGCATATAAAAAACAAGCACAGCATATACAAAATGGGAAAGATGTTATTTTCAAGGCCTGTAACTACCTGTGTAGAACCATGGTTTTGGCAGTAATTGGGGTGTGTTTGTCTAGTATGTAAGTGTAAAATAGAGCTATTGTCTTTACATACCGTCACCATTGGAAAGGTTGACCATTGGAGATATCTTCTCATGCTTGAGGAGCAGACTCAAGATCTTGTCGTCTCCTTCGGTGGCAGCTAAATGTAGGACAGAATTACCATGGCGATCCAGCAGACTGACATCTGCTCCAGCCTTCAGCAAGTCTTCTACCACCTCTGCCTGCTTTGTGATTACTGCCAGGTGCAGGGGGGTCTAGAAGAGACAGAAGCAAGCCATGAGAAGAGAAGCAACAGCAACAACACTTCTACAGAAATCTCTGAAACCCATAAAAGCTCCTAGTGTGAGAAGATGTTACACTACTCCAAAGCTAACAGAAACAAAAAGCTTGCATATATGTATGCTCTTTTCTACTGAATACTACAAATAGCGTTTCTACTTACTGGAAATAAAAGCTGCCTTGCCAGTGTCAGCAGTTGGACTTTGGGAGGAACAAAGATGTTGTCTACTCTATAAGCCAGGGCACTGACCTGACTATTTGAGCATTGCAGTGTAAGGGACTCAGGAAATGAGGTAATCCCTGCAACCCCCAGACATCTAACCCTGCTTCCAGCTGCCCCATCGCCAAGTTTGTCCCGTCGCTGGAGCACAAGCACTTTCCAGGCCCTGCTCAGATCTGTCTTTAGCACTGAACCATGCTCTCACTCTGCTCCTGAATCAGAGGTTTGCAGCCATGGGCTTAGGAACTCCTTATCCCTCAAAATGGCTGCACAGAAAAGAAGAAAATCCTGTAGTTCTGTGTATGTGTCAAAGTGCAGAACAACGTGCAGTTACACAGCACATGTGGAGCTGGCTGACCTTTTCTGCACATTCCCTGTTTTTTATTTTGCACGGACACCTGCAATACCAAGAGGCTCTCGGGCTGAGAGGTCTTGAGAACTTCCAAAAGCTGATTGCATACTGGAGTCTTGTCAGTTTTGCTAGTGAGCAGCATCACGCTGAACATACTCAGAACTGCATGCATTTAAACAGTAAGCATTCTAGTAAGGTTGGGAAAGTGTGTTTTCAATATTAAAATTATTTTAAAATTACACAAGATTCCATCTCCAGATAATTGTATTAACAGAGGACTATAAAAAAAGACTAATTCCAGCTCTGCATGATAAGCTTGTGTTTGTCAATAGATTTATCAACACATTTGCAATTAATTACTGCATCTATAATGTATGTGTATGTTTCAGATTTCAGAATATCTGTACAGAAGGAACGTTCTAGTCCAACCCTACATCCTCTTCTATCACTGGCTTAAGGTTTAAGTTGAAGGTAGGAAGAGCTGTAGAGTTCTGGGTAGTCAGGGATTTATTTCTTGTGTGGAGCACAGCTTTGCTTCCTGTTTCTGTTAAACAGAGGGCACAGAGTTCAATTCGGAATCTTCTGCTTGCTTTGAGCAGCCTCCACACTTCAAACTTGCCTTATATGAACATAAAAATGAAATGTGAAAGAAAACAAGTCAAAATAAACCTTCTGGGACTGTCTGTATAGAATAAAACCCCGCCTTTACTGTTCACAGCAAAACAAATGGCACAAGTATCAGAGTGCTGCTGTGTTATGTCCAGCTGGTTACCTGTGGGACAGCCAAATGGTGCACACAATCTCTTTAGAAGAGATTCTTTTCCAGGCAGGTTCCCACAGCTCTTTTTAAAACCTACGTTACAAAGAAACAGCTCAGACTCTGTCATGGATGAAGCTGAGGAGACTGAATTGTCCCTGGCAGTTAAGAGTTCTTTTCCTCCACGGTAAAAGAAATGGGAATGGGCTTACTTTTTTGATTTTACTATATTAATTTAGAAATAAAAGGGAAACCTGCTCATGTGATGGGCACAAATACAATCTGGGCTGTAGAAAGGGCATAGGTTATTATGGATTCCACGTGCCTATAGATAACTGATGATGCAGCAACTGACTCATGATCCCGAGTTAACCTATCTGGGAAAGGTCAAAAGAGCCCAGAGCTGGGACACTGTAATCTATACCACTGGTTTAGGAATGGAGAAGACATGAACTGAAGAATTAACCATTTTTGGCCTGTTCTGCAATTAACCCACGGAGGCACTTCTGTTAACATCAAGGGGAGTTAAGGACTAAACCAATGAAAATAGGCTCTTGTTCCTCCACCACCTTACAGTAAGTCACTGTGTTTCTAAACTTGTTTGTATCTCAGTCTAATCTCGCTCTTTCCCACAGACAGCAAGTTGTACAATTTGTTTTTTACTGGCTGGACAATCAGCAACACTGAAACCACCACAACTACGCACCTGATAGAGGTCATTTCTCATGTTAATGACGTCACTGTAATTCAAATCCAGCATCACTTCCAAGAGGTTTTTCACCAGCTCAGTATGAAGGTGGATAATTGCTAAATGAAGGACACTGAAACAAACAAAAAGCAGATGAACAAATTCAAGCTGTTTTCAAACTTATTATAAAAATGTCAAGGCTTTGCTGTACATCTGACTGAATTCTGCCATAAACACTTGATTATTAGAGGTAATGATTCCAGCACTAAATACCAGCACTTAAAATGAACCCCAACATTAAAAAAAGCAAGTCAGAAGGTAACTACTTAACCCTTCAGTCACAAAAGCAAACTCAGAATAGCTTTGCCGGGCCCTGAGCATAACTTACTACTGGGCATATATACAAAATTTGTAGCACAAAACAATTGCTTCAGAAAACCCCCAGATTCTCTGATAGGTTTTTTTTTTTCATATTTGAATTATGCAGCAGATGAACACCTCTTACTGTCAAAACCTTCCTGCAGAATTTCCACGTCTCTCTGCCACCAAAGCAGATTTTCCCTTGGGGTTTCCCCAGATCTATGGGTTTTCCTTTTCTTCATTTTCAAACAGAAAAATGACTAAGGACTCAGGCCCAGTGACTAACAACCACAGGATGTGCAGCAGTGGCCAGAGACGTCATGCCAAAAAAAACCCTTTTTAGGGACATGAGTGACTGCATAGCAAGACAATTCACTTCTACTGGCTTAATGCAACAGCCTTTCCCAGTGCTCTTCTCCAGAGGCAAGTCCCTCATCACCAGACAGAGCAGCTGTACTTGCAAAATGACATAAGGAGAAAAGCAGGTTATGAATCCTATCGCCCCTGTCTGACAGAGCTCCATTTTTTTTGTTCCCCTGAGACGAGACTTGGAAGTCATGCTCTTTTCTTTTAAACATATCCTGCCAAGCTCTTCTTTAACAGATGCTGGCCAGCTTCTAGACTCCTCTGTTTAGCACACTGCTGCTGACACACAATATAACATGGGACACGTGGTGCGTCTGTTATGCTGCTCCTGAAATACCTGAATAGTCTCAGATTTACACTTCTGTCAGAAAAATAAAAAGGAGTTCAGTGCCATTCAGGGCACAGAGTTATCCTGAAAGTGAGACTGAGAACACTCAAACCCAGACGATATTTTAAAAGAGGAAAAAATGTAATTTACAAACCAAACTCATGGCTGCAGGGCCTTTTTTATTGGTTCTAGACACTGCCTACCATGGCACCTTACCTCCTTCAAGCCTTCTGTGCTGTTCAAACAGCATTACTGGAAAAGGGCTGTTCCTCTGCTCTGATAGATGCTTCTTACTATGCTCTATCATCCTGACATTTTATTTCCAAATCTCACTTCAGAAACACATTTGCTCTTCTACTGCTTTCAGTTCTCTTTTCTGCAGCAAGTATTTTAATTTTACCCTGCCACAACGCGTGATGCTGCAAAGACATGCTGAATAGAGTACGAAAGGGCAGGCAGTTCCATTTCTTAAACAGTCCTGCATGAAAACATGCACTTCTGCACCCCTGTGGAGCCAGCAGGTACCTACAGAGGAGTGGTACTGGTATAAATGCAGTCACAGCTGCTCTTACTGAGTGTCCACTATAAACATACACTAATCACAGATTAGGTCTCAAAGCCATGAAACTCAACACTAGACCCGCTAAAGGTATTTTCATTCCCTACATACTGCTTTGATGAAAGATGAGCAAAACTGCTGACAGCAACATCTTTTTAAAGGCTTAAGCAAAAATTTTCTAGTTTTTGCCATGTAATTTTAATGATTAAAGTGAAAATCAGGGAAATTTATTTATGAATTTTAACCTTTGTCCTCTCAGCCCCAAAAGAGAGCTGGAAGACAGTCACCAAAGCTTCACTTTTTAAAAAAGCTGTGGAGTAACAGAGATGTGGGATGTGCTTGCAGACTAAAATCCATCCCAGAAGAAAGGCAACATGAATTTGAGCCTCACATACTTACAAATATTTCTTGATTGAGGAAGAAAACAACTATTTATTATCATTCTGAAAAGTATTTTGATTTAGTTGAAACACTCTGCAAGTCCGCACCTCAGAGGCACTTTACTGATATTTAAATGTAGGTCCTACTTGGTCAATACTCCTCTACCCTCCTTTTTTTTCCTTAAACACAGAAGCTGCGTTGTCCAAAATGCTGGCAGATTTTGTTGCTAGCTCCTGCCTCTCTTATATTCCTGCTTTCCTCAAAGTAGACATTAGGTTGCCAGTTGGAAAGCAAAGCAAGTAGCTCTCTCTGATTGTGCAGTCCTCTGTCTGTAGTCTGAGACCCATTTCCACTGAAAGTGGAGTAAAGTGGCAACCTCTCACAGAGTAATTGAACAGTGGGATACAGGTCTCAGTCTCTTGTAATTTTCCTTCTAGCTGGACACCCTGAGGCTTGTATGGCTTCCACTGTTTAAAATACTACAATTTAAGGAAATACTGGTGATTGCACAGGGCCTGCTCAAGGCCTGCGAGGTAAGAAGTAAGGATATGACAATGTCACTTGCTTATTCAAGAGATCACCTTTGCAAATGCTCAGAGCCACTTCTGCAGAATTTCATTTTAAGTAATTACTAATCATTAGTTCCTCACAGTATTTCACCCTGAGTTCCACAGAATCCGCACAGCTGTAGAGGAACAAAATGGATTTCTACTCCAGCTCACATTACTGAAGGACTGATAAGCAAATAGAAGCAGCCAAGTCTGTCACAACATCTGTGCAATCCTTTGGAAGACACCAGTATAGTGCAGATGTAAGCAAGAGCAAAATGACGTCCCCTGGGAAGAACTTTGTGTCAGTGGGAGAAAAGCAGTATGGACCCTCCAGCTATTTTTTCTATATCTCCTGGTGAATCCCTTACTTGAAGCTTCCTATGAAGACTTAAGGACTTGTATGGAATAAAAAAAGCAGGACACTCTCCTTCAGGACCAAGCTGAGGATCCCCATCCACCGTGTATTGTGATACAAGCACGTGCTCAGCCAAGATTTTAAGTTAAAAACTGCACAGAAATGCACAACATGCTCAACGTACCCTCAGTGCCCAGAGTACTTTCTGACAGGTACTGGGTCAATGAACTTTGTGGTGTGCATGGCTTCTTTGCAAATGCAACAAAAATGTCTAAATCACAGCTGTACCTCTCCCGAACAGCACAAAGATACTTCTCTGATGAGAGCAGTGCTGCCAACTGTGATTGGCACTCGTGAGGGACAGAACAAACTGACTGCACCACTGTGCCATCAAAACCCATCAGTTTCAACCCAGTAAGCACAGTGGGGTCAACTCACTTGTCTCCATTATCATCCTGGACAGCAGTGAGATGGCGCTGAGCAGACAACAGCATCTTCACATCTCCAGTTACAGCATAATCAAAGAGAGCGTTGCAGTGATGCTTGGCAAGCTGCATGGCCTTCTCCAGGAACAGAGCATCTGCAACACAAAGTTTGGTCTTCATCAGTTCAGTTCTGTTCCTTGGAACATCACCTTCTTTCCAGAGGCATTTGTGCTGTCACTGAAATACAAAGTGCAGCCCACCAAGCATTATTCACTGATTCACTGAGATTGCTAATTACTCCTGAGAGACAAGGACAGAGGGAAGGAGTTCCTTGGAAGAAAAACTAGGTGCGTGCTGAGCATTCAGGCAGCAGGAACCCTGAGAACAGTCAAGCTCTGGAAGCTACCTCTGCTTTGAGTGGCACTAAATTAACTGCACTGATGTACACCCATGTGTAATGAGACAAAAGGAGTGGGAACTTGGATCTGCTCAGATACAAGATATATCTAAGGACTCTTGTCTATAGAGCAGTTAAGAAAAATCTCTCATGCAGTTCTGAGTAGTTTTGTCTTGAGGAAACTGAAATATAAGAAGCCTAAGTGATCCATCAAATATTGCACAGAAGCTCACAGAAAAGCTATGAAATAAGCACAAGGCTTTGTGCTCCTTCTCAGATTCAAATTATGCATCTCTCCTGCTTTACAGCAGCAGTACAGGGAGTCTGTTCTCCTATTTTAAACAGTTCAGCTTTGACAATGCTTAGTATTTGTAGTATTCTGATTTTAGATTTATAAAATGTACAACCACTGAGATTTCAAAAAGCAGAATTTGTCATAATGGGGAGGCAAAAGGGAGAAAGGGGAGAAAAGAAACTCATTTGTGGAAAAAAGGTAACTCAGGCTGCTCTGTCAATACTTTGTGGTAGAAACTAGTGAAAATGAAACAGATGAACTCTCAAACTACAGTAGTCATTTGGAGAAGCAGTATCATCTGAAACCAGCCTGCATTTTGAACAGTTTTGTGTTTCTATAAAATCTTGTAAGGTTGGAAATTACTAAGAGCAAACAAGTACAACAGACTTTGTCATTTAAAGCAAACATAAAGAGACAATACCCACGATTCCCAGCTACATAAAACCAGACATTTAGACTGGGTCAGAAGTATATCCCTGATGAACACGAATTCATCATTTCTGTAAGGCAAAGACTTACTCAGCTATCCATGAAGCTTATTGTTCCAGCCAACACATCGCTGTGCTTGCATATTTGCTATTTACCTCTTAACACTAAATAATAGCATTAAATGGATGTTATGTTCAGGATAAATATTCAGGGTAAAGGGTGTTAAGCAATTCAGTCTATTCTCGTTTAGACAATTCCAAAGACCGAAGAACTGGATGCTGAAACTTCCTGGTTTTCAAACATACAGAAAAAATATCCTTCAAAATACTACAAGCATCTTTTAGTCTAATAGCCAGATGATCTAGCCTTCAGGAACTATTTTATGGAGCCTGTTCTTCTGCACCCATTCTTTGTATAATGTGGAGCTAGAAATTGTCTCCTTTCATGCCGTTACAATAGACACAGAAAAGAAATGGTCAACTTCCTGCCTACAATGTTTGTTACTCAGAAAGCAGGTACACAATTCAGGCCCCTCCTTTGTGATTGCTAAAGGGACATTGCTTGTTCTTCATATCAGCAAGAGATTTTGCTCTCTGAACCAGCCGTGTGATTTATCACAACCAGAACTGCAAACAGCAAGTTCTTCAGCTTTTCTCAAGAGCACTGTCTGTTCTCAGAAGCAGCTACACCTTGCAGGTTTTTACAACTACAACCCATCTATTATGCCACTTTGGTTTCCAAAGCCATGGTTTCTAGTGCTGTTAATAGCAAGTATAATACACAGCTGATACACACAAGATAACATGCCCTTTCCCTGATCCAAGGAACAACAAGTGGTCTAGATCATGTTGCAATTGGTAAAAGCCAAGAACGAAACATTCCTTCCTGCTCAATTTCTGCCACTGGTAGTCCAACTACTGTGGTTTTTTTATTTTATGATAAGCATGATTACTCAAGTCCTTTAAAAGAGTGTCCATCAATTATTTTAAAAGAGAATCCAGGAAAAGGATGTCTTGCTTTCTGGGAAAGGGTGATTTGCAGCCTTTGTATATTTTACAACTCTGCTGCTAAACCATTTCTATTGACTACTCTTGCCTTCCTCCTGGTTTGTTTGTTACATAACACTTTGCTACCCAGCAGAGTTATTTTACTGTGTTTTCCCATATGGGAAGAGATACCTTTTCATTTTAAATTCAATCCTGCAACACTACTTTGCACGCAATTGTGTGTTGTTGCAGTAGTTCTTCCCTGCAATCACGCCAACATCCATTTACTCATCCATTAAGATCTATCAGATATCAAAAGCCAAGTCAACCACTGAATTGTATCCCATGTGCCTTCGCTGCTTTCGGCTGTTCCTCATACAGGTTTATTAAAAGGCAGAGTTAAACATGCCCAGCAGGCTAAGCTGTCTCATCGCCTTTGCATGACAAGCAGAAGCTCAAGTGCCCAGGGGCAGTACAAAGGTTTATCTACAGAACTATGCATGGGGAGGGACCTTAAATTTGGGGGAATGGAATTCCTCCCCTTTCCTCCAGGAGGCATTATCATGTTCCGAAAACAACAAGCAGACATTTATGGAGTTCCCAGGCCTTTAACACCAGCTTTGGCCTTATAGCAGTTTGATGTACTCTAATTACATTAACTTGTTCACTTACCCTGCCACCTGAAATCTGCTTCATTTACTTCCATTTTGCAGGAAGAAGCAGTATCCTCCTTCTCCTCATTATCAGCAGACGTTCTGCACTCAGTCCTCTCCACAGTTTCCATCTTCACATCATGTTTCATGTTCCATTTGTCACCTTGTTTATCAGACCTCTTCCCGTCTTGTTCAGCTGTGCTATTTGATAGTCCTTCTAACAAAAATTTGAATAATTAGTGTCCAATCTCTTGCCTTTTTAAGGCAAGTGATAAAGTTGAACAAGACAAAACCAAACCCTGAAGAATCAATACAAAAATTTACTTCAACATAGGTGTTATCATTAAACTTTTATATCATACTATTTCAGATGCCAATGCATATGGACATAGTGATGTAACTTGCTCTGAAGTGATGTCATGTTTTTGAGAGCCTCTGCTTTGAACATAAACGTTTATATATTACAACAGATGTACTTCTCTTTTTATGGCACAAGAATGTAAGTCTGAAGTATTCTCAGGAAATCTAGCAGAATTATTCATATTAATTTTTGTTTTCCTAACAGCAAATTCATCCCTGAGACTTTGGAAATAATGACAGAGTATTCAACACGTAGATCTGAAACTACCTTCCTATTATAGGAAGCCAAGAGTGTCCTTATTAACAACTTAATCTTTTCCATTGATTTCTCTGGGCTACTGCAGTACCAGACTGTGGCAACACAGGAAGATACATTTTCTCTGGTCGAGTCCTCGGGTCTCCTGTAATCAGCACATTTAAGTAAGCAAAAGGGCTATTGCTCTTAACACAGACTGAATAGAGAAGCACATGGATGGGTTTTGGCAACTGCTTCTCAGGAATTAGCAGTAAAAAGGAGCACGCATACAGCTCTTAAGGTAGATTTGGAGAGAAAAAAGAGAAGCAGGGCAGTATAGTCTACACAAGCCTCTCTAATACCAGAGGTTTATGAAAAGAGACTGACTGATTCTGGGAGAAAAAAACAGTCCTCCCCAGCACGCTTTGCTAGACCTGCATGACCCCTGGGCTCATACTGTAGAAGAAGATACAGAAGGTCAAACTCAGTTCAGCTGTTGGAAGAACTACATTTTTACTGTTACCATGTTTCATTCCAGCATTGGACTTTGTTGTGCCAGGGTGGAAATGCATCCCTCCAAAAGCAGAGTATCCATATGAAGAATAACTGAATCCTAAAGAAAGAAAGAAGATTAAGAATTAATAGAATTACATCCTAAAGCAATGAAAACACCATCTAGGAGAATGCTGAACCTAAAGAACTGAATTTTTGTTTTCTGCACACCTTCTGCTTTATTCTATACAGTTACAATAAATTTTCCAGGACAAAGGTGAGCTCTTCCCCAATCCCTCCAAAAATCCAAAGAAATTTGGATTGTAGCATCACTGCATGCTTCATCTAAAATGCAACTGAGACATCACAAGCTGCCTCTACGCTTCTGAATTTTTGTGACCACAAGAGATTTTTACTCTGGTGTTATGGTACAGATGTGCTGCAGGCCACTCATGCAACAATATGAAAACTGCTGCTCTGTTCCCTGCTCTAAAAAAAGGGCTGTTGTTCAGATGACATTTGCAAATCTATAGGTTATTAATGCTCTTCTGCAAGAACCAAAGCAATGCTGTTAAGATCATGCATATCAGATACACTCTGGCTTGAACAGATAGAGCACTGTAGAAAATTTACTAAATAGTATCTCCAATTTTTTAATAGCTCTTTGCACTAACAGGGTTAATTTGTCAAATGCCACTCATGTTTGAAGAAATCATTCAGAACCTGTTTAATTTTAGGCACTGAATATGGTACTTAACTGAGCTGTCTCATGAATTTCAGTGCTTTCAAGGCCCTAAGAAGCAAAAAAGCTTCCAAAGTAGGAAGGGAAAAGAGATTTCGATGAAGTGTTTAGAAAACAAGGAGATGCTTGACTGAATTGAGTTAACACTATTACAAAGGCAACAGAGTCAGGTCTTATCTACCTAGGAGGGAGACAAAATCCTCATCCCATTTTAAAAATCAGAAAAAGACTCTATCCTGCTTTCAAAGTAAGATCCCTTTCCCCCTTCACCCAAAACCGCTGCCTTACCAGAGCCAGCACCGCCACCTGCCCCTCCATACATGCCACCACCTCCGGTGCCACTGCCTCCACCATAGCCATCAGAGAAGTTAGGCATGAGCTTCTGTCGTTTCCTTTGCACTTCTTCTTTATCTGGGATAGAAGGAACAGACAGGAGAGGAAGTCAGTCCTACTGGTGGCCATGCACAGCACAGACGTGCATACAGGAAGCATTACTACAGTTTACTAGTTTAGAAAGGAAAATGTGGAGTGCGGTAGAAGAGTCACGTTTCTTCAAACTCCTAATAACAGAGCCTAACTGCGTATGTTCTGGAGCAGGGAGAATTCTCCTGAGAAACAAGCTAGTGCAAAGTCCCCAGTCAGACCAGCAGCACCGCTCGGGCCTGCATGGTCTCTTCAGTTGTGTCAGTGCCTTGTGCTCAGACTGCAGGGCACACGTGCAAAGATGTCTTAGGGGCCTCAGAGGCTCCTTCAAAAGTGTCTTGTGTATGTAGAGCCATGGAAATCAGTGGTTCCAAAATTCTTCAAAGTCATAAATCAGCACGAGTGCCCCAAACCACAAACTTGTTCCAGAAAATATGCCTGTGGGGAATATAAGCATGAGCTCTTCATTTCTCAAGTATATTTGCATAGGACTCTTATCAGAAGGTCAGCACATCACAAGGCACTTGAATTTCAACAGTGCAGACTACTTGCAGTGCCCTCTGAACTTTTGTTTATGGGATGGCAAGAAATGATGAAAATGATGTTTGTTTGAAATTATTTACTTAAAATATCATAAAAGCCCCTAGAACAAAGACAGTTTATTTTCAGGCAGGACATAATACTGTCAAACCACACTGAGCAGTAGGACAAAAAGGCCTGAATATATTTTACCGTGTAAGTACAAAATAAGACTCAGCCCCCATGGAAAGCAAAACACAAAGATTTAAAAGGACTATCCCAGTGATTGGGAAAAGTGGAAATGTCATGATGAAAAAAAGGGATACAAACATTATATGGGTTAAAATCCAGAAGAACTGTTGAGGAAAGAACAAATTATCATTTGTTTATTAAACCATCCAGTAGTTTTCAACAGCCATATGACAAAAAGGAATTTCATGCACAGGCACATCAGTGAGTACATCAAATGAGACAGCTAAAGACGTGACAGGGTATACTGAAAAATACACGTGCATTATTTCCAGGCATACATGATCTGTAAGTATGTATGCATGCACGCATCAGGCATACTCACACTGACGAGGACAGAAAACTCTAGAGAGCAATCTAGTCAGAGAAACAAACAAAAAATCCACATACATATGTATGTCTAAGTTTATGTGAACTTGTAACAAAGGGAAAAGTAGTTCCTAAATGATAATTTCACTTATAGGGGATCTGAAACTGAACATAACAATGTTGAATTAATTTTACTTCATTAAGAGACATATAAAAGAGGTTTGCTTCTAATCTGGCAACTTTGCTCTACAGCTGTACACTTCCCTTTCCATAAAGCTTGTGCAAGAGGTTCCTGAAATTGTTACCAAGAAGAAATCCTCTGACAACTCTGGAAGCTTTTGTGACTGTATGCTTTTTGCTATTTTATTATAACAGGTGTAAAGTAGACTCACTTGGACATCAACCACCAGCCCTCCCTCCCCAGCTGTCCCGAGTCCCTTATCACTGATGCACATGTACTTTAGAGATTTTGACAGAGAATTCATTTCCACACGGCTCTAAGTTAAGCACAGAAAACATTCCAGATTAGAATTTAGCAGTGTAACCTGCAGGCAGGTAAACTGTTAAGCAGAAAGACTGTCTTAATACAAGAGAACACCAATTATGCCTTGGGCCTGAAGGCATTTCCATATCATTAACGTTATTGGTATTTAAAACCATGATTGCTGCTGCCATTCACTTCAAGCATTTCAAATGCAGACTTTAAAAAAGGGCACAGATCTGCTACTTAAACTTCTTTTCACTAATACTTTAGGAAGCAGGTCCAATATCAACTACTGTACTTCTGCTAACTAACTAAAATTTTAAGCACAAGAGATTGAAATAGCACTTTCCAGGTTCTCACAAGAAATGTCTTGGGCTTGCTTAACTAGTACAAGCAATCACGAAATTCAAAAACATCAGTCACTTTGGCATGATGGTAAAAGGTGAGAACTGCAACACGTACCTTTTCCACCGGTCACCAACCAGTCTTTGGTTTAAAGTTTTATCTGGAAGTACTGACAATAAAATATCCTCAGATATTATTTTGCAGAAACTCAGAGGAAAAGAGTGCCATCTACTGTGTGGACAGGCACGTGTGCATACAGGGACTTGCAGGGACCAAGCCTCCCTCAGAAAATACTCAGATTTACTGCTTCCCAGTCCAACGAAAACACTACAAACCCATTACAAAGCTAACACACTTCAACATTGGCTCTGCCCAAAACGAGGAGGCAAGTATAATATTTTCTAATTTCTCATCCAGCAATTCCTATCTTACTAAAAACATTTCTAGGGCCCCTATGGTTTCTGTTTCCAGTATATAAAACAGGTTTAAGGAATTACCTTTGATTTCCGGATAGTAGAGAAAAGGCTTTGGTTCACTTGTCTCCAGATCAGATTTCCTACGCAGCTGTACGAATACAGATGCTGGCTTTGTGATGTTGACATCTCGGTACTTGGGGGTTTTGAACACAATAGCAAACTGTGAAGGAAACAATGGGAAGATGTCTGTCATGGAGCATGGGTTCTGACAACTTTGGTTTTACATATGCACTATTTTGTAGGAGTCGGTTTACAGCTTGGGAGGCAAAAAGTCATTGCAAAGGGCTGTCACAACAATAGATTTCCATTTCAGTTTTCAGTTCAGTCCTGAGGTTGAGTTCTGAGGCCTTTTGGGAAAGGCAGAACTGCCATGCAAAGTTCCACCATATCACATATGCTAGTACTGCACTGTTTGTCACCTCGTCATTTAGCACCTGTTCTGTGGCCTTCTCACTGTGCTCACAAGGAGCCCTCAGAGCTGTTTGTATATCCTAGCCAAATTTACGCCAGTGCATGTTAAAGCAATGTGTTATCTCCTAATTTCCTGGCACTGCACTCCTAACCTGCGTAGTTACCTAAGGTAGGTCTTTAAAGAACTGTTTGCATTATTAGGAAGCAACCAGCCGAAGAAAAGGTCAGTTCAGGATATAGATGCTTTCACCTAATTTACTAACTATAATATAATCCTAGTTTACAGAGACAAGAAAATCATTAACAAATGACAAATGCTGTATTACTTACTTGTCTATGTACATCTGTAGGAGAAAAATCTCCAAAGCCTTCCCACATACCACCATTCTCATCCTCTTCATAGAAACGTATTTGAATATCATCTGCAAAGAATGAGAGAAACACACTTTGGGATGTTTGTGCATTTGTTTAACCTTTGGCTAAGTTTATCTCAGATAAATATCAACATGTTTACTTTTAGGCTGGATGACAATATTACACAATACATCAATCACCTTTATCCATTTTATAAAAACAGCATAAAAACCCATTTCAGGAAAACAGCATAAACCCCCATTTTTGACATCAGCATTAGGTCAGCCTAACTCAGATGACTTCACCGAAGCTGCTACTTACTGAGCTGTGAAAAGAGAACTAGGTTCACTACCTCTTCCTATTCTAGGGCTATAAAACATTCCAGAGGAGCTTTATTTGGAACAAACATGTAAGGAGGGGAGAACTTGAAGCGTGAAATGTAGAAACCACCCTCTCTCCTCCAACAGTTTCAGTTCAAAAAACTGTAGCAAAACCTGAAGTGCCACAGTTGAAGTTCCGCTTGGGGCTGGCAGAGTGCCACTGCGGAGCTGCAGCCCCGAGACACGGCGAGGGCGCGAGCCAGCGGCACCACCTTCAGCCTCCAAACACTGCACACGCCAGAAACATGTCATTGCCCTTCTGCTCCTCTGAACAGATTTGCTTTCATTCCCTTTGTATTTATTTGTTTGTGTTTTTAGGGGAAGCATCACACTAGGAAATTCCGTCCCTGGCACTCCTGGTGAGGAAAATACTAGAAAAAACCCTATTCTCTCGTAAGGTGACTGATGCAGGACAGGCTTCTGGAGCAGACAGACTGTTTGCCCTGACCCACCACCTGCTAGTCTCAAGACTGTGAACCACCAGTTCCAGTCCTGCTGTCCTGCATGCTCAAGTTCCTTCAGGCAGGAGGTTTCTGAAAGCAATGAGGTCAGGGGAAACCCCAATCTGGCTGAGGGGAAACCCCTGCTCAGGGCTTCCACCGAGTCACACATTTATTTATTTTTTTATTTTGTGTACAAGAGTTACGTTTTATTTCAGTCCTTCTGGTGGCAGAGGGTAGAAGGAAAATAGTTTTTTCCAAGTCCCTTCTTTTAAGCCTCCCCCAAAAGCACTGTCTCTTTTCAAAGTCCCTGAAAGCCCCCAAAGCCCTCTCTCTTCCCAAAGTCGTAGAAGGGCATTTGCAAGGAAAAGATGGAAAAGGACAGCCTGCATTAACAGAAAATGTCAGTATGATTTTAACAACATGTACAGGGACTGATTCCAAACAGATCCGAACAGGGTCTCTGCCATGCAATCTATATGAGGGAGTCCCAAGTACTACCTATACCTGAAAAATGCAAAGGATTTCTCTCATTCTCTTGGTTTTATTTCTTAGTTTAGCCCAAATACAATCAATCACATTAACCATTATCTTTCTATACAAAAACAAAGCATCCAAATCCACACCGCCAAATTCTGACACATTCAAAGCCATGAGCAGAGACTGAAAACAAACCCGTGAGAAGTATGTTTACACAGAGTGATCTCTACCATTAGTGCTGAACACGTTAAGTTCCCATCTGTGGTTAACACAGAATGCTCACAGTTACCCCTTGTAATCAGGAACTTAATGATAAATCAAAAATTTTAGAATAATTCAGAGCAGGTGTTAGTTAATGGAATCAAATGCCACCCAGGACCCACCACTCACACAAAAATCCAGCACATGGGCAAGGGCAGAAACTTGAGAACAACAAAGGTGATTACATGGACTCTGTGGAGGCAACACAGGCTGAATTTGCTTTGCAATAGACTATTTGGATTTATTAATTTTCTGGACTGCTGGACTGACATCCAGAAAGTCTGAGTGCTTACAAATCCTGCTGCAGTGTCAGAACGAGAGAATACTAATTCAGCACAGTAGGTTTCGTGTGTCCTCCAGATGAACATCCTGGTGTGGTTTACAATACTCAGGACTCTTACCTTTCTGAACCTTGTCACAGAGAAGGTAAATCTCTTCCCCTCCTGTCACGCACCCTGCTGTTCTGTCCATTCTTACGATTTTTAAGTTGGAGGCATTGGGAGCTTCTATTGGAAGGGAAGATTAAAAAAATGCTTACCTTTGTAACAGTTTTAGATTAAAAAAACCCAAGAACAAACAACAAAGCAAAACACACAGAAATGCAATAGAACAACAAGCCTCCAATAAAACCTACTAAAATTTGTCTGTGTATTTTCAAACATGAATAAACTGACAACTTTTCATGTGAAAGGCTTAATCTTGTACCCTCTAAGCTTTGACTGAACCGTGAACTACAAAATAAGGTCCTGGCATAATTACTCCACTAGCAAAGTAGCCTAGCAGTAAACTGCATCCAGCACCCTCCACTAGTACTAATTTTACGGCAAAAGAACAGTACAAGATAACATAATTTTTTCTTCTCTGCTTTCTGACACTGTGACACTCTTGTGAGCTGTTTCCTGTGTCTCATTCTATACAATGCTTTGCTTTACCCTGTGGTTTACTTGAAAGCATGTCAGTTTTTGACCAGTGTACTGGACTGTGATAAAAACCCCCACCTTCATGGACCTTAGTTAGAGGCATCAATAAACACCTATTGTTCCTCCAGACAGAACTATCATCGGATAAGTAAAAGCAGCTATGACAGGCAGTTATGCTACCGCAATTCACGTCTGTTGCGTGAAAGAGGATTGAATGGTGCCAAAGAAGAGTATTAAATAAAAAACATACAACAACAAAACCCAAGCAAAATCTTCTGAAATTAACAATTAAGAATTCCCCTTGGGAGATCAGAAACTCATAACTGACATCTGTGTAGCAACTTAGGACAGCAGAAACACGCACACAAAATTTCCCCTTTATTTGTCTCCTTAAGTCAAAATTTTTGAGATCACTAGATTTCCCAACTAAGAGCAAGGAACAGTAGAACAGTTGCAATTAATACCTCTTCATATGGACTCTGCCCTTTAAAAATGATGATTTAGACATGGCTGTTGCTCAAAGGAAAAAAAATGGTACTTTTTCTGAGTCATTACAGAATGACTATCAGGAAAATGGTAATAAGGAAAACTCGGGCAGCAGAAAGGATTCAGGTAAGATGAGTCAGTATAATCGAAAAGCACAAGGGAAAACATGAAGTGAAAAAGATTCAGTTAGAAAAAAGACACATAGAGGGATGTAACAGAAGTGTAAAAAGTACCAATGGATCTAAATGAAATGGATTGAGAACTCTGGTTGTGTTAGTCTCTCAAAAAAAGAACAAGCAGATGGTCAGCAAATCTGAAAGGTTTCAAATTCTCACCAAAGATTGAAGCAAAGTAATTTTTTCCTCACATCCTGTGTGACAAGGCTTTGTCACAGAAAGCAACTGAAAACCCCGCAAAATTCAAGCCCTTCTTATGAATGTAACAAGAATTTACGAAATCCTCAAAAGTGGCAGGATTAAACATGCTAACAGCAAAATAAAATCTTGCTCTGTGGCTTACATCACCATCCATTAAAAACCAGAATGATACCATATGTACTTGGACAGACATGGGGCTAATTATCCATGAGCTACTTACTTCTTATTCATCAAGTAACAGGCAAGCAGCAGGGCTAGATGAGTCTACGTACAGCAATATGTACCTATCATCTTTATACCTACAAAAGCTTACCCCTTATTAAAAAAGTAATTAAAGCCAAATATACTTACTGCTGTCATATATTGCGTCTGATATAACTGGATCAAGTTTCCTTGTGAAACTCCCATTACTGTCAGGAAGAAAGGCTGTAAACATGAGACGCACGACACTGAGATCCATTTCTTTAGTCTGCTGTATTGCTGCCTGACGAATAATATCCCTTTCTCGTTCTGGAACCAACAAGTAGACAGGTGAATTAACACAAGGGGTAGGGGACCCATAACAAAACAAAGGGAACAAACATTACTATCCAAATGCACCAATTGAGAGGAAATGTGTTCTTTTACGTTTAGTATCCATCAGGTTCTCTGTTTTTAAGCAGAGGAGAAGCTACTCAAATTATATTGCACTCATACTGCAGTTTGTGTATCAGATCTTATTTCAGATAAGGCATATAATTAAAAAAAAGACAGAAAATTACTTTGCTGCCCTCGATTTACAATGTTGTGAAAAGGACAAAGGCTACCTCTAAGGACATCTGAATTCCTGGTGTTAAGAGTGATACAAGGAAGGCTGGACCCCATATACAGCACATGAAAGCAACATAGACCACAGGTTTTACAAGGATACAGATGAAACGCAGCTGAATGAGAGTGTTTTCAAAAGGAAGCCCCTAAGTTAATTAAGGATGTCATGTCTTGCTGCAATAATGCAAAATTACTCTATTTAACAGTTTATTAAATAGCGTAAGAGCAATGGAATAGAGATGCAGAGGTGGGTAGCTATGTAAGCAAGTTGCTCCATTCTCATATGTGTGTTGACAGCAAAGACTCCTTGTTTTAGACTCCCTAAAACAAAACAGCACACCATCTCTTAAAGGACACAGCTATAGGCTGTTTTCCTACCCCAGAATCTGTGTTTTCAGAAGCTCAACTTGCTTTTAGTAAAAGTCCAATTAGAACCAGGCCATGGTTTCTACATACCAGTTAACTGTCTGTCTCCACACCCTTCTGCCTGCAGATAGCCGAGTTCAGGGTGCACCAGCAGTCCTGGGTTGTACCCCTTCTTGCAAGCATCTATCATGCGTGTTTCCAGAGTTTCAAACACTTTCTTCTTTGTGACATGAAGTATTCCAAGATTTGCAAACCTGCCAAATTTTGATTGAGCAAAATATTTCCTTAATGCTTTATGCCAAATCTGCAGCAGGCAGTCTTTGTTACCAGAGACAGCTACACAACTGAAGTCAAAAGAAGGACTCTGTAGGCTTACTTAGGCACTACTAGTTCTCGAGGGCAAGTTTTCCATCAGGGAAAATGGAGCCAAGCTTCCAACGCATGTAAAATGTACACCATTATATGACAGCCATCTTATGGGTGCACAGGATTTTTCTATGGCATAAGTAGTAATTTGTCAGGTTTCAGACTTACACTGTGAAAGCAACTTACAAAACACTGGAAAATCTGGTTGTCACACTTTGTTTGCTCTGTCTTGGCAATGACATTAATATGTCATTCTGTATGTCTGTTAAGCAGAGAAACTGCTCAGAATAAGCTCCATTTGTTTAAAATAGTTTGGAGAGCAAGCTAAGAAGCTAAAAACAGTGCAATACTTTCCAAAGGAAATGTCTTAAACAAGGCTCTGGTCATTCAGCATGACCCTTCGGGTACCTATTTGAATGATCTGCTTCTGTAAAAATCACCTGGCACATTTAAAAATCAATTAGATCTGGAAGTGTGAAAACAAGACAATAACTCAATTTTCATGCAGGTCAAGTGAGGATAGGAAAGCTGTTTCTAAACATCTGACATCTGATGAAAAACAAGACAGGGTAGAAAATGAGCCAAACTTTTCAAGATGAAAAGGAGTATTTAAAATAAAGCTATTTAAATTTTTGTTCTCAGTAAAGACAGTGCACTGGGCTTGGACATCAAAAGTTACAGTTTAAAAGAATCTCTCTCTCTCCCAACCTTCTCAGCTTTTTAAACTTCATCTTCTCCACCAACAAAGACATTCTTGAGATCACAGAACCAAAACTCACAGCCAGCATGAAACCTGATCTAAGCCTGAAAACAGAGTTGGGAGCCTCAGCTCCATTTACCAATATAAACAATTATTCTTTTAAATTAAACAAGAACAGACCAACTACAATTTCACTACAATCTTACTGCTTTAAACTTTAAAACTTTGACTCATTTAGTGTTTTCATGTTTATACATGTCTTGCATTAATTTCAAATTTACTAATCCTATTTTCTTAATGCTTTTCTCTTCATTACATTCCTATTGGCAGATTTCAACAAAAGTAAAATACTGATCAAAGTGGTAGCATAAGCTTTTCTTCAGTAACTTTTGTGTCTTCTCCGATCAAAACTACTTTCATTTAAAAAAATGGTCTTACACTACAAATTTGGACTGCACACCAAGAGATTAAAACTCTATAAATTCTACGTGAATTTGCTTAGGGCAAGTTCTACAAAGCTAAACAGAAACCCCATTGATTTTTATGTTTGAGATACAAACAAAACACAGATCAGAGCATGAAGATGAGTGCTCCACACAGCTGCCTCTCAGTAGTATTTCTGTACTGCTTCTTACAGTGCTGGTGCTCAGGTTAGCAAAGGAGTTGATGACTTACCCTACAACCATGTCTTTAGGTCCTGCGTTAACCGTGCACACTCCGTCTTCACAAAATTTACCCACCAAGCTGTGAGCATGTAAGTGGACGTATTTCCCATTGGTTACTAACTGGACAATTACTTTTGCAGGTCCAACATAATTGCAGATCTGTAAACAAATATGAAAAATGTAGGATAGTTTGCTTACTTTTTTTTTTTAGATGGAACAAGTAATGATTCAAGTTGCATATTTTCTGTCAGCTAAGTACAATCAAACTTACATAGAAGAAATTCTAATGGCAAACTAACTGTACCAGATCATCACAAAGAACAGCCAACACTTTTTTTGGTAAATAAACTTGACATACAAATGGCAGAAATAGTGACCCAAAAATCTAAAGGAAAGCATTTTCTGTTTCCTAAATCATGAATCTCGGTTTTACATTCTGGCCATTTACTTCACATTGGTCTCCTTAAATTTCAGTCAGTACACTGAATCCACAATAAACATTGCCACCTGGTAAGAAGCATACATAAAATATAAGTATTTAATTAAAAGCCCTGCATTGTTTTGCCCAGTTTGAAAACACTTTAGAATTTATTTTTAACATTATGATTGTTTTAAAACATTTTGATCTCATTACAATGATTCTTCAGGTAGAGATTTTAAAGTGAATGAATTCTACATTAATAGCTATTTTGTGAGCTCAACATGCTCCATCAACACACATTACCCAGTCCAGCAAAGATCTCCCTGAAGTGTACACAAGGATATATGCTAGATTCCCATCCAGGATTTTGCTGGACTAGAACTATGACAAACTGTGTGCTTTCATATCGCCAGCTCGGGAAGACTGACTACAAAGTTTAGTTTCCCGCCGTAATAGTTCCCCACCACCATATGTTTTTTTAATAGCTTTTAAAACTGTGATGTCAAATAATGCCTCAAAAAGACACCTAAAATTACTAATAACATACCATATTGCTAAAGTATTTGCTTTATATACATTACTTAGAACTTTATTTTCTTTCCTCACAAGTAATACTCAAAGTCAGTTATGGGTTATGCACCACGTTCAAATCATGCTGAACATAAAATTACCCCACTTTTTAAAAAGCAAACATTACCTTCCTTTCTAATTCACTTAATTAATCCTTTTATCAATGTTGGGCTTTTCCCCCTCCTCTTCTAATTTTTCTTCTAATATGCCTTGGGCAAAGTTCTTTGTATTACTGCAGCTTATAGATCTAATCAACCAAGGTATTAAAGGATCACGATAAACATTAAAGCGATGAATCAGTGATGAACTGAATATTTAAGGTTATATTGTTGATAAAATGCTGATAACGAGGGATTGCCTCTATTTCACCACATTACTGAGTTCTGCTAGCTTCCTTCACTGCAGTTAACCCCACTCTTGAACTCATTCCATCACAGCTGAAACACTTTGCATATGTACAATGCATGCCCTCCCTGCCTTTCTATTCACTGCGAAAACAAAAAAAAAATCCCAACTATGAAAAAGTTGTTCCAGGAGGAGCAGGTGTGCAAAAGCCCTCTCATGACTCACTGCCTGCTAGTTAACTGTACAATACTGTACTAATGTGCATTTTACAAGTGGCAGTTTTTAAAATACAAGATATGGGGCACTCATCCTCTCTCCTGTTACCAAATTGCAATGTCTCCTGGACTGAAACAATACAGAGATGCAGAATAATCACTGCTGCACTATATCCACAATTTACCAGCAGTGAGAAAATTCCTACGTACCTTTCACAAAGTCACCTGAAAATAAAAAGGACTGTGTTTGGTGATACCTGTCACCACCACCACTACAATCAACTTCTCAACAAGGTGGCTTTTAAAAAACTATTTTCATTTTACCCCTCACTAAACAAGCCTTTCCCTACTACAAAGCTCCCAGCACATCTCTAGCGCTACATTCATTATGAGTAATATAGATGTTCTAGTATCACATCATAAAAGTTCAAGACTATCCCTCATCAGCTGTAGAAACCACAGTGAAACTGGAGGTAGGACTGCTGCACGTCAAGGACTTTCCAGCCTCTGAAAGCAGAACATAGAACTGCAGTGGTAACCAGATTGCAATCTCCCCCTGTTACTCAGCTCAGCATGATCTTTGTAGTCTTCCTCTCAGGGGAAAAACAAGAGGGTTCTTTAAACGTAATACCTTATGTAGGTCATTAGGCAAGAAAGGACTATTTCTGTCATCCACTCTGATGTCCTATACTGCAAAGGCTACAGAATGTTCCTGAACTGTCTCCTGCCTACAGTCTTATAGAAAGACTTTCCCACTTGATTTTGAGACATCCAGGTTATCTTGGTGCCCAGCAGAACAGTCTGAGTGGTTAAATATCCTTATGTACCACAAATTAAGTCTGAAATAATTTTTCCATGTCCTTGAATCATGCTACTATTTCAGAGTAATTTGAAATTTATTCTGGCACTAAGGTGTACAAGTAACTATCACCTTTTACATGTGCACTTAAAAAACGCTGTCAGAGGCATTAAAAGGCAGAAGGTATGTTACAGTGCTGAATATCTCAGAAACCAGGGATTACGGTGTTGGCACAAAGACATACACTCAGCACGTGAGGGAGGGACCATGTGGGTGCTGTATGGCTCAAAATCAGAGTTGCGATCCAAAAAAAGTTACCTCCCGATCTTCAAATTAAAGATGAAGTGAAGAAAGAAAATAAGGAGTTCCTGGGAAGAGTACAGCTGTAATACTTGATTACATTCTGTACTGAAGCAGCATTCAATTGATCTGATAAAGTTAAAATGCTGCAGGCTCACACTTATCTGCTGTTTCTGTTTGAGAGATTTGTCTGAAAGATTAAAAGGACCCTGTGAATTCGAAATTGAGTCCATTTCAAAACAAGAGTTGAAAGTTTTTTCAGTTATTTCACATCCTCCTCCAATCCAGACCCCAGCCAATTTTTACAGTTTCTGAAATTTTGCAAAAACTTTGTAAGAACGTTTTCCTACTACAAAGATGTTTTTTTTCCAGTTACTCTTACAAGTAAGAAGTGAAACCAACTGGTCAACAACAGAAAGCAAATGATGGAAAAGACCATGTCAAACCTACAAAGCCAGCAACTACGAAAACACCTATTTCTTTCTAATCACTCTGTTATAGTAACTACAGCCCCAACCCTGTCTAACCTTCAGAGTGTGACTTGTGCTGTCCTCAGGACATATGTAGGAACATGAGGTTCCACAGATGAGGCGTCACTGCCTCTTTATAAATAGCCTGTTTTTACAGAGCACCATCACTCTTTTTTTCAGTTACTAATTTAAGACAAAATATTTCAGATGTGGTACAAATCATGTAGACCACTGAATGCTTACTTAGAGGTTTAAGAAAAAACAATGAATGGAAAGTAATTTAAACCAATGGGAGCTGAAGATCTCCTGCTTCTCTGAATGTGGTGACTAATGACAAAAATATGGAGCTGGGTGCTCTGCTTTACAAGCCCAACGAAAGAGAGTAAGTGCCTCCTATTCAGCCAAACCAACCATACCAGTAAAAAGCTCAAATCTGACTGAATTTAACTTTCTGATGAATTTGGTTCAGTACAGATTTTTGAGGGGCAAAGATTTGTAATAAAAAGTCTGCTCATTCTTGTATCATATTTATCCTTCAACCCCACTGTTAAATTATTTTTTAACTTGTAATCAGCAATCTATTGCTCTACAAGTTAATTCCTTTGGAGGGGAAAAAAGTAAATATGCTGCTCCTTTCTTCACCAAGAAAGCTCATCAACAAAGTAACTTGGCTAATTTTCCATAAATTCTCCTCCTGAATTTGAAGTATGTGCTATAATCGCTTATTTCAATAAGAACACTTTTTTCCAGATTGAGGTGTAATTTAGGATAGCCACAGGACACGAGTGGATGGGCAGTTCTCCTATCTTGTCGTGGGTTCAGGGCTGCCTAACTTGTATGCAGCTTCGATTCACAAGCCAACCTGCCCAAACTCTTTGCAGAGAGATGCTGCTCTTCAGCTCGGGCACATCTCCACACAGCTGCCTACTCCTGTCCAGGCTGGGGTTGATTTACATCCAGCTCACAGAGAAAAGACCACTGGAGACTGCAGCCACACACACAGATTTGCCCCCAAGGAGATGAAAATGCAGGACATTTCTTTCACTCCACTATTTTCGGAGAATTCTCTTCACACCTAAAACTGGATGAAGCACTTCAGTGTAAAACATGAATATGTCCACATTAACAGCAGTATGCAATATCACAACACACATGGTAAACATGCAAGAAGGCCAGTGGAAATTTTCTGCAAAGTTTTCTCACATTTTTAAAAGCACATAAACCCCAAGTAGATTATAAATAAAAATGTAGACAGTTAAATAAGCTGGTGATAACATTAGACTTTCCAGTTTTATTCTTTCTTATACTACTGATTGCTTTTTTCTCCTGGACAAAAAGCTAATGATGAACAAGCAGTTCAGAAGCTTTGTCTTCAACTGCTCTAGACAGTAAAATTTTCCAGCATTGTCTTATTACACTAAGTGGATGAAAATGAAATTTAAATGAAGAATTGTAGGTAGCCTTCCACTGAAGTTACTGAAACGTAACTTCATTATAACATATTCATTATCTACAACTTCTCTGCTCTCAGTAATGACATGCAAAGTTGTATAGAATCCTCTGAATATGGACGATGTTTTCTACATACTAGGATTACTGTTAGCAAAGAAATGGCTAAACAAAGGAATATTATTCCATAAACCATAAATGAATCCCATTTTTGATATTATAGAAAAATACTACTGTTTTCTAGACTCCATTTGTCAGGACTGTTCCATTAAAACAAGAGGGTTTACATCAATTCCACCTTGCTGGCCAGCGCACATTTGTTTTAAGTGTAAAGACTGGCACTGCAGAACAGCTACACTAACTCATGACCTACACCACCTACTAATATGCTATACAGGAAGTGGTTAAATATGTAATTAACTACCAAAACTTCTTGCTTAGAGACATAGCAAAGTCTTCAATACACTAGCCCTTACATAAAGGATGTATCTTCATGTGTTCCAGCGTAGTTAGTGAGGGTGCAGGCAGAAACAAAAAAAGGGTGAAGAGCCCACATCATGCAAGAGGTCACATCACAAAAATTAGTTTTCTTTTGGCCTTCAATCCATAATCCTACAGAAACGGAGTAGGGAGACTGCAATGCTTTTTAGTGCAATGATGTCTATTTTCAGGACATCTCATGATAGCTACTGGTAAATTATATCAATTTTCTGTGCAGAGTTGGCCAAGCAAAAAGCAGATCCCCATGAGAGCTGTGCTGACCACACCACAGTCGAGCTTTAAAGATCTGTCACAGAACTCCTTTAGTACAGTACAGCCAAAGCCCATGCTACTGTCCTTTCATTGCACTATGAATGTGATCAGCTAATGAAGGTTTTGTTGTGAAAACACTGGCACAGGAGTTAAAAAGAAAAACAAACCCAAAAAATCAAAAACCAACCAAAAAATGGAATCAAAACAAAAAACCCCAACACAACAAAAAATATCAATCTTTAATTGTGCTCCCCTCAGTTATGACAAGGTGAGCACACTGACAAAACACAGAAGAGACTTACAGGAAAAGGTGTGAAACACTTCTGTCTTTACTGGCACCACTTGAATCAAGAACAGGCACTAACAAGCAATGGCCTTGAGGAATTTACTTGTGTTCCCTTGCCAGCCTCTCCCAGCAGGAGTTGCCATGTGGGGATTTGTACTAGAAGAAAGCCCAGATGCACATGGTAGGATGGGAGGGAGGGGAAGGGACGTGTGTGTGGGGGGAAGCTTTAGATGAAATTAAAATCTGATGATCAATGAAATCAGAAGGTTTGATGGAAAGGAGATATTCCATTTCCTGTGTAACTCCTCATTGCTTACCTCCTTGTCATGCTACTGTGTGACCTGCCACACCTTTCTAAAGTATCACTTGTATTATTATCAATACAGATTGCATTGGAATGCAAGGATCTGGCTCAGCTGAAGTAAATTATTTTATATCTGAATATACCAGTGATATTTCATTCATTGGCACATCATTGCTGTCAAAATAAGAAAGAGGAAGGCAAGCAGATCATTTGCCTGGGCTAATAATTTTTCATAGGAGTTTTGCAAGGTTATATGAAATCAGCTTTCCCAGCTTCTTTTCAATTTGCAAGGCTAACTGCCTAGGCTACCTCAGCCAATGCTGATTACTTTCCATTGAGTCATGCTTATACTCATTCATTACAGAGATGCAACTGTTCCAAATTCCAGCCTTTCCCAAGAACTGCAGATGAACTACACACATACTTAGGAGAAAGATGAGGAGTGGCATGCACCAAGGCAGAGGCTGTCTGTGTGCCACTCCTCCCTCCCATTCTTTCCCCATAAAAGAGCAAGAGATAACACCAGAATTAAAATACATTAAGAAGTAACACTAGAATTGGAATACATTAACCCTGCTCCTCATGAGAGAATCTGTAGGGCAATAGTTCAAAGACATAATGCAATAACAAGAATGCCATTTAAGTTCAAAAAAATACTGAAAAGACACGGCGTACATTTTCCCAACATCCTCAGAAAAAGAATTTGCTGTGAGAACCATAGACAAATACAGTTGTACAATCCCAGAATGATTAATCACTCTTCTAATCTTCACACTGTGCCTCCACAGACCATTTCTTTGATTAACAGATTTGAATTTTTTCCAGGGGAAAAAAAAAAAATCCACAAGAAAGTTCATCCAACACCTGAACATAACACTGTTCCTATTAAAATGGAAAGTTTTACGTTGACTGTTAAGGAATTAAGTTCTTAAGAACAGAGTATTCTAGAGGCATTGAATAAGGAGTCACATGAACAGAAAAAACAGGAAAATTTCACTTGTAGAGTGAAGTGGAATAACTAAGCAGCCTCATGCTTTGCAAGAGAAGTGGAGCAATTGAGCAGCTCAGGCCTTGCTTCATGCTAGAACTGCACCTCAGGGAAGAGCTCAATTAGTCTGCATGAGGGCAGTGAGGTGGGAGGTGCAGGAAAGCTTACTGCTCAAGTGCTGGCAGATAAAAATGGTGCCAAAATTATCCCACAAATTTGGGGATAATCAATCAAATCAAAATCAATCACACTTTGAAGCTGGGATTGAAATGTAGTCTGTCTTGAGTAATTCCATACAAATTTATGCTGCTATGCAGTAACGCCCTATACAGATACACGACACTTGCTTTCAGTTTGGAAAATTCATGATTTATGTACTTACTTTGACCTGAGGGTACGACTTTTTGTTCTTTTCACTAGAAGCACCAGGAAGTCCACCGTGTGAAGGTCCTTCACATACGTATCGGAAACGAAACCCTCTCTGTGGAAATAAAGGAAAAGAAACTTGAAAGCCCTTAGAAACAAAACTAAAAGAAAAATAGCACATGCACACATGAACATGCACACACATAACTGAGACTTGCTCAGATACAAAAGTTACAACTGTTCATCCCTGAAATGCTAAGCGATGGTTAACAAAACACAGCTGAACTGCAGCCCTGGAGACACTGTTCTATTCTCACTCTTACACACAGTAGCAACCTGAATTTGTTCTTTCAGTTAAGTGAAGATACTTTAAAGCAGAGATCCATTTATACTCTCAAAACAGGATAAAAACTAACGTACAGAATGCAAGAGCAGATACTCTCTCCCATGATTGTTGCTAGGCAGACAAAATCGAAGCTAATAGTAAGGAAGCATCAGAAGCATCCTTATTCTTGTCAGTGTCATAAAGGAAAGAACACTGATGAAATAGAAGAAATGCTTCTTCCTTCTGGGAAAAGTGTATGAAAGGTGTCCAGAAACTGCACAAAAGCTTCAGGGGACTTTGGCTGGGTTTTCATCTCAGTTACATAAATAGACATCTGAACATACTTCAGAGAAGTGTAGGATATTGGCAAACAGTCCAGAGCACAGCTCTCCACTTATTCTGTTTTTATTTATGGGAAATAACATCCTCTTTACTTAACACAGTATCTATAAGGCACAAGAGATGCAACTCTTATTTGGTAACTCTAAACATGTATTTCATGTGATCCTCAATTTTGCTTTCAGGTCTACCCTCCAGTCCTGCAATTTCTAGCAAAATCCCCATCTTGTACAGAGCTTCCAGTGTTTCTTCAAACAGCACCAGTTAGTGTGGCACCCTTTGTCAGGAGTCATTCAGCTTCTTTCTAATAGCAGACAACTCTCAATTTGAAGTGTGTATTAGGTGAAAGCAAACTACATGATTTACAATTACTCTGTAAACATCAGCCTCAATACCTGTCTCTCTAAAGCCTTTTCAGGTTAAGAACTTGTTTCCCAGGCAAATGCAAATATCTGAATTTTATTCAGATACTGACCAACCGCCTTCCTAAGGTGAACTAAGTGACCAAGAGTACTGCAAGTGAAGTGCCCACCAATGATGATCTTGAACTCAAGCTGTCCAAAAGGCAAAGCAACCTCTGCAGTCAGGACACAGGAGGCGATACAGTCTCTCTTCACCTTGATGCATTCAATCCAACAGATCAGCAGTCATCTGAGCGGCCTTCCTCAGTCTATTGCCTTTGCTATCCTAGCTGTGTTTTCACACATGCAGTCTTACTCCCTTCATCTGTCTGTTCCAACAGTGATCACAAGTTCACCACTCTGCTGATGAATCACCCTCTTCACTCTGTTAAAAATCCTTGCCCTGCTTGCCACATGGGTATTCCATGAGAGGAGCCACTTGCTGAGAAGTCACACATGGGTACAATAGTTTCTCCTTACATACTCTGTCCTGCCGGCCCCACCATGCAAAGACATGGTCTCATTTGGAATGAACTAAAACAACCAGAAAGAGGCAGCATATTCTTCCAAGAGCTCACAGTACACTGCTCTTTCATTTATGACCATGATGAAGAGTCCCTATTCCTAGACGTATGCTTGAGCACAAAAAATGTCTTTGGTGTCTGTTTGCAACCAATATTCTCCACTGCCTCCTGCCAGGAAGACTGGATCATGTTATGCTTCTGCAGAAGACCAAGAGGAGGGTGACACTCCCTAGGGCAGACAGGAAAGGCGCCTCCATACCCTCACAGCTTCAGGAGGAATCCCTGCAATTGCTGGTGCCATTGGCTGAAGGGGAACAGCACCCAGGTGATACTGCAGGGCAATCTTTACCCAGCAATTACTTTGTACATCAGCTGCATGAAAAGTAACCAGTGTATTGGGATGACTTTATGCTGTCAAATGAGTATAAGTCAGTGTTTGCTAAACAGTCAGAAAAAAAGTTACATTCAAGCACTTATCTTCATTTTTCTTGGATTATTCAAAACAGACAACCATAAGAAAAGGCATCTCAAACGACAAGTGAATTTCTTTACAATAACAAAGCACAAGTCAGAAGTTCCTGTGATTTGGGAATGAAGTGCTTTTTTTTCTTTCTTATGTTTCAAGAAATTTGTCATGAAACAAATCCTAAAATTCTTCCATGTTTGGTCTGCTAGTCTATATTTCCAAATACTGGGGTACTGTAAAAGTCAATTCTAAGATGAAAAGTCTATACTTAGAAAGACATATTTTTTAAAATCCTCAGGGTTTTTTTGTATTATGACACTTCTGTGGAGACACAAAGATGAAAACAGAACAAAACAGGAAATAATTTAACTACAAAAGTAAGAGTTAGAACTGCTCATGTTCAAGTGCCACATTTGCTCTGAGAGTTCAGCCTTTTCTGTACCCTTTTTTATTCAAAGCTGAATGTAGTAATTTGTTTTCAAAATGTAGTCTTGTTCTTACCTGTTTTGGCTGTTCTATGATTTGAAGATACGGTCCATCTGCTAACATAAAAGAAAGAAAAGTATTAATGGAAATTATATTTCTATTACTATGACGTGTAAGTTGCAGGTGTAAAGTTATGTTCTTGAATGTCTTGAGATAAAATTTTTGAAAGCACCTAAGTCTCTTCAGAACTTAAATTTCAACAAATAATTTAATAACTTGGCGGTCTGTCATTTCCAACATTGCTGAGACCAGTGGAGTAAGAAGAGGATTGACTCAAAAAAGTTAATTTTAGCTCAGAGGGCCTAAATGGGCAACTGATCACTCAGTTAAAACTTTTAAGCATGAATAAGAATAGGATCCTCCCCTTGCCACTGACAAGCAGTCTGGCCTTCTTGAGCTAAAGTTAACTTCTGTATTTAAACCCCTTGGGCTCTAAAAACTCACAAGCTTTTGGCCCTAGGGCTTCCTATTGAATAGGTGCTTTTGAAAGTCTAGAGACAGCCAGTGGGAAGCTCTGAGGTATGGGAATACAGGAGGAATTCAAGCTGTCTCAACATGCCCTAACAGTCAGAACTGCTTTTAAAAAAATCCTGGAATTGAGAAGACTAAACAATTTACATTCTTTTAATAATTTCAGATACACTTTTAAATATAATGTTTTACTGCACTGCTAAAAACACTGAATACACTCAATTTGATTACAGATGCAAACTCCGTGTTGAGATCCATCCTCAGTATGGTGCCAATACACAGAATTATGTTCTACTAAAATTATACTTACTTCTTTTAAAGAAGGCTTCCTTAAACAACTTTCAGTCTTGTAGAGTGGCTAACTTCATATATAAACCTCATTCAAAATTCACCAGTTTAAACAGCCTTTGAGCAGGCCCTAAATCCAATGAGAACTCAGTGCCACCAGAGTTAAGAATTCATCACCTGATCAAAGCTTACCTCCAACACTGATCATTTAGATTATTTACATCAGGAAGGAAAGCTCCCTAGGTGTGTGGCTGTGAAATACCTCTTTAAATTCAAGCCACTCCTGAGCCTGAAAATCACAGTTCCAAGTGGTATGATTTCTTTCCTGCCTCTTGCTAAGCAGACAAGAATATTTGCACTTCAATGCTAAAAAATCAGCTGTTTTCAAAGCAAACCCCAAACAACAGCTTCACCATGAATACTTACATAATATTTTGCCACTCATATTCCTGTTGGAATTCTGTATTGTCACTTCTATTCTGTTAAAGGTATTAATGCTACAGAATCAAGCAAGCTCTCTGGGACACGTGAATCCTCCAGAGCAGAAAAGCCACAGTTATGAGGCAGAGCCAGCAGGCACACAAAGCATTCCATGCCCTGCCACAGCCAGGTGTGATATGCCCCCGAACAACTGCACCATCTGCAAGTACCACACCATCCAGCTACCTCAGCTACAGAACTACATACCTGCATCAACTTTTATTTCCCAGTAAGCCCAGTGTTCAGTGATAATTAAATATAGCAAGGGATTAATTAACTTATGGCTTGTAGTATGACTACATGCATCCTTCCCAGCTCCTCAATACAACTTCATTTTACTAAAATGACACTACTTCATGTCATTGGTCAGCACAGGTCTCAACTGAACAAGCTTCACTCAAATGAAAGTTTCAACAAACACACCAATAGAAGAAATTAGTATTCTGCTGCTGCAGTTAGCTGACTCAGCTACTGAATTACCTTCATGCCAAAATTATATTGCAAACATCAGTCACAACAATTTTCATATATAAAGATAATTTATTTCCAAAGTCCAACATTTGTACTTTCCTGTCAACAAGTAAATAGTGCTACTTGAAGTCATGTAAAAAAGTGCCTCAAGACCATATACCATGATCTTACATTAGAAAGCATGAAAAACAGTTTGGACTTCAACTTTAAAAGACGTAGAGTAATATTTAGCTTTGGCCTTATATTTCAATTTTTGTCTGTAACAGAGTCAAGATGAACAGAGTTGGGTTTAAGCAGTATATCAGCACTTAAATTTAAGATCTCTGTTCTCAGACCTCTAACCCTCCTCGTGCTTTAGGCATCTGAAATTTTATATCCAGAAGCCTTGTATTTTATGGGCACTGGCAGAAATAATGCACCTAAAATACAACTGTGTAGTTCAACTTTCAACTAAGCCTCGAGGGCATGACCTGCCAAGTAATTGTTCTTTGGCTGTTCTCCTCTTAGGAATTCATTTTCAAGGCATGTATGTTGGGTTAGTATTGGCACAAAGTACTACCCCCTTCTCTCAAACATGAGCCAGAAAAAGAAGCTTCCTTATCCAATGGCTAACTGGCTACAGAAGTACCCCAGGATGTAGCAGACCCAAGTCTCAACTTTTCCTCAGCACAAGGAAATTCAAATTCTTAAGAAAGGAATATACACATATTGGAAAGCTCACAGGAAATTCTTTATACCACTGAAATGGCTTGATCTTATACGGCACTTGTAAAAACTCAGAAAAATTGAAAACTTAGAGCTTTGATTCTTCTTCCCCCTTGGAAAAAAGCTTATAAAAAGCAGACAAATACGCTGTTAAATAAAGCAAAATATCTTACACACTAACACTAGAAAAGTGTAAAAAGATGAAGTACAAATGTACAAAGGCAAATTAGATGGCTCTTATCATTAATCCACATTATATAAAGCATATACCAATGTATTTAAAACCCAGTTTTGTGAAGTCTTATTTCAACCCTTGGGTTTTGTGACTAAGCATTTTCTTTTACAATGACTAAGTAATTTTCTGGTATAGCATCTGAACCAGATCCAAATAACAGTACAGAAAAGGCACTCTGATGCAAGGCATTTAATTACATCTGAAATGCTATTTAAAAATAAAGTAGCAATGTTCAAGAAAACATCAAGGCATCAATGGCATATCATTTTGATTACAGAAAGGATTTTACTCCATGAAAGGTCTCATTCAGCTGTCTTCACTAAATTCCAAATACTCCCCAGAAGTACACTAGACAGCCTAACACTGGCTATGTGTGGTTCCTTCTTTTCTCATCCTTTCCCATGGGGAAAAGACATTTAGTGTTTTGCACATGGAAGTCTTTAATATTTTGCTTCTATTACTAGGCATGTCTGGTCTAAGCACACAGAGAGTAGGAACCTGAAGATGAACAGCTTGTAAGAGAAACTAATAATGACAAGATTTGTGATGATCTTTTGCACCTCTGTTGTAGCCCAGAAGGTTGCTTACTTCACATTCTTGTTTAACAAGCAACCCGCTTTTAAATGTTAAACAACCACAAGAAGGAACACTACTTAATGCATAGCTGAAGTTCTACTTTTGCCCTGCAGAGTGGTTTCAGGCACACAGACATGGAGCTGGCCTCTACACAGGGATGACTCTCACGGTTGCCAAGAGCCAAGTTCTGACATGAGTGCTCCTCATGATTTGCCTGGCATTTCTGCAGCCAGGAGAGCCAAGAACTGCAACTAAAACACGCAGTCCTCCAACCTGGAGGGGCTTTGGTGCAGACTGCCACATCCTGGGTATGCTTCAGGGCTTCTTTTTCTATCTTCTCACCTCAGTTGCCACAGACCGACACGCATTCCACTGCCGCCCCTCCAGTCTGAGTCACAGTCCCACTTCCCCACGTCTTCTTCAGCTGCTGAGTTTCTTCATTTTCCTTCCTGCCTGAGTCAGAGGTCCTCCTGCCTCTTGACACTCCCACCACTCACATTCTTTCTTCCTCTTGACAGGCCTCACCCTACATACACACTTCCAAAGAAGCACCCATCTTAGGCTCCCTCTCGGTTACCTCTTCCCACTGTAACAAAATCAAGGAAAAAGGGATCTGTGAGGTTGGTGGGATATCCATGCAAGCCCGGCAGCACTTTTGGACTAGGGGAGTCCTTTATTTAACAACTTCAGTACCTGAAGCCATTCAATCTAACCTGCAACAAGCTCTGGACAAGTCTTCCCCCTCTCCTCTGTTTGTGGATCCCCCAGAACAGGCACCTCGACCTCTTAACTGATGTTAGGATGGACATGGATGGAAACACTCGTAGTCTCTAGGTTTTGATTGTTAAATCCCACAGCAAGCCTCTTGTGTCCATCCTGGCAGGGGTACCTTGCTGCCAAAAGCCCAGACTCAAGACCTAGCTCCTTTTCCTTCCTGAAGGCCCGCTGTAGCATTTGCACCTCCTCCCTCTCAGGGGTTCCAAGAACTCTCTCTCGAATCTCAGCTCTTCAGTGTTCAAAGCACAATGTTTAAAGACAGCAGCACATGGGCTTTGCTTAACCTCTTCCCTCAGTTCCCTCTTCAAAACACAAGCACAGAAGATCTAGAAAGAACGCTAGAAACAGTATGCAAGTCTGCTCAAGATTCTGAGGATTAGGCCCACTGCTGGGGACAGGGAAAATGAACACTCATCTTAGTTTTGGCAATGGTCAGGCTTCCCTGAATCTCTAATAATATATCCCTCTGAAAAAACATGAAATAAAGATTTTTTAAGTGCCTTCTTTTCCCCTGTATGCCCTTGTCATTTCTCAACAGTGCCACAAAGGATTGGACAGAGGAGGTTAAAAGTATATCAGAAAACTAATTTTAGCAGCCTCCAGGCAATAATGATCAGCTCCTGATGGCTCTGCTTCCATTTCCAAGGTTTAAAAACACACCACTTTAATGTCAAGAGCTAGTTAGATCAGAGCCCTAGACCACAAAACAATTAAGCAGTTCCCAAAACCACCTCTAACTGGCACACAGGTTGCTGTGTTCTGTGGTTTTAGGTGACCTTGCACAATTAGGAGGGAGTAAGAAACACCCAAAATTATAAACTACTTTGCTCAGAGCTCTGCCCATTTCCTCTCCAATGTAAAGCATCACTTTGTTTTCTCCATTACACACTGGACATCCCACCGATGTCTCTTTGCTTTTACATTATCTAAATACATGCCATTGATAATCCCCCCTTCATCCCCACCGCCAATGAGAATCAGTACCTAACTTGTTATAGATATGCCTTTTTTTCACCAAAGGCACACAGAGACTACTTCTCTTTCTAGACTTAACGCAAATGTAGAACTTGAACCACATAACTATCTTCTACAGCTTTAGAGCCTAATTTTTATTTAAAACTGACATACATGAGAGAGAAAAAGAAGGGAGCAAAGACATTTGAGCACTAACAACATCACTGAGAAAATCCTTGTCCCAACATCTCCAAGGCTTTCTACTATTATTGTAAATATTAACAGAACAGGAGAACATCTGTCATCAGAAAGTCCCCAAATTCCCTGGCTATTTGTTGATTCAGGTATGCTGGCATGATATGGCAATCTACGGTTATATATTAAACCTGTCTGCCAACGTAATAGGTCTGGCGCTGTGCATTTATGAATGCATAGACTGAAAGATCATTCAACTGTCCTAGAGAAAAATCCTTTTTAGAATATTTATTTCACTCTTTCCATATCTCAGTGGGAAGTATTTTTGGAAAATCCCGCATGAATTTTTAACTAACCTTGCTGTGTAGAAAGACGTAATTCGTTAGTTCCTGCTTGGAAACCACTACAGCAGAATATATCAATTCTAATTATCTTATAACTGAAGAACTAATCCATAGTAACAACACGGCATAGTTTCAAGCAGGGGAGGAAGCAAGCACTGTAGTGATGACTCAAAAAACAAATTGACTGTGGTATCATCTGATCCTGTTGAAATGATCAACCTTTTTTAAATCTTAACTTTTTGTTTGTGATAACCTGAAATCCAGAATCCTTTACTGAATCCCATTTTGTAGACAAGGAACTAGCCACCTATAGTGCAGCAGTAGACAAGAGCAGTGGCACTTATCAGAAAAGGCCTTTTTCTAAGCAATTTTGCAGATTAAGGACAGAGCTAGACTTAGCCCGGTTTTCTGTGACTGCAGAGCTCAGTGAATCCTTGACTCCCTTACAGTCTTGAAAACAGCTGTTTTATACTTTAGACAGGACACAGATATCTGAAAAGTAAGTTTTATATGTATGAACAATTTGCATGGAATGAGTCTGGAAGGAGAAGTACAGAGTAAGCTTAAAAGGTATACGTAAAAGAGCTCCTTATGGGAAAATTGCCATAACCTTATTTGTTCCGCAGAAACTCTGGGAGAACAATGAAAAAAACCCCCTTGGTATACAATGCACAGGTCATTTAATCTTACACAGATGAATCTTACAGAATAATTTTATGTGCCTTAATAAAAATACTCTGCAAACAAATGATTGCAACGTTAACTTGTTGGATGTTTGTCCATATCTGTCAAGAGCTTTGCTCTTCAGGACATTTTATCTAGAAAAAATTATCTGAACCATATATGTTTCTTGATCCTTCCTCGTTACTACTCAGAGAAGAAAACTAAAGTGTGGTTTAAACAAGGAAACACTGAAACAGTAAGCACGCCTTCATTTTTATCTTAAAATCAGCATTTATTGTTACTTCAGAGTGGAATTTTACCTACGAAGGAAAACGCTAAATGTTTATTTCATTTTACCCTTCAGACTTTCACTGCTGTCAAGCGTATGTACCAAATATTACAAACAGAAGCTGGTTTGCAGCTTCAACTAAAGAAAGTAATTTGCAATACAGAAGATACCAGCTACATCCTGACACAAGTCAAACATAACAACAGAAAGTTGTCATGTTAAAAGACATTATTAGCTATATTGGAGATATATATTTTGAGAAAAACCTCATAAGCTTAAATAAAAATTTATTTCCTTTTTCCTTTCATTTCACTGTTCTAATAAACTAAGCAGGAAAAAAGTACTTTTCAAATTCATGCAAGAAGTAATATTTATATAGAAATTTAATAAGCAAAATCAGACCAAGGTTGATCAAGTAGCTGATACTGGCTGAGATATAACAGACTTGTGTTTGTTATTACTGTTCTGGAACCATACTGTAAGAACTGCATATCAGACCTCTGCAGAATACTATTTCCTTATTTTCTGTAGTCTGTTGCAAAATTTGACCCTGAACTTTCAAACTAGTGTTGTTATTCAGAAAATTGACAGATATTTCTACTACCACACTGCCACTTTACAGGAAACAGAGAAGTTACCCAGAAGGAAAAACACAGGAAGTTAATATTCTCTACATTGTATTAGTGAAAAACAAGCACCTACTACAACAAATGAAACAGCGTTCAAAAGGAAAATAAGTACATGTTGCAGTCTGCAAATTGGCAATACAAACATGTAGGTCACTGAAAGTGCAAATTTAGAAAAAAACCCCAACAATATAATTCATAAAATCAGGTCACTCAAAGCTCTTTGGTCACTGCCCTGGTTAGAGCTGGGAAACTAAGTTGAAACTTTCAGTTTCTGTACAAGCCAAAAGAAAATCAGATTTGCCGCACTGCTGAAAGTTTCATGTGGGTAAGAAAGAGATGCAAAAAAAAAAAAAATCTAGTTGACAACCTTGCAATCTAGTATTATGAAATACAAGACTGGAAACAAAAAAGCCTCTGAAAAGAAGTTTCAAAAGAAAACAAACAGGAAGAATCAGCAGGACAATAGCACCACGAAACAGTAGCGGTTCCTACCTGTTCGTATTGGTAAGTCTGAAGTGATGTAATTTGTAGTATTAAATAATGCATTCATTCCCATGAACTGATCCACTGCAAACATCTAAATTGAAAGAAAATACACTCTTCATTACTATATATATACATAACTGCATAAAGTATCTATCAGCAAAGAATTTCAAAGTTCTCTGCAAATATTGGGACTGCAAACACCTTCCTGAATTACAGGAAGATTTTATAGCTAATTTATTTTTGCTGGTAACAACAGTGCAAGCTGAGCAGATAGCAATGACCCAAGTTCCACCAGTATCATGAGACCACACCAACCTCAGCACGGTTCCTAAACATCCATTTTGCTTACATGCACTAACAACTATATATTCAAAAGAGCTTACACAGTAAATTTTGAAAATCTGACACTAGATGTCTTGCCCAAGGCCTTGCTGAGAACCTGTGAGTTTTCATTTTCACTTTTCTGATTAAACCTCACTAGGCTACATTGCTTATGTGAATATATTGACAAGCTCCAATGAAAGAAAACACTATACCCAGGTTAAAGTTTAATTTTTTTATTTTTTTTTTTAACACTGACATGTCTTAACTCACTGTAATTGTTGCCAGATATAAATCTACCTTCTTCCACAGAGAAGCAAGCATAAAGGAGAAAATACTTGCTCTTTGAAAATTAAGGTGAGCGGAAATGATTTGTTCTTTATTTAAACTTTTCACCCAAGCACCATTCTCAAAGCTCAGACCTAATGAGATCAGGAAGACCTGATGAAGAGCTGACCTGTGGATCTCTATGAGCAAAGGAACATTTTAGTCACCAATGCCAATGCAACTATAATAAAAAATTACATAAAAGGGCCTTTTAGGGCATAAGGGGCTTTATTTTAAGAAGAAGTCCACTGCCCACCACAGAAGAAATTTCACAGGCAGGGCATAAAAGTAAGTAATTTTTGCAATTGCTTATTTCAGTGGGCCTAGCTTTCCTTTTCATGTCAGTGACAGGGCATTTTACAGGTCACATAAAACCACCTTAAGGGAAAAAAACCCCTAGATTTCCCCAAATCTGATTTCAGCCAATGCAGAATGCTTTTGTATGTTTGTGTTGTTAAGCCTAGGAAATGACAGGAGAGTATGAGAGAAAGCCTGAATGAAGAGCTAGGAGAGGATACAGGGATACTGAAAACATACAAATCCACTTACCTGGGGATCAGATACTCCCATAATATAGGAATCTTCTCCTGCCATTTTAAGTCCTGAAACACAAAAACATGATTAGAACTTTATTTTTTTTCAATGTTCCACAATATAGAAACCTGGAAAATGTAAGCCCCATCTCTGACACTTCTTATTTTACTCATAACATTAGTGATTTTTAAAATGCTTTTAAAATTCCTCAGTATTTGGAAGGGACAGTGTAAGGACAGGATAGGCTACAGCTAGGATTTTCCATTGCCTACTTCTGAGCAACTAAAAATTACAGTTAAAGTCCTAAAGTCAAAATTTCTTAGACTTTATGAAAATCATTACCATAGGCTAGCAAAAGCAGGATCTTGTATTCCTACACAATAAATAGAGCATTCTGAGTATTCATGAATGAACCAGAACAGTTTTCTGCTTGAGAAGTATTACTAAATGCAAGTTAAAGATGCCCAGAAAGAACATCCAATATTTTTTTAAATTTTATAAATACAAACAAGGAGTCAAACATCAACAAATTTTGGACACCTTTATTTCCAGAGGTCCACAAGTCCATAGCACCCATGATGACTCAGTGCCGACAATGCCAATTGTGGAAGTACAGCATTCCTAACCCTCTCTCACAGGTCTACATCTAAATGCCTGACACAGGGTAACTTTAGCTTGGCTTGGTTTTCCAGGGGCCAGTAGCGGGCCAGGAGCCTGTGAATTTTTAGGAATTTATAAGGTCTATTAGAAAATATTAGTGTTATTTCGTTTAATGTAGATGCTACTGAAAGAATTTTAATTTCACCTACGCTGATCTCACTAAATAACCCTCTCCAAGGGAACATCTGAAAATAACTGTATGACTATGTCAAGAGACTCATGGCTGCAGGTAAGCAGACACCAAATAAGGTTAATAACTAATAGAAGACAGAAACATGTCACTGGCCCTCATACTCCACCACAATGAACATGAGCCATGATTTCCAGCAAAGCAAAGAGAACTATGAAAACCTACTGCACTATCAAAGAGAGTTGCAAGCTATCACTAAATCAGTAAAGGAAAACTGAGTCACCATGTACCTTCTACAGGAACTAGAAAGGCAAATATCAGTAGGAAAATTGGAATGCTCAGGTACTTCACTTTGAGGGAGGTTCAACTGAGCTTGTTAACAAGTTCCAAAGCCAACATATAGGCACCCATCCCACACAAAGTAGAAAATGAAAAAAAAAAAATTAAAATGGAGGAATTTGAGACACGTAATACACAGATGACTTCCAGGAAAAGGAGAATCATGTGGATAAAATTGTTTTTTAGCGTAGGAAATATGCACCAGGTTGTAATTAATTTTTAGAGAGAAATATTTACTGGGCAATATTTATTTGTAGTGTTTAAGCAAGTATCAAATAACTGGTCATAAGATTTCAGCCAAAAATTAGTAACAGATGTAACAAGCGGCCAATGCCATCCATGCTGTATTCCCTCACCTAATACATCAGGATTAGAGCAATATAAAAAATACCAATCATATTATTTCATAGGCACATTCACAAAGCATAATGTTCATCAACAACCTGCTGTTGTTATTATTAATCTTTATGGAAAAAGTCAACACAGAAGGCATAAAACAACCCTTCAGCATGCAACAAACTTTGTTAAGATGTCTTTATTTGACTTCTGTTCCACAGAAAGAAAATAACTCTCATCGCCAATTGACAAGTTACTGAAATCACTGAAGTAACTATAATTTAGTTTTTGCCAAACACTTCCTAATGAAAGGTCTCAGTGTTACAGAAAACAACCTGAAGACCTCAACAGCCAACATTTTTTACAAAGCATCAGAAAATACGTATCCTGTTGATACACCCAGCTTAACTAACTGTCAGTGCAAATGCCGTGTTTCTTCCGCATAAACAGAATAAAAGCTGGTCCTAAAAGTCTTGTTTTGTGATCTCTCATATTTAAACACTTACTATTTCATGAGTCACATATGCAAAATTTTGTTCCAAAATACCTAAAGTACCCAGATAACAT
This sequence comes from Anabacerthia variegaticeps, assembly GCA_035583185.1. NCBI lineage: Eukaryota > Metazoa > Chordata > Aves > Passeriformes > Furnariidae > Anabacerthia > Anabacerthia variegaticeps. The sequence continues at coordinate 23,519,953 of JAWWEW010000131.1, read as the reverse complement.
GGTAAATGTGCTTGTTCAAAAAGAAAAAATATTGTTCTGAGGAGCTAATATGAACAGCACCTGCCCACTTGCCTGTTTGCTAAATGTATAATTTCTAAAACTTTCAAACAAAGCATCTCAGCTTTTTTCTGTAAGCCCAACAGCATAAATTTAATAGCATATCCTATTGCCTTTCCCTCTATTCTAGATTCTCAGACTGTGCCACCCTCCCTCCAGCAGAACTCTGGGAGAACAGCAGTTCTCACACCTGCTACGCTTCCTGGTCACATCTACAGTTCTACAACACAGGACTTTCCAACAAAGAGGAAAAATATCTCAGAGGCAGTATTTCTGAAAACTTTTTCATTTAAAGTCCTTTGATGTAAAAATTAAAATCCATACAGAAACTATGTCTATCTGAATCAGTCCTTCAATTTCACCTTATCAAGCAGACATTTCTGCCTTTTTGGATGGTGCAGTGAACAATGTCATGACCACAAAACAGCAGCCATTAAAGATGTCCCCACTGCAGTACTATGTTCACTCTGGGGTCCTCAGCACAAGAAGGACATAGATCTGTTGGAGCAAGCGCAGTGGAGGGCCACAAAGATGCTGACAGGGCTGGGACATCTCTCCTCTGTGGACAGGCTGAGGGGGTTGCAGTTGCTCAGTCTGGAGAAGGCTCCAGGGAGACCTTCCAGCACTTTCCAGTACCTAAAGGGGGTTTACAGGAAAGCTGTAGAGGACTTTTTACAAGGGTATGTAGTGATGGAACAAGAGAGAATAGCTTTAAATTGACAGAGGGCAGGTTTAGATTAGATATAAGGAATACATTCTTCACTTTGAGGGTCATGAGATACTGGCACAGGTTGCCCAGAGAAGGCTGTGGATGCCCCACCTGGAAGTGTTTAAGGCCAGGTTTGATGGGGCTTTGAGCAACCTGGACTCGTGGATGGCGTCCCTGCCCATGGTTTGTGGGGGGGGTTGGAACTAGATGAACTTTGAGGTCCCTTCCAACCCAAACTATTCTATGATTCTATGAACATTACACTTGGAACCAGAAAGGCAACTACCCACATACTACCCAGTTGCTGTAAGTATGTACTAATGAATATCTAACCAGGTATTAAACACAACCTCTCTCACACCAAATGCACCTGTGCCTGTTACCGGAGATCTTTTGTGTTCAACAGTCAGCTGCAGTGTCTGATGGGGAAGGTTAAAGACATTCTCTCTGGCCCGAATTCTAAGCCAGCTTTATTAGAAACAGATTATGATTTAGATGTGCAAACATACAGCTTTGTGTTTGTAAACTGACATTTGATTGCCTTTTCAGGGCCTAGGCAAAGATTAACCCAGCAGTTTCATACGACCCTCCTAAATGACTGAAAACACTCTCATTTCACTGTCCTCTTCAAAGCCAAACAAATTACAAAAACTTTCTGGGAGCCCTACCTCCAAACTAGAATTTGTTTCCTTAGGATTTATTTAGTCAACAAATCCCTACACTTTCTCTTCTTACATGGAAATTGTTGCAAATCCAGAGAGTTGATAACATGATTAAAAACCCAAAAAGACACTTGCAGAAAAACAGACCCTAGTATTTAACTGTGTGACTTTTAATTGGCCTCTTACTGCTCCAGCTTCCTACATGCACCAAGTGGTAAGATTACCATCTACCTCATGTAGCTTTGTTCACTATCTCCTTACACAGGCTGTATTACGGGCAGATATTGCCACCTCTCTCTCATCTGAAGATGAATGGATTAAAAATGTTTTGTGGAAGTTCACGTTATTATATATGCCTGCTTCCTGCATAGTCTCCAATTCCCACAAACTGTACTGCAAACTTGCATCTACAATAAAAAAATACCCCAACATCTGCAGACCACAATCAACCACAGCAGCCTCCACCCTGGAAAACATCTGAAGTCTTTCAGATAACGAGACACAGGAAACTAGACATATCAATTCACAGTATTTTGAAGTGTGAAAATTCAAAGGTGGGTGAAGGAACTGCATTTAGCTCCTTGTGCAAGAGGAAAACGTAAAATCCAACTAAACTTGTCCAAAACTGCACAGCTGTATCTACTGAGGGTACGTATGTGTGTGCATATGCGTATATGTGTGGTATTCCTTCCTCCTCACAGCAGGTCAATTGCCATTGTGAAAAAGGTTTAAAATGGGAGGAAAAAAACCCCAAACAAACAACTAGGAAGATATATATACATGCACATATATGGGAGATGATGGGGGTTCCACTAAACAACCAAGCAAACATAAGGGCAGTTACTTTGCATCACTACTCCTCCTTAATAACGAAATGATGCAAGGTACAAGTAGGCACAGCTGGAAGAACATGACTTCGCTTACTGTATTCTGAATATTTGTTTTAAAGCTTCAAAAGGATCAGGCATTTAAAATGGAAACAACATAATTTACATAGGGATACTCTCATCCAGGAACAAGAATTCTCATTGCTGTTTATGTCAAACATTTGATTTCAGAGCTCTTTCCTTTTGTTCTCCAACATGCACTGTGTCTGTTTACCTTCTAAAAACCGAGATAAATTTTCTGACCCAACTTTTTTCAGCCCCCCTGATTTTTCAGAGTTCAGATCCTTCCCTCTACTTCTCCTCTTCAACCTTCCCATCTGAATTTTAAGCATGAGGTAAGCCTGTGTGCTCTTTGATACCAGTATCCAATCCAGTACCTATGAACTTGGAATGCGACTTCCTCCTATTACCTTTCTATGGACAATCATAATCTTTATTAGCTAGTTCATAGCACTTGTGAACTGGAATTAGTCTGATGGTTTAAATAAATTTCTTCACTGAAGAACGTCCAGCACTTACTTTATGAGATATTTTACATTAACGTGTTCACATCTTTCAAGGCTGAAATTCAGAAAGCAAGCCTCAAGATGAGAAACTCAACTACTACACTTCAACTGATTTGATATACTGAAAGAACAATTCTTCCTGAAAGTTTTCTAGCAGAGTACTTTTTCTCTTTAACTTGGCTTTTGTTGTCATTTACCAGTTAGAAATAAACTTCTTTAACTGGACACTGAATGAAAGTAATGAAATTCACTGTGGTTATGCTCCTAGTCTGTTTATTTTGCCTACTAAAAATAGAGAGAAATAAGCATGAAGAAGAAGCAGACATTTGTGCTTTATATATTGTTAGTATATTTTTGCTACATCAGGGCTACAAAACATGGCTGACTATCTGACCACGGAGCACTATGATCTTAGAAACAGCACCAAGTTCTCTGAATGCCTGTAGCAGCTATGAAATACTGAGGCAGAAGCAGTAACTGCTGTACTGTACAGTCTCTACAATGAGTTTTACCTGTTACTGTTTACTTAAGTGGCAACTATCCATCCTTGAGCCTCGCACTTCTACTCTTGGCAAAACATAATCCATATCTGTATAGAGACAACTGTTCTAGACACCAGCATTTTCCAAACAGAGATGCTGGGAAAAAGTATTGTGCAATAGAGACTTCGAGTCAGGGTGGGAAGGAGGACAAGGACTGCTGAGATGATTTTGGCTACAGACCAGAGCATGCTGCCCTGACAGATCTGAGACACTGATCCAAGCTGTTCAGTCTCCAGCCTTCACCACTGCAGACCCTTCAAGTCAGGATGCTGCCCACTGCTTTCAACGCATGGCCTTTTCACCTTGCTTCTGGCCACCTCTCAACTTCATCCAGCACTTCATTTCCCTTGAAGCCAGTTATTTTTGCCCAAAATGCCAGAAGCACAGCTCCAGAATAAAAGACTTCTTATCCAAAATAAGAGATGATAAACAACTTAAGTATTCTGCAATATACAAAGTAAATAAAACCAAAATATTAATGGAACATCATGCATACTTTCAGCCACATTATTGGCATAGGTATCTCTGGCACAAAAGGAAAACAATAAATATGTTAAGAAACAGAAGAAGTGATTGCTAACTTGCTCAGGATGACAAGTCTTATCAGCTATGTTATTTTGTAGAGATTTTAACTCAGTAATGAAACAGATTTGAAATTTGCCTTTAAATGTTAAATGTTTAATACTATTTCTTCTCCCATCTATGACTTCAATACGTGGGGCTGTAGGGAGCTCTTTTAAGGAAACATTATTCTCAGTATAAAACTCAACAGTGCCCAATTTCTGCAAAAGGAAGTTGTATTTTTTACATTCCTTCAGGTGCTACAAAGACGTGCAATCTCTCAATAGAGATTGGAGTGTAATTTCTCAGTATACAAGTAAGAAAAAGTTTGTGCAGAAAGACATTTCTATCAAAGATTCTACTTTCCTCTGCAGACTTTTTCTCATCCACAGACTGCTGCAATTGCAGCAACACAACATAATCTTAAATGACACTGTTTGTTTTTCTAATATAACAACACAAATTGCCTCCTCTTCTTACTAATTAAGCCTGCTTATTATTTCCTGTTGGGTGGGACCTGGCAGTTGTGTCTGGGTATTTTTAAAATTTTAAAACTGTTGAAGTTAAAATTTTCAAACATTTTCGGCCATGAGCAGATGTATTGTTTGACAACAGTATAAAAACTACAAAATATTTAGGAAATTAAATCATTCAGAAGTATTCAAGAGATTTCATCAGTGTGATGCTCTAAATCAGAATTGTTGCATACAGAATGATTGTATGAAATCTGGAATCAAATTTATTGCAGCACATAACTACTAAATTTGAAAAAATCCCAAAAATAGCATAAGAAAATTCTGCTGGCAAAGAGTAAATGGACTGCCTGAATGGCTGCTCTATGAACTATCTTTGCAAACAGGGCTTTTGTTTTATTCCTTTTCCATGTATCAAAGTAGAGAACTAATATGTCTAGAGGAAACACTAAAATGCCATAAACATATAAACTGTTTCTCCATTATATTGTTGGAATGAAGTTAGAATGTTTTTGTTAAAACACATTCAAAGCAACTTAAACCAAAGGAACAAACAGTATTCAAATATATGGCAAACATATTCTGGTACATGTATAATGCTAAGTATATGTAAAAATACTGAGGTTCAACACAGCAAAACAGCTCTAGTAACTACATTGTATTTTAGCCACGTGGGGTGCTACTGCTACTTGAACTTACCTGAATATAAGGTTAAAAGGCTGTTATTTTTCCTACAGATCAAAAAGAATGCCTGAATGTTCTTTACAAAAAGTTCTATTTCATATAAAACTTCATGAAAGTAGAATTTTAACTTAACAATCCACGCATACCCATTTCATAAGCCTTAAGTGTAATGACTCATCAATATTAAACTGCAAACCTTTTTCTTTTTTCCTTTGTGCGGGGCGGGGAGGGGGGTTGTGAGTGGTGGGAGGGGAGCACAGGAGGCACAGTGTTTCTGAAAAGCCAAGTAACCCCAAGATTTCAGAAGTCCAGTTCACTTAAAGTTTGCTGTTATCACCAGGTACAGTGACACAGGTTCTGGGGTCTTACTGAAGACAGGCCCCCACTTCATGAGCAACAGCAGCTGAAGAGGGCTCAGAAAACAGCAAGGGCTGTTACCACCGCAACCACCAAAAGTGAGCAAAGGGATTCTCAGTGCCCCTTTAGTTCCAAGCAGCCACTGAAAACTTAATGTGACAGAAGCAGTCACTTAAATAACATCAGTAAGTGGAACCAAACAGGCTGACCTGAGTCCAGCACTCATACAATTATGCCCTGGTTTTCAAATCTACAGATGCAAAGCAGTTACTAAGGCTTAGTTTTTGCTTTTTACAAAGAAATAATAAAAATGCTGCCGTCTCAATTTTCTATAGTAACCCATGACACAACAAAATCCACTTGGACTAAACTACTGAGACCAAGAAAACCACTTGTTTACTTTGCTTTTACTTCATTTTTGTGTTAAAATCTGTCCATGTTTAAACAGACAGAAATGTGATCTTCAGCAGAAACAAAAAAATAAAGCCAAACACAATAAAAAAAAAACCAACACCCCAAACTCAACACCACACAATTCAGACCTACTTTGCTCTTGACCTGTTGATACTAGTACAGTTTGCTTGGAGGACACAATGAAACACAGATGTATTTCAGTATAGCATTTTAAATGATGAAATACATATATATTTATCTGTCACTGCTTTACAAAAGAACACAGAAGTTGAAAGGGGGAAATAATGCTAGTAGTAACAATGGTAGCTTCCTCCCCACACATGGTCTGTCAGCTCCACCTAAATGCTAAACAAAGGATTTTACCTTGAGACTATAATAATTCGAAACATCTTTCAAGACTTTACTTCTGAAAGTGTCAACAGTGCTTCTGCAAAATACATGTTTAAATGACAGCACTGAAGAAGATTCACTGAATTTTTTCTATGCTCAAAGTTAGATGCAAACTGACCTAAGGGCACACTTAATGACAACTGTAATTAAGATCTGATCAAGAGAGAACTTCATAAAAGGTTCACAGCTTATTTAGAGGACATCAAATTACCACTTCCACTTCTAAAATACCCGTGTCAGAGCTAAAAGTGACCAATACCTGGAACGCTTTTTCATTATCTGCCTGAAACATTCCTTCCTCTTTGTTTCATAATAGCCACGTTATTTTGTCTGAGAACCAGAGTAAAGCTATCAACATGTCAGTAAAAGAATTTTTTAACTAACCTTAGAGTGGTCATTAGTTGCTTACAGAAATGAGTAACAATTTTCTTTAAGACTGATACTTTTGAATTCAGGCTTGACAAACAGAGCACTGACAGGTGTAAATATTTTAGCAAATACATTTTGAAGTGATCTATGAGAACACAGAATTAACCAGGATCTCTGAAGACCACAGGATTTTGCCACCACTGCATCAGAGGAACAACCGTAAACTAGTAAAAAAATATATTGTCTTTCACTGTATCTTTGCAATTTCAAAGACAACATCTACTTTGTATACAAACACCCTTGAGAGTAAAGAATCATAGACCTTCAAAACTTAGTTCCTGTCGTTCCAGACTCAGTAATAAGCACAATTACATTAATTCCTAACTGGACGTATTTCTGGAGTTTGCATGTATTCATGTGACAGTGGCATGGGAAGATTTTGCGAAAAGGCAACGATGAAAAGGAAACTCAAAAAAAATCTATTAAATCTATAAAATCTATTAATTCATTATTAATTAATTAATAATTAATATTAATTATTAATTAATTATTATTAATATCAATTATTCTATTAATTAGCAATTTTGATATTTAATTGTAGGTATCCTACTGAATCACATAATGCCACCTCAGGGAAAAGAAATAAATTTAAAGTTATTATTAAAATTGATTTTTAAAGTCAAAGACATAGGAACTACAAGCAACTAGAACTGCTGTTTTTCAACAAATGAAGCAGGAAATTTTCAAATGCGCACATCAATGAAATACCACCGTCTGCTTTCCACCCTCTCTCCCACCACCTTTTTTCCAGCAAACTTTTCTGATTTCAAAATAAATACTACAAAAACACTACCAAGGTGCTGCTGGAACAAAGCAAATACAAGTATGAAGTTTATCTGCTACAACGCTGTTTATTAAAAACATACAACATGATGCAAAGTGATACAAAGCTGCTCTCAATTCTACAACCTTAACTCTACTCAGCGTATTAATTTCTGGAATGAGAAAACGACTCCATTTTTTGATGACTACCACTGATTGACATTTCTTTTTCTATAAACAGGACAAAGGGTGGAAGGAAGGAACATTTCAGAACAAGTTATTTAACAGATCTTGCACAGATTTCAGCACTGAGATTCCTTGCAATCTCCACACACTGTGGCAGATCCTGACAATCATATTTCAGCACAACTGTTAGTTAAATTTTTGAGCCAGGGAAGTTTGCAGGACAGAGCATCTGATTCTGGATGGGTACAAGTTGCTTTTTCGTGTTTCTGTTTCTCAGTTAAACTCTAGTTTACAAAGCATTGCAAACAGGATATCTTAGAATGACGTCTTGGTTAATGCTTTCCTAGAATGGGCAGCTATGTTCTTTTATGAAAGAATAAAGATGCTTTGACTGAAGCACTATTTCAAAAGTTGATACTACACAGCACAGAGACTCCAGATGTCAACAAAATCAAAGTGCTCTATTTTCAGCTCTGTTCTATGAGCTTGGCAGTGGTGGTGTAGCACCTTATAGAATGTAAGACACGAGTTGTTAGGGCAAAGAATTCATCCACTTTTCTCTCTGAACAGAGTAAGTGAAAAGAGGACTTCTGAGAAGCACAAAACATGCCAAGTACAATCAGCACTTTAAAACCATTTTTAATAATAATAATAATATTTCCTTTAAAATGTTACTCTTAGGCAAAGATTTAGAGCGCTTTGAAAACAGGAAGTTGAAGCACAGCAGATGCTCCCTCGCTTCCACAGCCTGACTCCCCAGACGCTCCCAGGCACTCACATTCCCTTGCTCGGATGGAATCACACAGCAGAACCCTGCACCACGGTCACACACCTCGTGTCACACGGACAGCAGGCCATTTCACCTTCATATACAAACCAATAGGTAAGAAAAAAATAAAACCGTGATGATGAGAAGTTGGACATTCTTGGGTTTAAGGCCAAGTGTAACAGAGCAATCGCTCTAACACCATCCCTCCCCGTGAGGGATCGTCACTTTCACACCAGTTTCATCACTTACTACTAAATCACCCTTACAAATCCCCACTGTTTCCTACCTTTGTAACGCAGTCCCTTCACAGCACAGCTCCCGAGCTCCACCCAGGCCGAGGACACCCCGCTCTGCCCGTGCCCGGCCGGCTGTCAGGCCCTCCCGCGGCCGGCCAGGCTGGGGGGAGCCGTGTCACCTTCGAAACCAAAACCGAGCCCGGCGGCTCCTCCCGCGCCCCGCCAGCACAGCCCGCGCCTTCAGCTCTTCCCCCTCAGGGCACAGCCTGCCTCTCCCCTCGCCAGGCAGGGCTCCGGAGGGACACCCGGCATCCCGCTCCCCCGACAGAGCCCCGGGGACACCTCAGCTCCGGGGGACGGCCGGGACACAGGCAGGGAAAGCGGCGAGCGGCGCTCAGGGGCCGCCTGGGGCTCACCGGGGCAGGGCCGGGCCGGCGGCTCCTCCTCCTTCTCCTCCTCCTTCTCCTCCTCTCTTCCTCCTTCTCCTCTCCTCCTCTTCCTCCTCTCCTTCTCCTCTTCTTCTTCTTCTTCTCCTCTTCTTCTTCTTCTCCTCCTCCTCCCTTCCTTCTCCTTCTCCTCTTCCTCTCCTTCTGCTTCTCCTCCTCCTCCTCCTCCTTTCCCTCTCCTCTTCCTCTCCTTCTCCTCTTCCTCGTCTCCTTCTCCTCCTCTCCCTCCTCCCCTCCTTCTCCTCTTCCTTTCCTTTCCTTTCCTTTCCTTTCCTTTCCTCTCCTCCTCCTCCTTTCCCGGTCCCTCCCTCCCTCCCTCCCCACCACCGAGGAG
>JAWWEW010000131.1:23451805-23510321 GCA_035583185.1 Anabacerthia variegaticeps | reverse complement strand
CCCTGCCCCCGGGACCCCCCGCCCCAAGGGAGGCAGCGCCGCCGTAGAGTGACTTCCACGCCGCTCACCCCACTGGCCTGGCTGGCTTTGCTAAAGGATTTACCGATTAATCAGCGCCCGATGCCCGAAAGCAGCGCTAAATGTGACATCTGAACCTACTCCCTTTCGGTGGATGAAATTGGCTACCCAAATGAGTAAGCTAAAGTGGTAAATAGCACAGTCTCCCTTCCACGACGTGACTGGATTGTCTCTATAGTGGGCTGTAAGAGCTCGCTGGTAAACACACCCCTTTCACCTTGTTCTGTTCAACAGGTGGCTTGTGATTTGACCCTATTTCTTTTGAACGTATTTTGTGTGGATTTACACAGCTCCTGCTGGCAGAGCATGGGGCACTTCTGTTCGACAGTAGCAACCATCAATAATACACTGCTTAATACCAAAATCCAGGTTTGTAGTACCTCCCAGAGACACCTAACCAAGGCTGAAGAAAGCCAGCTACTGACCCATGTAATTGGCACAAAAATTATGGAAAACATTTAAGTTCAAACATCTTTATGCTGAATATTAAATATCTGGCTTGCTAAGAGTAGAGAGCGTCTCGCGGCCAGCATGGCTCACATAATGCGTGTTATCCCAGAAAGTCAACAGCACACCTGGGGGGGATTTTGTTGTGCTAAGGCCATGTGACACGGAACTTCACTATTTATTTGTCTCAGGGCTGAATGAGACTTAACAAAAACTCGTAAAGGATTTAAATAAAAAAGAAGTATAAAGGAATCAGGGTGTGTGACTATTGCTGAAGCAAGGAGCTGTAATCTAGAGCAAAAATACATTCAAAAGAAATAGGGTCAAATCATAAGCCACCTGTTGAATGGAACAAGATGAAAGGGCTGTATTTACCAGAGAGCTCTTACAGCCCTCTGTTTGACACTATAGAGATAATCCAGTCATGTCATGGAGGGAGACTGTGCTACTGACCACTTTAGTCTACTTGGTAGTCAGTTTCATTCATTAAAAGGGAGTAGATTCAGATGTTACATTTAGTGCTGCATATCTGGGTTGGAGCAGAGATACACATTTAAAGTTAGTGTTGAGACTGCAAAAGAGAGCTTGGAAATGCAAAAGATTTTCTCTGCTCTCTTGACAAGAGAACTGAAATCTCATACAGGTTACATATACGTATGTATGAATAGAGAGTAATTTCCTTTATTTGGATTGCCACTCGTGCTCTGTGGTGCAGTTCTAAAATGAAAAATGCACTCCCCCCTTCTCTTCCCAGTCCAAACCAGGAATTGAGAATGACTCAGCATTTCTGAGCAAAACATGGTTTTCCTTATTAAATGGAAGTACTTCTGGACAGTCAAGACCCAATATTAATCTTTTCTGTGAAAGCAAATACACTGAATTAAGTGGAACAAGTGGGGAAAGAATTGGGGCCCCAAAGCCCTTCAAGAAGGAAGGCCAGATGGATTTTAAGTTTCAAAATAAGATTCATTTGAAAGGAAAGGTGCCATGTCACTGCTAATCAAAGGTGTGCTCACAGGGCAAAACCTGTATGAACAAGTACCAGGAAATCAGACAAGGTGGAAACATTCCAAAACTTAAGGAGACTTACCTGGTGGATTTATTTTAAATGGACACATTATCAAGTACTCAGGCTCAGCTTTCCATGTGAAGTCGTAATCACCTTCCACAAACATCTAGGTTTTAAAATAAAAACCTCCTCTCAATTATATTTAAAGCATAAATTAGCCTTTTTTTTAGAGCTTCATACCATAACAGAAATGTTATTTCTACTGAAACCCACAACAGTAGCAGCCTGTAAGCCCACAGTTTGGTAAAATTATTTTCACAGGACACTGTAGATGAATAAACTGCTTTAAAGCACAGGATTCCCACCTAAAGAGCAAAATAAGCTATTATTTCTCTAATTCCATTTTCAGCTCTTAGGAAAATCAGGCAGATAACCTAGATTCAGGTGTAAATGGTTTGCAGAGATAAAGTGGTGCCTCTTTTCTGCATGACACTGGTTTCCACTATTACCATCAAGATACTTCAGTACCTGGACAATATCAGCTCACAAATGAAGAGCAGGTGATTAGACCTGAACCCAAAGGAACAAATGCTTATGTTGTTGAGCTGGGGGGGAGCATTGTGAAATGTTTCTAGCCATGTCTCTGGTACCAGGGCAGGTACATTGAGGGAAAGGCTTCCTAGCTGGACATTTTTAACCAGGCTGTTTCACCTTAGTCAGGTTATGTGCATTTATGCTTCCTGATATGGAAGTGCAATCTAGTAGCCATGTCTGTTCTCTGCTAGGTTTGCTCTGCAAATACAGATCCCTTTCCAAGGTCAGAAATCTCTGACCTCAGAACATTTTAATTCCATAACTAATAACATAAATGTGTATGACTAGCAGAGATTTTTTAAATGATCACTCTTTGCTATAATTGATATGCCTGAATTGGAAAAAGTCATTGAAGTTTCCTACATTATTTTTTTTTCTGTTTCTGATGTATTTATTGGAATCAGGATAGGCTTTGTTCCTTCCCGTTGACATAGTAGGTTTGATACTAAAAAAGGAAAAGATAAGGTAAAGTCTAAAATAGTTACTGAGAAATACTTCCTTTTAATGCTTTCAGTTGCCCATCTTCATTGACCTGTTCTGCCATGCTATTCAAATCTCTTTCCGGTCAATCCATTTTTTATTTTTCATCCAGATAATCCAGAAGTTCTAACCTAAAAACTGATTTGCCTTGGGTAGTGGTCAGTGATCATCTTACCACGCTCCAGTCCTCACAGAGGTTGTCAGTACGTAGCCAACATTTGCTGTTGTCATTGCCATTATCTCCTGTAACTTGAATCCACCAGGAACAGAAGAAGACAATATGTTAAAAACCCAGAAAGTTGTATTTTTAAAATGGTGGCATCATTTTGGGACAGAATATATTTTGCGCTCTAATGACATTGACAGTAGAAACTATAGAAAACCCGTGCTAAATAGCCAAAGTACATGTGCAAAGCCAACTAATTTGAACTGCAGCTAGAGTGGGTCTAGAGTTCAATGATGCTGCTGAATGCCCATGTAGCACCATCTGTGAGAAGTACCTTCTATCATCTCTGTCATTTTCGGTTGATGATGACCTGGCCTCAATCCATCACGTATTTCATCAGACTTAAAAGGAGATAGCGACACCCTGCAAAGCTCAGAACACTGGTGTCACACTGCAGTTACACAGGTCGCATCCCAAATGTACCATTTCTTGCTTCCTCCAGAGCCACAAATCAGACATGCGATCTCGTTATGACCTCCAAAGTCATTCAGACCTGTAACTGTGTTAAAAGACTAAATTTTTAGTGGTTTGAGTAAAAGTGCCAGACCTGAAGCGGGAGATACCAGTAGTGAAGAGCTGTTGGAGGCATGAGGGGGAGTTAATTTAGCAGATTCAAATAAGAGAACCATGAGACGGTAGACACGGCTGATATGTATAATTAGTAGAGAAAGAGGAGCTAGAAGCAAACAAGAAAAAGAAGATTAAGGAATTCTAAAAAAAATACCGAAATGATTGTGAAACCTTGACTAGGTATTACTAAGGATAAGCACTAATCTGAACAATCTGAATAGGAGTGTGCATGAACCTGTACTTCTATGTGATAGCTGAATTTTCTGCATGAAATACAAGATAGAGGTAAATAACTTAACGGGTTAGCTTGATCCCCTCTTTAAGTGGAGAGATCGGAAGGGATGGAAGGAAGTTTATCATATTTTCTTTTCCAGAGTCCTATAGTTTTCTTGCATTAGTAGCTGATAAAGTTATGAGTCTACTTTTATCCCTGCTTTTCTGAAATAGACATGTTAGTTAATTTAGAAAATAAATCTAGGCATAAACACCCACATTAGGTGTTACAATAACTGCTGTAACTCTGACATCATCTGCTTTGTTTTCATGTGTGACTGCTCAACATTTACTCACAGATATGGTACAGTACAGGGTATCGCTTCCTTAAAGACCTGGAAAGAGCCAAGCAGAGAAGGAATGGTCTGCCTAGCCTTCCCTCAGTTTTGCTGTGTAATTCCAGGCCTCCTTCCTTCCTTTCTTTTGCACTGGCAGATAGTAAGGACCGTTTCACAGCAAACAGAACATTACACCAGAAATGGTGTTTTGTAGATTCTGTGTGAACTTGCTGCAAGGTAGCTGCTCTCAGTGGAGCTACCCAAAGCACTGTGAGAAGCTGTGAGCTGACTAGCTCTCCTGAACCTCGAAGCTGCTTCATGAAGATGATACAGGCTGCTCCAAAAGTGTTGCCTAGGCTGGTCCTACTTCCTAGTCCAGGTTTAAGGTGAGCTATGTAATAGTGTGCACCAGCAGGAACAAGTGTTGTCAGAATATAAATGGTTATGTTTATAGAAACTGTTTACAGGACCATCAGTGACATGTAGCACTATAACAATGTGAAGGACATGTGGCTCAGGGGCAAAAGCAAATTGCTATGGCAAGTAGAATTACAGATAAGAATTGTGCTTCTGGTAACAAATCTAACAAACTATCAGTGAGTTCTTCAGAATCTGGGCCTAATACAGATTGTGAGATATTCAGTCATCTGTCACTCAGCTATATAACACCTTGGCCAGCCACTGAAGGCAGAGGGGTGGTTTTTTGCCACTTGAGTTCAGTGGCAGGAGGTTCTTACCAGTCCACTGTGTTTGCTCTCTTCTCTTCGCACCTCCCTGTGTTATGATTAATACTGTACTATGGTCAGTGTTTCTTATATGAGTGGATCGGGTTCACTTGATACTATTTTGCACATCTCAGTGATAGGTACTTCTAACTTTTATGTGATTACATCCATCAGAACCCAGTTCAGGGGCCCAGTTGTTTTCTCAAGAGGCATAAGTCCGTCCCATTACATTACTGTGGCTTTAGAGCCTCAGCAATGTTTCACCCAGTTAGCTAATGCAAACAAAAGCAGCTGTTTGATTCTTGTTGTCTTTGTCACTTTGTTTTGTTAACAGTCACTTTCATTAAATAAGTGCTCAGTTCAATTGTTGAGCTCATTTTGGGTCAGGTATGCTGAGTAGGACCAAAGTTAGCATAGTATAGAAAGTAGAATTTAGCTAACTTGATTTACATTGCTGGTATTTTATAGCTGCTGCTCAGGGAAAGTTCCAGCTAGCTAAGCACTGTGCAAATATATAGGGAGATTTCTTCTGCCACAGAACTTTCAACATCTAAATATGTAACGAAAAAGGTATTATGAAAGCACAAAATGACACTCACTGCTGTTTGAACTCATGCAGTGATTAAGTCTTCTTCTCAGTTGTTGGTAGGAGTAAGTTCTGATTTCCTGAAGTGTTTCTGTTTCAAGTTTTAAGCTTTTACCACAGCTAGTAATAGTCTTAAAAATCCAGTCCTAGAATGTTTGGATATATGGCTTAGGATTTTTTCTCAGGTTTTGATGAAAACTTAAACCTTATGTTTAAGAAACCCAGAAGTATCAACATTCAAAAGGTATTTTTTTTAAATTGATGTGATTTTCTTTAAGCAAATCCTGTGGGTTTAGAGGACTTTATGATTTATGTAATGATAGGGGATTAACAACAGTGAGTGGTGAACTGAGTTCACTAATGTAATGGATCAAGCATTCCAAAAAATACAAGATTATAAAAGGATATTTGGAGGGCCCTACTAAAGGCAAGCTGTCTTATGGACTTGGTTTCTCAAAAGCTTATATTTTCAACCTTTGTTCCAGAACAGTGAGGGCTAGAAATGTTTTTTTAAGAAAGCATTCTATACTTAAAGCTACATCAGAAATAATACAGGTGCTACTGTATTAAGATTGTGATAAGATGCAACAGGCTGATGAAAAGCAAGACATTGTGCTGTGTAACAGCAAAAAGAGCACTGTGATAGCAGGGTCTCAGGAGTTGAGAAGGACCTCAGTCTATTTACTACTCTACACCAGAAGTAGGTAGAGGAAGCAGAGTGTTCTCCTTATTCTAGTTTCTTTCTCAGTTCCCCTCCTGACTTACTGATTGGAAGCTGAAGCCTGGCTGATAACAGGACAGTCTTTTATTTTTTCTCTACCCGGTGTAAAAGCATGGTGCAGTGGCTTTTAAGCTGTAAATAAACATCCCAGCACCAAAGCCATAACTAGTATGACTATGCAATTCTGTTGCTGTTCTCAAGCACATTGTCTTGGGTGTTGTCATGCTTACATGGCCTGCCGTGCTTTCAAGGCTAAGGAACTTCACACTGTGCTTTAAACATTAGGTGTGTCTACTTCTACAGGCTCAGGGTCTCTGTGCTGCTGAGACCTGACCTGAAAGTGCATGTGACTTTTCTCACCTGAGGGCAGGGAAATGGAATTGCAAAGTCTTCAAATGTTGCTGTTTACCTAGACATCCAAATAAGAATATGAGACTACGGTTTAAGCCCTTGGGTGTATTTACAACAGCTCTTCCCAGCTTTAAGCATTGTGCTGCCAACAATTGGCTGCACCCAAAGACACTCCCTCAGATAGCATAGTGAGAACTGTGCTGCTTGTGTTCAGATCAACAGCAAACTTTTGTTGACCTACCTGGGTGTAGGGCTGGCGGCTGAGGGAGGATCCCTGCCTTCTCTACAGACTTGGAAAGTGTTCTGACAGTGGGCTCATCTGGTTGCAAATAGTAAGGGTGGGCAGCATCTGCAAAACTGTTCAAGTATTTTCTTGAAGCAAGATTTAGCTTTTCAAATTGTGTGCCGGTCTGCAAGAGGGTAATGTGGGTGTCACGGTGACTTTATGAGAGCATCTTGGTAAGTCCATCTGAGTCTGCTGGAGTTCTGACAGTGGTCTAGATAGGTCTGAATCATGTTCTTGTGACAAAAGACAAAAGTACTATTTTTATTCCAATGATAGGGAATAAAAGCCCAAAGAAATGAAGATTGAAAATAAGATGATTCTGGAATATTGAGACTCATTTACCCCACAGTTTTTGTCACTACATAGATGAATATGTCCACGCTATCACGATCTGTATGTGCCACACTCAGAGAATCCATAAGGCTCTGGAGCCCACTGTATCTTCTTCCATCCCATGAGAAGACTTGGAGGAGGTAGTTGTGCCATTTAGAAGAGTTATTTGCCATTGGACGATACTACAGGACCTGCCTGACTAGAAAAGCTCAAAGCAATTGCCCCTGTTGACTTTAGTTGCAGATGTGAGTGTTTTTAGTACTTTTGCGATCAAACTTCAGTGTCTAAGTCCAGCACTGAGAAAATGAGGAACACTGACTATCTGTGAAAAGTTTGGGTTAAGTGATGTGAGTAGCATCACATAGGAACTCTGGCACAGGAGAGGAGACAATACAGGCCACTTGGTCAGGATTAAAGATCTAATGATGTCTCTTCCAGTAGTTACCTGCTTGTTTGTCATAACCCTCCCAGCTTTCACCCAGAAATTAATGGAGGCCCTATAGAAAGCAGTCTCTTTAATGTGTGGTTCTTTTGCTAGAGCAGCTCTATCCAGGTGCCCTGGAGTTACAACTTTTGCAAATCAAAGACATTTTTCTGAAGTTATAAAATGAAAATAGTCACTTAATAAGAAGTTCTCATCGATGGTTTAGTGATGCTATAGTAGAATAGTCAGCCGCATTCATAAATTTAAAGACAAACTTGTGGTTAGAGCAAAAGTCTCAGTACGTAGATTCTCTATGTTGAGTTTGAATGTAACCTCAGAGAAGAGAAACTGTGTCCACTTCTGTTAAGGGCTGGAGAAAGAGAGGGGAGACCTAAAATGAAAGTAATGGCCAGTGACAAATTCTTTAGTATCACATGTAACCCTTTAATTGTTTTCCACTTTGGAAACAAATCTCCAAATCCTGATTCTGCTGACCTAGATAGCATAAACTTATTTTTTTAAATCCTCTATTGACATGTGGTACTGTGATTTTTCTGGTTGCATGAAATACCCATAGTGTGAAGCATTAAAGCTGAGTAGCTGCCACGGGTCAGCCTACTGATTTGCCCATAGTTCCACTAAGCTGTGACCTTTTAGAAGAGCAGCTTTAAAACCTTGAAACAAGTCTTAAATAAACTTGAAAGTGGAAGAGACAGGGCCAGATTTAATCAAAGTATGTGACTTGCCTTTCACTCTTAATCAATATTCTGTGTGACAAAGTCAAGTAAGCAGCATCTCTGCTGAAAAATACTGTCTCCCTGAAAATGGAACTAGTGATTCCCTCTCTAGAAAATGCTCTGCTTATGAACAGCACAAATTGAAACAATAATATTCAGCAGAAAGGTAAACCTGAAAATTGGACTACTGAGCTATAAACTCTTGATGCCTTTTATCACGATAACCTACATAAAAAGTCTACCTCCACTAACTTTCATCCAATATGACCTGAAACTGTCAGGCACTATTGCATCTCACGCATTTGTAATGTCTTTGATATTACTGAAATTGAAGAATTCTCCTTGTCCTCACCGTTTTCAGAAGAAAAATATTTATGAAGTCACTGATGATCTCTCCCCATGATAGGAGGGACACGCATGACTCCTTACTTGTCACAAAATACTGTAAAGTCATGAAGGAATCACGTAGCCCCGCAAATGAGGACGCTGTCGTCTCAAACTGTCAGGAACCTTCTGGTTTTCTGAGGATTCCACCAGTGTTTCTCAGGCTGTGACTCATGTCTTTAACAGAGCAGGTCAGAGATTTCAGGAGAGAAGCCTGATCACATGCAGTACATGCCCAAACCTGTTACAGTTCTTTAACCAGGGGCCAAAACCAACCACAAGTGTTTCTATTTCGTCACCAGACCCTTTAACAGAAAAAACAGCTATTGAATTTTATTATGTTTGTTGTTAAGTTCTCCTAATAGCTATGCAAAGTGCCTCCTTTTCCATACATATATCAAAGCCATATCATCATGAAAAACAATCTAAAAAATCATTTCTGACTCCTTTTAACTCCTGCATGTGCTTCTGTGCCAAGACTGCTATAGAGATAAACTCTGCTTAGAAAACGTGCAATCAACAGAATACTTTGCCAAATTCTTACTGGCCATTTCTAGAAAGGAATGCTCACATTGATTTTGAATTTTAAGCATTTTCACTTTGCATGGAAACACTTGAAAGATGCATTCGAGAACTGTCACAATGGAAATTAAATGTGAGTGGCACATACATAAAAGATCTAATTAACAGAGACCACCCAAAACTTAGTCCTGTCTTGAAATCTGTAGAAGAAATACACATATTATATTTTTAATATTGACCTTAAAAGGCATTTAGCAATTTGAACAATCTCCAAAATTTTCAAATTTGGTAATATCCACATGTCAGGCATTTGTTAGGTAAGTACTTCTGAGCTGTGAATAGCAACTCTGTAATCTCTAGGCTTGCTGAAATAGATCTAAAAAAACCTAGGCAGCATGTAAGACTTTCTACAGCAATCTAAACTTGTGTAACCAAGACCGAAGGGGAAAAAATAGAGATGGAAATTCTGAGTAAATGGAGTCAGTATTTATCAGTGTCTGTCTTGGCCACACAAGAAAGGAGACAAACCTGACACAGAATGAACAAACAAGAAAATCCCCATTGGATTTCCACCCAATCCATTGTGTTAAACACTAACCTGCACAGACACCTAGGCACAGTACTCTGCTTGTCACTGCATGAAGGTTTTCCACAGAAGAACTAAGCATGAGAGAATTGTAGTACAAACAGAAGGTCATAGAGCTATGGAAATGACTGTTAAAATAATAGCTTTCCAAACATTAAACAGATTACTGCAAAGAAGACACAGTGTGTTTGGGGATATCAGTAAAGGCATATTGACAGTCAAGTCACTTGGTGAAGATCTCATCACCTGGTAGGAAGTACTTCAGTTGTATGACAGAAAGCCTGAAGAGCCCTTTTTTTTCAACAGGAGTTGAGAATTTAGTGTTGTCTAGCAGCTACAGTGTATGGTTTATCTGGAAGACACTAATAACAGCAAATACCTGCCTTTTCCTTCATCATTGCATACATAACCTCTAAGACAGTTAACAGGGTGAGTCTGAGTAAAGGAGCTTGGTTTTATGGACTGCGCTCCTTTTTTTTCTTTGTTTTTGTTTCGTTTGTTTGTTTGTCTGCTTGTTTGTTTTTCCCAGAGCCTGTAAATGCCTTTTTCTTTTCAGAGGAAAAGTGTGCTGTGATGAGAAATCTTTTGCAGAGCCATTCTGTTTCTGAGGAAGCCATGTACTTTGTGATTCTGTGGGAAGGAATGTATTTAATCTCCTGAGGGATTTAGGGCTACACTCAGTGGAGAGAATGTTAAATTGTGAGCCTGGCTCCTAGAAGACAACATCTGTGCCCTGGAAGTGGTTTTGGGCTGTGTCTCAACAGGATTCACCAGAAGTGAAGGACTGAGGACAAGCACAGCGAGCTTGTGTCCAGGAAAAGCCTCAGCATAGAAAATGAGCAGAGCAGTTGAACTAAGTGAGCCCAGAGGATATTTAGCGATAGGAGGAGCAATGTGATATAGACTGATGTGATAGTCTGCTTGTCAGGGCAAACAGGAAACTGACTTTGGGAATCTGGAAAAGACTATATTATGAGTTCTCTATAGGATGCAAAGGCAAGAGTCTTGTTTCCAGCTACATGAACAAACTTTTGAGAAATGCTAGAAGGGAACTGACTCTTGTGGTAAAAGTGTCACAGGGACAAAGGGAGGTTCTGCAGTCAAATTCAGACTGTGAAGTAGAAAACCAGAAAGCAGAACCTCCATACATCATTTTCTGAAATGTGCGTAGTACTATATGTAGTGCCAGTCAGATTTGCAGAGCTAGCTTCAATATCCAGCTGAGGAAATGACATCAGAAGGAAAGTTTGAAAGTCTTTGGGGAAGTGGCCATGTAAAAATGGGAGAAGTTACCACAAGTGCATACCCCACCATACATAAGAATCCCTGTCCTCCAGGTGCTTCAACTGAGGACCTGCCCAAGCTCTTCCTCACCACAGAAACCAATATACCAGAAGCTGACAGATTTTGATCTTTCAATTGCTGTAGGGTTAGGACACTATAGGATGTGATCCACCACCCACAATTTGGGTGGTGAATCACAATTGTACCATTGTGTCTCTGTCTAAAGCTTATACAGATGGATTCCAAAACCCTTACTTTAAGAAGATGAAGGCAACGGGGTTGTTCCTTTATAGCTTGTACAACTACTTTCACCTCTTTTCATTGAAATGTTTATTTTTTTGTCAAATGGATGTAATACTGTTAAGAGACCTAAAATTACTCCGTAACTTTAGTTGCTATTTCCAGAACATGAAATGCAATAGGTTTATGAGATCTGCAATTCACCAGTTTGACTCATTTGGTAATTTGTTATATAGTTTGTATAGCAGGCAATAACCCATATAGATAAAATTGTTTCTAAGGGTAAAGAGAACCAGAGATTGCTTTCTTTACTGTATATGCTTCAGTCTTGTTTACAGATATGAGTGTTAGCTTCAGTGCTGAATGCAGCAGTGGGTTTGTTTCAATTTGTTGCAAACCATCTTGTTTCTGCCAGTACAGATACATTTTACAGGTCCAGCATTGGCAACTGTTGTTTTATTTATGGCAAGAGCAGCTTATTTTTGTTTGCTGTGTTGTTTTTCCATGTGTTTTAATATAAAACTGGTTTTAACAACAAAATGGTCCCCAAAGACCTACCCTCAAGATTAGTTCCAATTTTTAATAAATTAATGGTGTCTTCATAAAAGACACTGATACTAAGCCTACCTAATACTTAAAAAGCAACTTCAAATATTTAGTCAAGAATATAGTGTATATGTGTGGGAGAAGGGAAGCAGTTGCTGGTGTAGTATTAAAGCTACATCTACCTGGGCTGCAGCTCTCAGCTTTGCTGTGCCTTGACCTCATACTCTGTTTGGCAGGGGAAGACCAAGTCAACAGGTGATCATGAGGTTATATCTAATGGTGTTGGGATTTGTGTGGGGTTTTTTTTCAATTTATTATGGAATTGAGTAACATAAAGCAGAAAACAACCAAACCAACCAAACAAAAAACAAAAGAAAAAAGAGAGAAAGCTATGAGCAACTCAACACTGCCCAAATTCTAATACATTTCACTGAACAAGGTATGGGAATACATATAGAGCAAGGAAAATAGAAGAAGTTGTCACTGCTCATTTGGTGAACAGCAACTTAAAGGGGGAGCAATAAAAAGATGGTATCATGTAGATAAAGGTAATTATGGCATATTTGGATAAGGTACAGGTGTTGGTACATAAAATAAGAATATACAGCCTCCCTGAATGCTGACATTCTTATGGTTATTTCTGATATCACAATCATAATGTTCTTTACATAACTACCTGTAAAACATTGCACCTTAACCGTATTAAACCCATCAAGTTAAATATGAAGGATTTCATGTAAGTTTAGTTTGGTCTTACTAGCTCCAATGCTGTGGCAACCAGGCTAACCCTGAGCAACTCAGCAGAAAATCAACCCTTCTATTTCTAATGTCCTCACAAGCACATACTACGCAAGTTTTACCACTGATCAGGGTTTCTGTCTTCATCCTGAATATGGAGTCACAATCCATAGAACTAACTTTTAGGGGTTTAGGTGATTTTTTTTTTTAAATGAAAAATAACTATTTTAGCCTGCGCTACTTGGCAAATAGTAAAGATGAAAACAAAACAAAAACCAAGACAATTAATATAGTTTTAAAGGAAAACCATATAGTATTGCCATTAAACATCAAAATAAGTCTGTGTAACTATTAAAAATCGAACCATAAGTTATGTTCTGAATAGACTGCAACACATCGCCCTTGCTTGCCTCCAACAAGCCCTGAAGAGCATTAGCTTTACCATCTTAGACTAGGAACCTGATCTAATTCTTGGGGAAGGGGGGAATCTTTGGAAATGAACACTTTTTGCATCCTAGAATTTTGGCAAACAGAGGGGGGATGCTTATTTTTTTCTCTTGATTCTGACTGTTCTCTCACGACCTATTTAAAAAAAAAAAAGGAAGAAAGTTTTGTTTTGTTTTTTAAGTAGCTCTGCACGAGGAGACCAGGAAAATAAATATTCGTAGAGCTACTGCCACCTACAGTCTCACTGAAAAAATGCCGGCCTTGGGAAAAAAAACAGCGTAGTGGTAATAAATGTACAGCCAGAGGACACGACAGTATAATGCAAAGGATTTAAAGTACATTTAGGATTCACCTATTATCCTGAAATGTCTTTCTGAAGGATGTCTTAATGAGGTCCTATTTTCCTAGCCTTCATTATATGATATTTGATTTTTCTTGCAAATGCTAATCATCGAATCAGAATAGTTTGGGTTGGAAAGGACCTTGAAAGATCATCTGTTCCAAACCTCCTGCAATAAACATGGACATCTTCAACTGGATCAGGTTGCTCAAAGCTCCATCCCGCCTGGCTTTGAATGCTTCCAGGAATGGGACATCCACAACTTCTCCTGGCAACCTATTTCAGGGTCTCACCACACTCACAGTAAAGAATGTCTTCCCAGTACCTAATCTAAATTTACCCTCTGTCAGTTTAAACTCACTGACCTTTAGGGAGAAGAAGATACTGAAAACCATTCAGAACAGCTGCATGATCTATTTCCCTGCCTCACCCTCCTCTTTAACCAGCCAGTGTGGTGCAGATGTGTTCAGTGGTGGTGTTTGTTTCATCCTGTACTGGAAGTAACACATGCACTTGGACCTATGTTTCATTAATAATCTGACACCAAACATAGCTTTTTGCAAAGCCTTTTTCTTAAACGTGTACTTAGCAGGCTGGGATTTTGTTTACTTGTTTTCTTTTGTTTTCCCCAAGCTTTAGGCTATAGTAACTGGATGCTTAATTCCACTTGATAATGGTACATAGGAAGTATGACTGATTTTCTATTAATTATAGGAGCTCCAGCTTTTTAAAGTTTATAGTCACACTTTTTTCTTTTCAGTGACTTAAAACCAGTAATCAATCAAACCCAACTCACATGGTCCTAATTTCTCATTTAGGCTTGAATTTGTCACTGGGCTTGGACAATGATTGCTTGTGTACCTGTGTTCTTTGCAAAATGAAGGCTTTACACATAATCAGAGCATACAAGTTGGAAATTAAAGGTAAGTCAATGGGACTATGTTGACAGCAGCTGCTGTTGCCATCATCTAGAAACACTTGCTGCAGGTTTGTGACTGACTGTAAATGGAAGAAATTAAAGCTGTGAGCAATTCTGGTAGTGACAGGTGAGGAGTCTGAGCCATCTGACTGAAATGTCTTGTGGCTCTGGATTTGACAGGAAGTTATAAACGTAGAAAATTTAATATTAGTTTTGGGGTGCTTCAGGAATGGATTCTATGCATGTCCTACCTATATCCTTCTTTCATGGCAATGAAATCATTGTTGAGGTTATATATACAATCACAAGGATGATTGTGTGTGGCTAATGTGCTACAGAAGGATTTGGATAGTTCAGCTCCCAACTCTGTGACAATCTGTGTGACCTGGACTATGCAAGCCAAGGCCAATGAAAGGGCTTAGACACAGCTCCTCTTAAAGTTTAATAACTATTAGACACTTGAATTTCATTGCAGATTTATTCCTTAATCTGCTTTCTTCCAATTATTTAATCCAAAGTAAGGGTAGTATTTCTTTCCCATGCTGTAGATTTGCCTCTTTTAATTGTGTAAGCTCTTCATTAAGGACTGTTTTTCACTAATATGTGAAGAGATCGGTAGTAGCCTGGTCTGAATGGACAGTAAGATAATTCAGAACAATCTGTAGGAGTAGTGATAGTAACCACACCCTGCCACAGGAGAGAGTTAAGAGCTTTCTGTTCTCTGCCTGAAACATATTTATTTCACTGACAAGGAGTGGACAAAAAAACTAGACTTACATACTTTTCTTGGAAAGGAGGGTGTTACTCTTAAAAACCTGTTGTAGCTTTTGATGGTGTCTTAGGTGTCTAAGTTCTCTTTAGGTGTCTCTATAAAAAGATAAATGATTTGTGGAAGACAATGAAGCCAGGAATGTTTTTTGAATTCTTAGGACACCAAATGAAACAAATATAACCTCAAAAGGCTGGATTTTGGTGTTTTATACTGTACATAAGTCACTCAGGACATTTTATTGCATCAGTTATATCTAAAAAAACCTATGTCTTGCCATTAGTGTAACACTGTTTTTTTCTGCTGAGTCAAAAGTTGAAAAGAATAGTTCCTGCAGAAAACTTAATTTTTTTTTTTTTTTTTAAAACATCCATTTGAACACTGCTTATTTTTAATGATATCTTCAGTGATGCAAGGTGTCTTTGATCAGTGGCAAGGCGGAGTGCAACTTGTTTTCGTACCTGGCAATGCCACATTGCTTCCATTCCTCTTTAGATCACTAGTGTTTTCTTGAGTGGCAGTAGTACCTCTCAAAATTGACAAATACAGTATAATTTAATGATCTCATATTTTAACATTTGGGAAGAGTCAAATAGAGTCAGACTTTTAACACCATGGCATTTTATATCTTTCATTAGACATATACCGTAAATGGTTGCAAACTGCAAAACACATTAGTGGGTTGATTGATTGAGTTCTGCTTTCATACAAGATACATCTGTGAATTTAAGGCAAGGTTTTCCCATTCTTTATGATATCAGAAAGATGCACTGAAGGGAAAAACCTTAACATCTGAATGTGGTATATTTGTGTTTGGATTCAGAATGCAGCCTTGCCATAAATCTGCTAATAAAAGCCAGTGCATGGTGAGTTTGCTGAGCGACTTCTGACCCTGGCCTCTTGAAACTCTTCCTGGGAACACACTGTGCTGCCCTGCCTATGAATCTCTTAGGAACGAAGGAAGGAATATATGTTTCAGGTAGTACTGGTAAACATCTGGAAATGGCACCTACCACAGCTTCCCTGTCATTGACACAGCAAACATTTCATGCTCAGACTCCATCATGTCTAATTTTAATGGAGAAAAGGAGGCTCAGGGGAGACCTTATCGCTCTCTACAACTACCTGAAGGGAGGTTGTAGTAAGGTGGGGGCAACTAGTGACAGGAAAAGAGGACATGGCCTCAAGCTGAGCCAGAGGAGCTTCAGGTTGGACATCAGGAAGAAATCTTTTCACTGAAAAGGTGGTCAGGAATTGGAATGAGCTCCCAGGGAGCTGGTGGAATCACTGTCCCTGGAGGTGTTCACGAAATGACTGGACATGGCACTTAGTGCCATGGTTTAATTGACAACCATCAAAGGTTGGACTTGATGATCTTGGAGGTCTTTTCCAACCTTAATGATTCTCTGATTCTATGATAACACTTTAGAAGCTAGTAGCCCTTTACAGAAGAGTATACATTAATACCCTCCCCAGATCTCTATCATAAAGAGGATTCGGTTTCACTCCTTCAGGCCAGGTTAACTCCTTAGGGAAGAAAGTATGAGGTACTTCCTCTCTTTTAGTGTGCTTCAAGAACTGAATTTATTCTGCACCAGCGTAACTGTTACAGCTTCACCATGATTAGTCACGTTGACTTAGAGCAACTGGGCAAGTAATCAAGAGTCTTCTCTTAGTGGCAAAGTTCTATGCTGACAACCAGGCTAATGCATGGTCCTTCTTGACTATTTGATGGGAAAATTGGCTAGAATACTTAAACTAGTGCAGGGCTGCAGGCTTACATTGAGGGGTTTCTGGATTTTCTTTATGTTCAGTTTTAGGAGATGAATTACAGAATAAAATTACTATAGGTTTGATAGGACAGGGGCTTTGTACTTTTTTAAGAAACTCCAAAAATGTTGGGCTAATTTTTACCATTTATAGGGATCTTCCAAAAGGGATCTTGCTTTCATTTGGGAAACTTCATGGTAGTCCACAGGCTTTTCTTTCTGAGAAAGTTTCTTGTATGTTCAGAAAACCTGTGACAGATAAACTAAATCTTGCCATCTCGGGAGGGTGATTTAAAAAAAAAAAAAAAAAAAAAGAAGTCAAACATATGACAGAAGTAGAAATTCACACCAGGACTTCAGCTCTTATCTCAGTTAATTTATTTCCTGAGCAGGGGTAAAGCCAAACACTTCAGGCATTCACTCGTGGTCTGGAGTTTTCACAGCAGTAAGTGTTATCTGAAAACTTCAGTAACAACTCCAACAATTGTAACCATTCAGTGTTACATTTCCAAGCTGAATACTGGAAAGTGAGGAAATAGTGGTACTAAGTTGTTAGTGGTTCTCTTCACAAAAGAATTGCTAGCACAGTGCTTGGGAATAGGGATACTCTCTGAGCTGAAGTTATCTGAATGTATCCTCACTGAATGGCTGCAAGTGCTCGTCTCTTAGTACCGTGTCTCTAACACACCAAAAAGACATATTGTAGGGGTTCTTGTGGTATTGCGGAGTGATACAGAAGTTGTTGGAAGTTAGATTTTGACAGAAATACATTAAACCAGAACTGGTGCTGATTTATTTTCACCGGCCGTCTGTAAACTGCAGCAGCAGCTTCTCTTGCTACTTAGTGAGCAGCTCGGCACACTGCACAACAGGGGGCTGTTTGGGGGCAAGATAAAGAAGGGGCCAGGGTAGTGCTGCTCTTATCCTGCCTCCCTATCAGCCAGAGCCCTCTGTGCCTGCTCGGGACTGCTGATGGTCATTCTAAACACTGAGAAGACCAGAATCTGGAGTCTGTGTGGGATGACTCAGGCACGAGTGTGCTCGTGTTAGTGCATATTTTTGCATTGCAAGTGCAGCTATCATCCATGACTCTAATGTGATTTTTGAGTTAGAAACTGACCTTGCTCTGTCCAGCCTTTAGAACAATGTGATTGTAGTCTGGGATTTACATACTACTATTGGAGGACAGTCTGGTACAGCAGTATTCTGAAGTAAGATGAAGCCAGTTACACAGTAAAAAGTAGATTATGAATCAATAGTGATTTTGAAAACAAGGCATTTTTAGGGGCAAAGGGACTAGCTGAACTGTTGTGATGTGGCCATGTACTGGTAAGTGCTCCCAATCTTGATTATATACAGTATATGCAGTGAGACTGTGATTTCAGTTACTCTTGCATTTCAAACCTTGTGCAGCCAGACCTGTGTTGAACATATCTATGGAAAAAACCCCAACACATGCCCTGGGTTAGGGCAGCCCCTTCTATCAGTACAGGCTGGGGGATGAACAGACTGAGAGCAGCCCTGCCGAGAAGGACTTGGGGTGCTGCTGGATGAGAGGCTGGACATGACCCAGCAATGTGCACCTGCAGCCCAGAAAGCCAAAGGTGTCTTGGGCTGCACCAAAAGCAGCATGGCCAGCAGGTCCAGGGAGGTGATTTTGCCCCTCTACTCTACTTTCATTAGACCCTACCTGGAGTGCTGTATCCAGCTCTGGGGTCCCCAGCATAGGAAGGAAAGGCTGAGAGGTTTGGGATTGTTCAGCCTGGAGAAGAGAAGGCTTCAGGGTGACCTTATTGTGTTTTTTTCAGTACCTGAAGGAGGTCTAAAAGAAAGATAGAGGGACTTTTTACAAGGGCATGTAGTGATAGGACAAGGGAAAATGTTACAAAATCTTTCCCTGTGACCTCAGGTGTTCTTATCTCTGCTAATTGATTGGGTTGTGGGGGTTTCCTGTTGTTGTGGGTCTTGTCCTAAAAATGTTATTTATGTTTGTATGTCAATTGACAAACTCTAAATACTTAATGGATTCGTAATCTGAACGTACCTATCTGATTGCTATTTGGTTGTGTTTCCCACCTGGGAAGACACAACGAGTTGGTCCAGTTCTTTGAGAAAAGACTTTGCTGTTTACTGCTCCAGCTGTTAAAGAAGCCAGCTGTGTGCCTTACAAGACATTAGGTGGCTTCACTACTGAATTTTCTGTTCATTTCCAAAACTAGGTGAGGTTAGCTGCCCCTGAAATGTGAGGAAGAAAATGGCTTGAGGGAGAGTGTTGGTGGTAGCAGAAGAGATAGACAGGTCAAGACTTTTCTTTCTTCTAATGCCACTTCAATGATGCTGCTTTCTAGGTTTAAGTACATGCATCTTTTTCCTTCCCCAGGGTAAAAGCAGTATAAACCTGGAAAGCTTTCTGGTCCTTTGTAGCAGGACTAGGGGAAATACAGAAATTGGGATCCAGTATTCTAAATCCAGGGCAATGTCTTTAGCCGTCCTTGAACTTGGGGAGACAGGCAGTAAAGACAAGCCAGGCCTCTAAGCTGTCTACTAATGGTGACCCTCTTAAGTAAAGCACTGAAATTGTTTGGAAAGCCTCTTACCAGTAATTGCAGCTGTTAGGTTGACTGCACAAATGAACCAGTTAATTCTGCTTGTCCCCTCAAGTCTTTACTGGTATTTAGCAGTTGATCTGATAATTTTTGTTTTGAAGTAGCCATTCTGTAGTTAACAACAATATTGTTTGCAATATCTATATCTCAATAAGAAGAAAAACAATGAAGTTTTATTGTGTTTGCAAACAAGTCCATTGTGACCCTGTGGTATAAAATCAGAAGCACAGCCTGACCCTTCAATGTAGATGGAGTGTTGAGGTATGAAGGGTATGGATTTCTCTCTTGCTGTTAGTGTAGAGAAAAAGAAAGATCTAAAAACCAACTTGCTCATTTGGCCCCTGCTGCCTACTTTCCCATGTGTTTTGTAGTTGGTTGCCTGCTTTGTCAACAATATGATATACAGAAAAGTTCTGTTTCCTGGAGATAGTATATATAACATATAACTCTAGCATCATCATAATCACTTACAAAAAAACCCTGGAAACACCAACCCCTCAGAATGGTACTGCTCTGCAGCTAAACTTTCACCAAGATTTGATTTGAGTACAGTTCTGTAGTGACAGAATGGCTGATGACAACATGAGAATGAACTGCTGAATTTTTAAATAAGCCTGCAATACTATATACCACAGTAGGCATCTCTACTTGAAAATCCGGAAGCAAAATGTTATGTTCATTTACCTTAACCTGGAAGGAATGCTTTCTAAAGTTAGGCATTCATAAAACGTGTCTGAAAATTGTTATGTTTATGCAAGCTTTGAAATATCTCCCAGTGACTGGGACACAATTGTGTCACAGGTGAGGCAGTCATGCCTTGGAGCCCACATTCACAAGTCCTGGCATGTCTTAGGAGGAGCATAGCTTAAGGACACCTGAGAAACTGTGGACTGAGTCAGCTTGGGTTGTCAGTGGGGTCTCAGTGCCCACAGTAGGACCTGGAGGACTGAAACAGCAGCAGATAAGAGGAGTTGGTGATGGTATGAACTGGAAGCCCTGTTTGAGTTGGAAAAGGATGTGGAAGAGGAGCCAGGAAAAGGCTGAAGAAAAGGGTGCTGGGGAAGTAGACCTGAGGAAGCACAGCACACTGCCTAATTGCTCAAGCAAATCCTCACAACAAAACTGAAAAGCCTGTTCTATAACACGGAGATGATTTTCTTCTCCGCCAGAGTTGCTGTTTGTGCAGAGGAGGCCACAACAGGGACAGCCAAGTTTTCAGTTGTGCAAACAAATCAAAAACTTTCAAATTGTCCTTTTAACAGCATGTTTCTTATAAAACATCCAGCACAGTCAGACTATATCACTAAAAACAAATATGCAGTCAGGCATAAAGCCAGGGGATTAGTTACAGTTCTGGTTTATCAAGAACAACAGTACTTGTATCAGAGCAGAGGGATCCGAAATAGTCTAGCACTTGGACACATGGTAATTAATGGCTCCTTAATAAGTACTTGGTGAAAGGCTGATGTACTGGGTGTTCCCTGTAAGTGACTGAAAGACACATTGTTGGTGTGGCAGAAACTCAGATCCGGGTTTGTAGCTGAATTTCTTTCATTAGGTCCCTGGTTTCTTAGCAAATGTGGTTGCCTCTATGCCTCAACTTTAATGCTAGTACTCACGCGCATTCTTAACTGTGTCTAATACGGGGATAAAATGGTAATGCAAAGGCCTTGTCTACCCTACTGGTCCCTGCCCAAGGAGTTTTCGAAGTATGTATTTTTTCACTAACACAGTGGTGTGAGTAGTTCTTTGAATGCTGTATGTATGCTTTTTGGTTGGGATTACTGCTTAAAATCAGTCCTGTAGACTGCACTAAAAATAAACTAATGCTCCACTCATATTTGGAGGTTTTCAGATCCTGGATTCTAATGTAACTTTACAGCATGGTTACTCTCTAATTAAGGATAGCTTTTTGTGGATTAGAAACTCTGCTATGTCTAACCCCAATGTAAATGAGGTGTATTAGCTCTTTGTGCAGCAAGTGTTGAATAACTCTTTTCAGTGTATTAAAAAAAAAACCCAACCCCCTAGCATTTGGTGTTTATACTGTAAAATAAAGAACAGCTTTGCCAGAATGTACTTTATCTTTCCACTGTAAGGACAGACTTTCTTCATTTATCTCCATAAGAAATTTTAAA
The DNA here is from genome assembly GCA_035583185.1 of Anabacerthia variegaticeps. Classification (NCBI taxonomy): domain Eukaryota; kingdom Metazoa; phylum Chordata; class Aves; order Passeriformes; family Furnariidae; genus Anabacerthia; species Anabacerthia variegaticeps. The sequence continues at coordinate 23,488,915 of JAWWEW010000131.1, read as the reverse complement.
TTTTATGAATGAGTCCCCCAGTGTTTGGCAAACTCTGACTTGAAGATACATCAAATATTATCTCCACTGATAAAAGGCCTCCATGATTGTCATAAACTGTGAGTTTAATTTGCATACCTAAGGACAAATATTTTCAACCCTACCAATTTTTTTTGTATTTACTCTGATTTGTTTTGCAGTTCTGTCCTATATGCAGTTCTAGGACTCTAAAGTAACTTAAGACTGCCCTATGATGTCTCATGTTGTACGAGTCAACAGACCTATATTTATACTGTCCTAAACCTCATGTAGTTTTAACACTTGTGCAAAGTACATGTGCAATTTTGGAAGAAAAGTATCTATGCATCTTAGACAGACACAATTGTTCTGCTTTGGTGAATCTTCACAGAATTTTCAAGAGGTTGCAAATAGTCTAGTGTGGTTCCAGCCTAAGAAGTACACAGTGCTTTTTCTGACAACAATGTGCTTTACAATGCACATTTCTGTGGTAAAACCCTGCCCAGAAAGACAAAACTGCAACTTGAGGTAGAATGACAGCATCATGATATTTTTAAAGGAGCTTTTTAAACAGACTTTTATGGAGAATCAATCTGTCAGTGGTTTGGTAGGCTACATGCATGGGTCTCCTGTAATGTAACTCTTTAGTATAAGGCAAATAAGTAAGAATAGCATCAGTCCAGGGGAAGGAGATGTGCTAAAAGCAGATAAAGTTGGCTGAGAAGACATGAAATAATTTCTCATGACCTCTTTCTCTGATTATGGTAACCACACATTGAGCATCACTGCCTGTGTGTAATTAAGAACATTAGTAAGGTGATACACAAAGAAATTTTAATTGATAACTATCTTTTCTTTCTCAACTTTAGTGGAGGCTCACTAATTGAGGACTGCTCTTGTGCTGATGTTTTGGAAATGTGTGAGCAGGGAGAAGGAGGGAGATGGAGAAATAACTTGTCCTTCTGCTCTGTGCGCTGCTTACAGTGGAATTCCTGGCATTTAAACACAATGAATTGAAAGAAAGCTCTGTTTTGCAAGTGGAATGTCTTTAGCAGATTCAGGGGAGTCCTACCTGTTGGTGTAGCACTAAAGCTGTAGGGTCACAGTTGTTAAACAATGGAAGCAAAACAGCCCCTGCAATTCCAGAAGAAACTGGAGGGGTGGTATCTGATGTTGGAGGATGAAGAGGCTAGAGTTCATTTGGAGGAAAAACTGTAGGTGTATATTGCTTCAAGCCAGATCTGAAGCTGCAACTAATCCAAACAGCATGACTGAGCAGCTCAAATAATTTAGTCATGAGCTGGAAGATGATGAAGAGCTAACGGGCATCTTCTAAGTTTTCTGGTAAATATTTGGCTATGCTTAATTTCAAATTATTTTTTCTTTTTGGTCTTCTAGTTTCTGCAAATTTGCCTGCAACTGCTGGCAGCCAGCGCAGCTTAGAGCAGTCTTTGGCAGTTCAAGGACAGAAGGGGTTTAACACCTTTGCATCCTCTGTGTCTTTTCATGCTTTCCATTAGCTTGGCTTTCTGACTTGCAGCCAAGTCTTCCTCTCTCTGCAAGTGCCTGCTTGCTGGGAATGCTGCCAAATGCCAGCACCTGTCAGAGCAGAACAAACTGCACGGGCGCGACCCTCGCTGTTGATCAGCAGCGTGCTGGGATTCAAGGGTGGGGGCAGGCCAAGAGGACAGCTGTGAATCTCCTCCTCTTGGCAGGAGCTGAACCATGTCTTCTCCAATACTGTGGGTTTACTGCAACACGACTGAAAAATAATGCCCTAAAGAAGCAAGTCAGTGCTTTAATCATATAGATTAAAATACAAATGCAATACAGTCAAGAGCCATTACTGCATGAAATGTGTTTGATTTTGTACAACTTGGTAGGGAGCAAGTGATTACTTAAGGTAACACCACATTGATTTTCCTAGGATGACTTCAGTTCCCTGCTTGGCAGCACTCTTGGTTATCCCATATTTTGATGGGATATCTGACTTTCCTCACCATCCCTTTGTCTTCTAAGAGCCATCCGTGACTGCTCAGTTGTCCATGTCCATGCCTACTTGCTGTCTCTATGCATCTAGTAGAAATGATGAAATTGATTTAGGCCTTACGCAGCAGCTCTGTTGCTTTACTATCTAAACAATTTTATTTCTCCTTACAAATTTAAGAGGAGAGTGTAAGTACCCTACCCTTGTCCAGTCCTTTCCCTGTAAGGTAAGCTACAAAATCCTCCTCTTTGTAAGGTGGGCATTTTTCTTTGGTTTTAGTGAGGCAAAACCTTAGTCTGTTGAGTGTTAAACACAGCAGTAGTTAGTGATATTAAATTAAAATAATATAAATTCTGAAGTTTCAATATGAGAATGTGAAATGGCTGACAGAAGTTTATTTTGTATAAATCATTTGGAAGAGTTTCAGCTGTTTAACACAATCTTTCTTGAGTGTTAACTTATTTTCACATACTGGCATATGGGAATGTCTTCACAGATATTATTATTTATTCCTTAAACCTTGTGGCAGGAGATGAAGATGTTTCTCCTTCAATTTAGCATTATGATTAACCCCTATCTGCTTCCAGTTTGTGTAATAGGACCTTACCCTTGTTAGGTATTTCATAAATCAAATCCTGTTGCTTCATTAAAAAGACCAAAAGGGAGCTTGTGTATAAGTGCAACCTTTGCCTGGCAACATTTAAGTCACCACTGAATGTGAGTAGTATTAGGGCAGGTGTCAGTCATTGCATTTCCCCATTATTTTTAAAAAATAAAAACAACAAAGCAAATTTCAATTTAGAGTCCACTTGCCAGAAAACTCCATAACAAAGTATGAAGAAGGAGCTGGAGACAAGTGACCCAGGAACAGCTGCCCTGAAATGGCATCTTTAGTGTCCTGTCCTTTGACTTTTGTCAAAGAGTGTGGCGTAAGGCACTAAGAACAACCTATTGCTCTAGCTGGGTCTTCTTCCGCCTCTTGTACTCTCGGGACAAAGAGGTTTTGTTCCAATTTCAAGCACTCTCATATTACTTATTACCAAGTCAAGTGAAGGACAGAGAGGGGAAAGTTTTGCTTTATAAACACTAAGAAAATAGTGCGTCCCAGAAGATGGATGTGTCGAGATGTGTTTGAGTACATAGTCACAATACATATTATCTGGCACTGTGACAGAATCTCTTCTCCATAAGCAAAGGTATGTATACTTATCACTAAATTATCTTAATTTTATTTATGTTACTTTCAATCACCTAGATAGGTATAAGCAATCCATTTTGAATTTGTGTTGTATGTTTAATAACTGAACAACAATTCAAGTATTATTTTTCATCACAACAAAAATTTTAAGCATCTCAGTAAAAAAACCCCTAGAATGCTAAAGTGCCAATAAAATACCCTTACAGGGAGCAGCACATGTGATGTTGCATGGAACTTCAAAGGTTAAGGTTTGGAAATTCCTAAAATGTCACAGAATTGCTAATTTTACTGTGCAAAACTTGTGTGTGTTGTTGAATCTTTAGTGCTGTAGTATGGGGTAGTTTAGCAAGACTGTTCATAGTGTGAGAAGATACACCAAAACAAAGAAATGAATTTATTCTTAATAATGTTCTCTAGGCATCTGAGCATATTAAGATAGTACATGATGCTGAACTTACTAGGCCTGAGCTGTAATCACCTGTAATGGGCATTGTCTCTTAAACACTTCTGTTTGTGCCAGCTTCTGGTGTTAGCAGTCTTTGTGAGGTTGCTTCAGATTTCTCTAACACACTCTGCTGGGTTAAGTGAGAACTTAGTATCATTATGTTTCTTACTGTCACAAGTATGTTGGCAATGACATTTGCATGAAAAAATTAAAGTGCAGGACCACGTTTGATATCCTTTATTTAATGTTGGATTATTCTGGCAAGGTAGTTACAGATTCCTGTGAACTGAGCTATATAATAATTGAACACTTCTACAGACAGCTTCCTTAAGTTAATGGTATTGAACTAGTTCCCTGATTTTATTTGTGATTTTTTTCTATGAGACCTGCAGTTACAAATCTGTGACTTTTTAATCTGTAAGTTGTTTGGGAAGTATTCTTTGTCAAATGTTTACTTTGTTATCCCTTAGCCATTTTAACACTTTTCACAGTTCTCCATAACTGATAGTAAATACACTTTGGAAGGTTGTGATGGTTTTTGTTTGTTTGGAGTTCTCTCTTTTTAAATTATTTTTTGAGGCTTGAATCACTTGCTTCCATGTTTGTTTACCACTTATGGTAAACAAAAGTGTTGGCTCTCTCCAGTTTTTTTAGTATTCTGACTTGATGATTTGTTAACATACACCTTCCAAAACAGTGGGGTTTTTTGTTTGTTTGTTTGGGTTTTTTGTGTTGTTGGGTTTTGGTTTTGTTTTTTTTTTTTGTTTTGTTTGTTTTATTTTTTAAAAAAACATTTCTTTAATCATAGATAATTTCTGGTTTTGTAAACTCACAACTCCTTTAATATCAGCGCTCTTTAGCCTTGGCCTTCTGTACACATTGTGCAGAAAGACTCCTCAGCAGAGCTGGTTGTACTCCTGCCTCAGTAAACAAGCCTTAATCTTGTTAGGCCTAAATAAGAGTACAAGGTTTTAAAGCAAAAATAGTTGAATATGAAAAGTCTCTGTTGTCTCTTACAAATGGTTTTCCTCAATAACCCCCCACCCCTCAAAAAACTGAAAACACACACACACACTGTAACATCCAACTCCATCACTAAATAAAACTCTTTAAACAGGCGTGCCATGCTAAAGTTACAAATGGCATTAGAAATTTTACATAAACAGCAAACACTCAAATCTGAAAGTTGTCTAGCTAGATATATATAAAATACCTGCTAGTCAGAAATAATTGTTCCATTAACATTTTGTCACTTTGAGTACCAATGAGGGAAGGTTCAAACTTATCCTTCATACTGCTGTTACTGTTGCAGGCAAATTAGTCAAATAATACTGAAATCCACTGTGCACATACACAACTTTCCTCAACTGGTAAGTGAGAATGCCAGGGAATACATGAATTTTGTATATTTTTTGCACTTTGCTCCACAGTGGGACATATCTTGGAAAATAGGGGCACTGTGGAAAGGCTTGATGAAATATTCTGCTTGACTAGAAAATTTGCTGAGGACAGAAAGGAAAAAACAGTGAATGAACATTGATGAATTACTACTAGAAGTGTTGCTTCCTTCTGCATGTGAGGACCCCTCACAGAGGGGTGCTTGTCCCCATAAATTCTATTGAGCTCTAAAAGATGCTGTTACAGAAGATGAATCTGTTCTAATTGCTGAAGGAAGACCTAGTGTCAGCGTTACCCTATTGGCAGGACATACTTCATTAAAATGTTAGTGTTAAGTGTGTAGAAGTGACAGAATGGCCTGACGCTGTGTGTTGGCCACTGCATCCCAAAACAGGGATGTTAGCTGCAGCTGTGGTTTTCCTCTGAAGTAAGATATCTTCTTTCTTGTAGCACCTTTTGTCCCCTCTCATGTTAGTGGTTATTGGAAAAGTAAGCTGGGTTGAATGCACAGTTGCCAGTTCCAGGGAGCAGTACAGCATCTATTTTGTAGAAGTGCTAAGCATACTGACATGAACTCAGAAACACATGTTCATGTTTTCAGTAAGGATTTGTTTATTTAAGCATGTCTAGCTGATGTATTTCCTAGAAACAAAGAGAAGGTATGATGTATTGAAGGCTACTTATCTAGAAAAATGTCCAGGACAATTGTTTCTTCCTGGATTCTGTAATGGGAACCAGTAAGGCTGTTCTGGTCCCTCCCCAGAAACTACTTACTCTTTCATCCTACCCAATTATGAGGGAAAAACCTAAAGGACTCCTGCAGCTAGTTTAGCATTTCTGTCTCACAGGGCTCATCTTGATCCCTGTGGAATCCAGCCTGGAAAATACAAAATGTTGTGTCTCAGACATCCTGCTGACACTACTGTGCTTATCTAATCATACTAATATTGACAAATGACTGCTTCTCCTTTATTCTATGGTAACCCTTGTTCTTTAGATACATACAATTCGGTGCAGGTATGTCAATAGACTCTGAGCTTGTAGCTTTCAGTCCTGTACTGATCATCCCCTGGGATCCTCTGGTGCATTTAAAGGTCATCACCAGGTAAGAGGTCACTACTGGGCATGTTCCTACAAAACACGTATTGTTTCTTCAATGTTTTTGAGACTTTGATTGGTTTTGAACTCATTGTAGAACAATAGAAAATTTAAATTTAAAAGTGTGTTTGCAAGACTTCGGGAGAATAGCTGGAATGTTTGAATTTGTAAGTGTAAAAATTCTTTCCTGTAATGGTACCGTTCAGAATAAGCCTGCCTTGAAAAAGAACTCCAAATTGCTGAACTTCCATTTTCTTACAAATTGAAGTTTAACTGATTAGAATGTGTAGTGTCTTTTTGCTTAAAAATCCTAAAAAAACCCTCTTTTTCCCCACCCCACACCCTGCCCCCAAAATTGCAGAAGACCTGTATTCTTTCCAGAAGATGACTCTTTGGTAAAGATTATTTGAGCAATGCAAGGCAATGTGAGCAGTGTTCACTTTCACAGCGAATACTGCTCTCTTTTTAAGGCAGTTTATTACTTCCTGTCTCCCTTCAGCATACCTAGGGTGCTCTGAGTCATAGGCTGGCTCAGCTCCCCAGGCTCTATCTCACTTCATACCACCCGAAGCTGTAGCCCAGCAGCTACTGGATTTCTAAGTTAGAGGCCAGTTTACCAACTGAAAATTAGAGATGGCCCTAGGCTAAAACTTCAGATTCAAAACAACTTTAAGCTTTGACAGTAGCAATAGGATCTAAATAATCTTGACCCTACACTAACAAGGTGGGTACAGATAATATTTATAATAGCAGCTATGAACTGAAGCTAATTCACCTGTATATCTCATTAAAGACAATTATTATCCTTGTGATTGAAGACCCTTAAATATCTCTATAATTGAAAATGTAAACACTGAAGATTTTAATATAGTAGTTTTATTGCAGAGATTTTGTTTTTAAAGATATTTGTTTAAGCAGTAATTAGTTCTAAGGAACAAATGGATCACATTTCTTATCAGAAACAGTGTATTTTACAGTTTCACAGAGAGAGCTAATGAACTGGGTAGTGTAGGTTGTAGAACGAGTCAAACCTCTTGCTGGCTGAAATCTTGCATAATGTTAAACCTTTGTGAGAGCCAAGCTTCCCAGGGTAGTAAACAGTACACAAGTGGTACCCATAGTACCTAAGAAGAGAAGCAGCCTAAGCAGAGAAGGGAGTTGTGATTGATTTACCATAGCAATGCCATTATACCTCTTGTACTTCAAGGTCCATATCATGACCCTAGCTCTTCTAATTCACTAGTAAACTATTAAAATTACAGAGTAAAAGTATTTTGTAAGACTTAAGATCCCACTTTTTCCTTTGAAAGAAGTTTTACAGGTCCAGTATGAGGTATTTTGTGCCTTACAGTACAGATTCCTTCTAATTCTTTAACTTCAGAAACTTTTCTACTATGATATGTAAGGATGTATTTCCAATGTTACTCTGTGTACCCAAGCTTTCAAAAATGAGTCAAGAGCTGCAGATGGATGAGATTTTTATATTAAGAATTTTAAGCCAAACAGTATGTTTTTTATTTGGCTGCTGTGGTTTCAAGTCTACTTTGACTGCCTTTCTAGAGCTTTAATACCAAAATTCCTTTTCAGTATTTACAAGAGCACAGAACTGAGGAGAACTGCAAGATTCTTGTGCAGGCAATATTGAAAACAGAGTATCTAAGCATGCTGTTATGCTGTAATTTATTTGACTGTGAGTCTCTGGAAGTTAAAGTATAGTGGCTGTGAGTGTTTAAGTCTACCTGGCCAAGTTAAAAATGAACAAATGGAACTGCTGAGAATTCGCTCACCACACTGAAGAGAATTACTTAGAGGAAATATGTTCAAAAAGGTTTCAGTTGTATCTACCTAGGTACCTTCCCTAAAATATCCATTGCTATATGCTATTTCATTCAAGGGTGTTTAGTTACAGGATGTAATTTTTAAATAATGTTAAAATAGTTAGTCCGATTAAGAGTTGAGAGAAAAAACGGTACAAATGTTAGTACAAGGGATGGATGTGTCTGTTTTACTTGCCAAGAATTATATGATTGTTATTTTCAAATAGATTTCAGTAATTTAAATGACAATAAACAGAGAGTATTCTTCTGACTTTGAGACAGATAAATAACACGTGATTGCAAATTATGCTAGCTTTAATGTAATTAGTCACAGCTTCACTGATTTTTTTAAGAGAAACCCATCTCAGAGAGGATTTGGCCCTGTATAAGATTGGAGAAGCTGATTATATGTCATCTTGCCCACTGCCAGTCACCATCTGGTGTGCTGGCACTTTGTGGTGGTTTAAATTTAACAGTAACATCACACAGGTGTAAGAAAAGCAGGAACAAAACAATAGTGAATCAGGACCGTGAAGTACTGTTGGGAAATACTTGGTTTACAGTGTACAAACAGATTGTTCTCTCAGTTTGAGAAAGAGAATTTGGCTCTGTTATTATTTGCCTAAGATCTATCAGACTTGACATGAACAAAGATCGGATTTTCTGATTAGGTCTGTACATCACAAGAATATACAATAAATCTGAAGTGTTTTTTCAAGTGCTACACATGACCTCTGGTCAAACTGTTAGTATGCCCTTCTAGTTCTTGCAGGCTTTTTCAGTGATGGTGGGTTTATAAACTTTTTATTTCTTTTAAACTAGAGCAGTACAAATTTTAACAAAATCAATTTTGAGATTAATCCTTTGGCCCAGAACAACAGAGCACTGACAAATTTTTTTAGTGCAACCAGCAACCTGTTTTGATTTACCTGTTATAACCATTTTATAGTTATTTCCAGTCATAAGGTACTCTACTGGCCATACAGTGCTTTTCAAATCTAGGCTTTTTAAAATTTCAGAATGCCTTCAGTAGTCAACTGTTACTAGAGCTGTGTTAAGAAATAGACACGCTGAAGAAGAAAGTAGAGGGGGTGCCAGTTTTGTTACTGACATTGCTGCTACCTAAAGAAGAATGTTGCAATGCCCTTAGCAGCAAGTTGATTTCTCCAGTCTGGAGGAGGGCCAACATGCATACGCAAATAAAGAGGTGGGTAGGGTGGAGCATCTTCAGCCACAGCTGGTGGTATAACCAGTACAGATGGGGACATTTAGAATGTGCGGCTAAATTGTGCCCAGGCTGTTTTAGCGGCCACCACCCAAGTAAAGGGGAAGCGTGAAGGTGTATTAGTTATTCAGGCTCTAATTCAGAAAAAGTGACATGTTTTTCAGTGTTAGAATTTATATGATTGTAGCTCTCTCTAGATTTTTTCCCCCCAGTAGTGGGCTGTGCTGCTGATACCTTTTTTCCCCTGCTAGATGCTTTATGAAATGTGGCATGGAAGTTTTTTATGAAGAATTTATCTAAATGAGTTTTTCTGCTTGTAGTGTATCTTTTTAACCATGCCTCCTTCATAGTGCTGTTACCCAGACTACTTTGCATACACAATACAAAATTCTGGTTTCAGAAAATTTGGAATCTGGGATGGTGCCTCGGCTTATGTAGTTCAGCACAGTCACACAGTGATCTAAATGAGAATCTGTTTAAAAAAACCCAACCAAACAAAAAGGTACCCCACAACAAGCCAAAACCAAACAAGCAACTCTTTAAAAACATGCTCTCTCCACCCACTACATGCATATATAAGAATTTTTGTAAAAGAATGACTTAGTTACAGAATAACTTAATAGTATAGATCTCTACTGAGCTGGAGCTGTTGTCCTGCAGCACGAGGGTTTTTTTCTACACCACTCAAGTGATGGTCCCCAGAAATATACCCGTGGCCAGTCACAAGTTTCTCTGTTTGTTAAAAAGCGTGCATGAAATCACATGGTTTTTTTTGTGCATTAATCCTTCCTAAAAAGGTAGACTAGACACAAATCCATGTCTCACCCTGTAGCAGGGAGGGGGCCTGAGAGAAGCAGGTTGCCTAATTAGCAACCTAATGACTCATTCCAAGGTCCAGAAGCCTCGGCTGTGGAGATAGTGTTGGTGAGGTGTGTACAGCAGGGCCATATTCGAGTGCCTGGCTGGACCCGGACCTTGGCCTCGTCTATCCCTTGTGGCGCTCTGTGGGTCAGGGCAGGTGGGTGTGGGGAAGGGTGTTGCGCGGCAGACCGGGCGAGGCGGCCAAGCTGGATATACCCCTGGGAACTCACTGGGGGCAATGACCCTGATGGTTGCGTGACCCTTGGCCCCCGGGCCGGGGCTGGCGGCACGCAGGAGTCCTGCAGCTCGCCCTAGACCCCCGCTCCAGCCTGTGTGGCGCTAGGCGGGAGCGGCGGGGCCGGGCTGAGCCCCGGTGAGCAGCCCCGCACCGCGCCCGCACCGCCGGGGGCTCTGCCGCCGTGCCGCCCGTCCCGTGTCCCCACTACGCCCCTCGGGGAGGGGCCGGGCGGGCGTGGGCAGGGGCCGGGGCCGGGGCCGGGGCGGCGGGGCTGCGCCACCCGCGGCACTCGGCGCGTCCCGGCGCGATGGAGATGCCGCTCCCCGGCGCGGCGGCCGCGGCGAGCTTCGCCGACGACGTGCTGAGGGTGTTCGGGGCCAACCACAGCCTGTCGGCGCCGCAGCTGTCGGCGCTGCTGCAGCAGCTGGGCGGTGCGCCCGCCCTGGGCTCCGCGCTGCCGCTCCAGCACCTGCACCACAACCAGGTACCGCGGCACTTTGGGGAGCGCACCCGCAGCCACCGGGGCGCAGAGCCGGGCGGGCCGCCCCCGAGGGTCTTAAGTCTCGCTTGCCGTCGGGTTTCCCCATGTTGAAGCCGGGACAGAGAGGGGAGGGAGGGAGCAAATGTGTTCGGAGGCTCTGGGTGCGGGATTCGGGCGCACGTCCCGGTCCGCGGGTGGGAGCAGCTTGAGGGAGGAAGGCGCCGTCCATCAGTGAGCTGCTGCGGGGGTTACCTTTGTCTCCTCGCTATTCGGCTCTGAAACTGGCGCTTTTCCTGGTTAAATAGCATCTGGATAACAGCAAAAAGTGTATGACAGGAGAATCACCTGGTATTTCCCACCAACAGCTGAGTAAGCAAATCTTCAGGACTTGTTAAAATACAATTGTCATGAGACAGCACAAACTCAATTATACAAAGGTTCTTGTGTAAAGAAACTTTTTCAGAAATTTTCACGTTTTTCATTTGAGTGCAAAGTGCGCTCACATCGATCAATCTACCAAAAGCTTTTTAAACTGATGTTTAATTTACTGACTGAATATCATTGGAATATTACTTTTCATTAAAATATTTTTACTCTGTTTAGTGCCTCCATACAAAACTCAGATCTCATTGCTACTTTTAAAGTCTGTAATTTCTCTTGTCTTATTGTCCTAGACTAAGTTTCTTTCCTTGAAGGGGAATTTTGAGGCTGGTGGAGCTTTTCATATGTTCAGAAATCAGGGACACAGAATCACAATAATGAAAGGAAAACAGGAATGACTGTTTGCTCTGGTTTGATTCCACTCCCAAATAAACAGAAGAGGGGTGGCTCTAGGACCTTGAGAGTTGTTTTTTAACATGTGGAGTACTATCTCCTTTTCTTGTTCTGTGAAGGCAGCAAATCTTGGATAAGCTCCCTTTGTTTTAAAAAGGTTTAATTGGGAATTAACATCACTGAAATCAATTGTAGTAGTCAGTATAGGCATAGCAATGTTTGCAGGAGTCACTGCTTTCAAATCTCACGAATTGAGCACTGTTCCAACACAGTGTGTTAAAAACATAAACATTCCCAGCCACACATGCTAAATACAAGTTTTCAGCGTTGAATATGGCTATGAAAAGGCGCTTTCTTTAAAAGGGCATAGAAATGGGCAGATTCTTCAGTCCTTCAGGTTTTCCCTCTGCAAAGCACGTAGCTCTCGTACACAGGCTTTGGCACAGCCTACAGAGGGAAAAAAAAGTAACTCTCTTTCTCATTACTAAAAACACATGCACCTAATAAGTAATTTGAAGTTTAACTGAAACACATTTGTTTTACAGGCCTGTTCTATTTGTGCCCATGTTGAATAATATCTGGGTTCCATACTGAAATGTGTATACTTTTTTTTGCTAAGTTACTTGTATTCTTTCTTAAAATTGACCTTACAGATGCTCCATCAGCTTGTACCACTAAAGCAAGTGATTTTTTCCTCCTGGCCTTTGATCCCTCATAGATATTAGGAATGTCCATGACTTTGGGCAGTTGTTCCATGCAAATGCATACTCAAACAAAGTAAAACCAATCTGATTATTTTTAAATATTGTGAGTCTTTGTGCTTTCAAGTTGATAAGTTAGAGTGTCTACTGGTTATGACAGAAGACATAAAGTGGCCTAACCTAGATTTGAGTGTTGGAAGGTGTCAGAGACCTAAACTCTACAGAGTGAATACCTCTGGAGAATGACTCAGGTCTTTCTCAAGTAGGCTGAATCAATTCAGGCTGCATAAAGTATCTGACTGTAGGAACACACAAAGTTTATCTTAGATTTTAAGTTCTTAACTTCCATGCCCAGAGCTAATGGGATTACCTCCTGGTCTTTCTTTGAATCAAGGTAACACACCCCTGCTCTTCAGAGGGTTCCCCATCCAAACCCGAAGGAATTTTTAGTGTAGATCTGATCTGCGCTAACAGTCAGGTGATAGCAGCACATGGCAGGAAAGAACAGTCTCTGCAAGTTTTATCCCAGTATTAGTTTTTAGTTTTAATGTTTCATTCATAGCAGTTTTGGTAAGCGTATTAATCTCATGAGAAGGTCCACGAGAAGCTGATCCCTTTTCTTAAAGATTGAAAGTCTGGATGTGGAAGGCAGAAGTAGATGGATGCTTGATTTTTGTTTTTCTTTTATACCAGGTTGACTTGAAAAGATAAGGGAGACTAGAAAAATTATTAAATTTGTTGATGATGGTGTTTGAACATATACTTGTGTAGGCATTTATGGTAACTTGTGTCTTATGATGTCTGTGAAGATGCTGCTTTTTTATGTAGGAGAAAAAAAACCACCTTTTTTGATTACTCTTGGAATTTTGGATTGATCTGTCTCTGATTTCTTATGCTTTTGGTCTCTATTTTCTTTCATTATGCACTTTTATGATTCTTTGTGTGTTTATATTTTCTTTGCTCTTCAATTTTTCTGTTATCACCTTTTCTTAACATGTAGCTAAGACTTCTTGTCAGAGAAGTAGTAACTGAGAAAACTCAAATACTGGTCCCTGCTGCTATTTCACATTTTACTGTGGAATTCCCACACAATTTAAACCTACTAGTAGGAGTAAAATTAGCAATTGCAGTCTGGTAGATGATGGCTTGGTTACTCACTCTGTATTTTACATTATTAGTAAGATGTGAAAACAAGAAACCGTACTTGATCTTCTGTCATTGGATTCATTGTAGTATGGTAGCCATATGTATGTGCCAAAGGGTTAAATGACATACTCAAAATTCTTGGTCAAAAGGTACATGGAAGGTAAGTGGGCATTGGAAAGAAAGCTTGCTAACCTCACCTTTATTTTGTGCTTTGGTGTAATCAGTAGGTGCTAAAATCATGCTTCTATTTCCTTCTTTGATTTTCCTAAAGCTGTATTTATGCCAGTCTAGATGTTATAGCTGAATGCTGTGTTTTAATGTAATGCATTTTAATTTTTAAACAAAACATTTGGATAAAATGAAATTAAAATTTTTATTAATATTCACGATCAGATATAATTATTTTTCTCAGGATGTGTCAAAATCCAGTAATTTTTACTATTTCAGATAGACTAGAACCAGGCTAGTATAGCCTTTGATTTTGCTTTTTTAAATTTTCTTTTTTGCAGTGTTTCACTAGTTACTGCTCATGTTTTTTGAAAGAATGAAGACAGAGTGTGGCTTAGGGTCTTGATCCCACAACGTGATCTGATGTTGCCTGACCAGTGAGTCAAAATAGGCTTAGTTTTTCTACCCTCTTATTTCCACAATATTTTCAGCAAATTTCAGCGTTCATGGACAGTCTGCAGCTCCCAGCATGAACAGTGGCCTTAAACATGGTGTGTGTGTGAAATCCCTAAAGCGCACAAGTGCATTTGAGCAGCTTTGTCTGGTTTGACGCTTTCCCATGGAGACCTGCTTATTGAAGGAATGATCACCTTGTAGCACCCAGTTCTTAGCTTTGCTGAGTGACAAAAAGGTGTCACCACATCAGCCTTAGATGATTTAATTTGTTACAAGTAATGCGAGGAAGGCATAATTGTATGTCTCTATTTTGCCTTATGGAGGCTCAGACTAAGGAAACAAAAAAAAAAAAGGCTGGTCACATCAGCATTCACCGCATTCTTTCTTTGCTGTTGCTACTGTGGAACCCATTGCTCAGCCCAGGGCTGGGCTGGTATTTAATCTAGCAGCACCTAGAAACTGCAGTTCAGGACTGTGGGGTATTTTAGTACTTCATATGCGGAATGTTACAGATAAAACAGGTAGAGCAATGATAAGAACAGGCAGAAGATCAGAAGGGGTTTAAAAGATTTAAAAGACCGTTACTGCTGTTTTGCATTTTTTCTTAATTTCTCCAGTTAGTGGAATACCATATTGGTCGATCACTTTTTGGAGAGTCTTAGCAGGATAAAAGTAAGCATATGTTTCAATAACCTAGTTGATTGTTTAATTTTTTCCAAGTCTGAATATTTTGTAATTGTGTAAATTCTACTGAATTCAGTCCTCCCCAATTTTGATGACAGCATTTTTTAATTTTCTTTTTTTTTTAAAAGTTCAGGGACAATCAGTTATGTTATATCTTTTTTTGCAACTAAACACTGGGTGACAGTCACGTTAAAGCCAGTCCCTTCACCTAATCAGTGTGACAAGTCTTACTGAATAGCAGGGGACAGACATAACAGTAGACTTGGTAAGTCAGGACATCATTTTCCATCCCCTGTTCCACGAGGCTAAATTTTCTTTCTGCTGAGATCATCTGTCAGTCTTACAAAATAAATACTGCATGTTTTTACAGCAATGTGGCTGTGTTAATGTATTTATTTATCCTCCAAAGAAAAATGCAGAGTTTTGCAGTGTGCAAACATGCATTGCTCCAGTCCAAGACTTCTAATAGATTGAGTGTTTTAATTAATCCTTTAATTGCTAGGGAACTCATGCAAGCTTGCTTTTTAGCTCTTGGATGTATGTAGGAGTTTACTGAGAGTATGAGGTGACTTATAACAATAAATCATTTATAGGAATCATTATCCTCTGGGTTTGTCCCTGATCAAAATAATAATAGTAATTAAATAAAATGCTGTTTCTCAATTTCACATGAAAGATCTCTTGTCCAATGGTATTTCTCCCTTACGTTTGTGTGTAGGAAAAGTTACAAGTCTCAATTCATGCTGTATCTGATTTGTTGTCTCTCCAACCTGTTTTCCTACCTATAACATTGTTTGGATTTCTGTGAACTAATTTTAATACTAATGTATTGATATTTTAAAATACTAATAATTCCTTCTGTATTTCTAGGAGTGATAAAGGTGATTTCTCTTTGAGATAGTTATAAATTCTCAGCACTTACTGGCTTGTTTTTTTAGGGGCTTTTCACCATAGACTTCGGGGAATGACTCCATGAGCCACTAATAAGCACCATACAGGAACTATTCCTGCAGACCACAACTATCCCCTCTTTGTTTCACTGGGGGTGTATTAACCATGTATTTTGTATTATTCCATAATACAGAGTTAACAGTATAATGATTAGGCACTTAACCAGTTTAGAAAGCTCCAGAGGTTTGTGTATTGTCCTGTTAAACACTGTATCTTCAGAAATCATTTTATTATGCCACCAAGATTAAAGGGGGTAACATGTTTTAAAGCAAAAAAACCATTTTCTTTTATAAGCTATATTTATTATTTTGTGTGTGATACTTCTTCGATATTAGCATTGACACTGAAAGATGAAATTATATCTACTTTGCTTCTGTATATTTGAGTCTTCAGAGTCCCATGGCCTTAAAAAAATTTATGCTTAAGTTTAGGTTCAAGCATGTAGTTGAGTACTTTGCTAGATTGGGTCATTAAAGAGGAAGGATAGAAACATCCTGGATGTAATTTAGCTGAAGTTGCTTGAATTTGCCTTCATGTCCGTTTCTTCCAAGCTAAATCAAAAAGAGTGACATTCAAGTGATGTGTGCATGCTTTTCACCTTTTGGGCAGTATTACAAAACTATTTATTAATGGAAGCGGAAGTTGAAGTAAACGACTTGCATTTGCTTTGGCTTATCTCTAGAAGGAAATGGCTTCATAAAAATAATGTTGAATTATTGGAGAAATGCTTTGGAATCTGAAGGGTAGCAAAACTGAAAAGAGCAGGGAGTGAGCATTTGTTTTTATTTTGCTAAGGCTTTGCTAAGCAATTTCTGTTGCTCTGCTTTTGCAACTGAGATTTGCTACAGGGAGAATTATGCCATAACTGATGTCTCCTGTAGAAGGAAAACTAATTTTTTTTGTCTTGAGACTTAACTTCGATATGTGTTTGTTGTGCAGCAATAAGCCAAATTATCTTTGTTTACACCCAAAAAAGAACACTTTTTCCCTATCATTGTAGGAAAAAATGAACATGAATGAACAGAAAGTGTTAGGGGAAAGACTTCAATGGTTTGGAACATTTTGTGTAAAAACACTCAATTTTTCTGTAGATGTGTATTTTACAATATTTCTTGGTTTGTATTTTATCTTTTTGGTTGAAAGTGAGGAACCAGCAGAGACCTGCCCTGGCCTGTCTTAGCACTGCCAAGTACATTTATTGTTGACCCATCAGACACTGTCATGTCCCAAGCTGAAGGCAAAGTGAAGATCCCCAAGCAGGAGTGTATCTCATTGGAGTATGGGAAAGCTCTACAAACCAATGTTTACTCCTAACAATTATTGCTATAACATAAATGAAAAATGTTGAGTGCTGCTAAGTTTTAGACCACTGTTATGCAGTTAATTTGGGAGATAAATAAGAAACATAAAAGTGGTCACTTACATGAATAAGCTGTCATTGAATTACCAATCGTTTTCTGACATACTCTGTCATTGATATTTTGACTGTATCTAGTCTGCTATAAAATGCAATAATTTTGTAATTACAAGAGATTTTATTTACTTTGAAGCTATTTTTCCAAATGTGTTGTAGGGTTTAACTGTCCTAGTTCATAGGGTGTAAGATTTGCAAATGTCTCTTTAAAATATGTTGTATTGATTTCTGATTTATCTTATTTAAAATACTTTGAATCACTTCTGCCTCACATTAAGCAATCACAGCATTTTCATGCACAGCATACAAACCCTGCATAGACTTCCTTGAAAATGCACTACAGTATTTTAATGTTGTAATTCTTGGATTTCTGTGTATGACTTTTTGGGGTTGCATTAATGTATTAAGTTGCAAAATCCCTTTTTATTTCAGTGTTTGACCAGTGAAGAAATTTTTTCTTTGCATGGGATACCAAACAACAGTCACATATCAAATTCCAGCTTTTCTACAATATGTCCTGCTGTTTTGCAACAGCTTTTTTTTCACCCATGTGATCATCAGGAAAACTTTGAGGATACGTCTAAACCAGATTCTCTACAAGGTTAGTTAATATTAATTAATATTAATACTGTGACTGGAGTAGGGTTTTCTTAGGAGAATAGTAAGCGTGTATCTATACATAACAGGGGTGTCTTGTTTAGGAGGATATGCTTGTAAAGTGGGCACATAAAATGCTGTTTCAGGTCAGCAGACTACCTCAGCATATATGCTGTTGTCTTGACTGATCTATTTGAAATGTTTTAGGAAAGGTGGAAGAAATGAATAGCAAGTTATGAAATAATTTGCCCACTAAAGGAAGAGTCTTTCTGACTTATTTGAATAATGGTTTGTGCCTTGAAACATAAGGAATCTGGTTAATAGCTGGTTGGTAGGAGAGAAGATGAGAGTGCAGAAGGGAAGTTTGTTCAGGTGATTTGCAGTGAGAAATCAGACTAATTGGAATCTGCATGTATCAAAGGCAATACAAGGTGAAATTACTTAAGGGGCTGCATTTGAATGGTTTCACTTGCGGGTGAAAGTTGTGACATCAGGGGAACCAGTGACTGTTTTTAGTGAGGGAAAATATAATTTCCAATTCTGACTCCTGTTTTCATGTCATCTTCTGTGAGAACCTCTCCATTTGTAAAATCATCACATGGTTAAGTAGCCTTAATCTTTGCTCCTCCTATTTTTCTCTCTATTATTTCTGTATTGTGCACAGAAAAGTGCAGTAAAAACATAGGACAGGGAAGATTCAGCCGGTTAATGAAGTCACTTGTTGCACTGATAAGGATCAAATATACAATGACCTATTTATTTGACTCAGTATTACAAATAAATTTACTGCTCCAAGGGAGTCTGCTGAATTAAAGTTAAAAGGATATTGGATGAGCTGGTGCCTCATGTCACTATTTATGAAAAAAGATAGAAAAGTGCTTTTCATAACTTTAAATACTGGTATTAATAAAATTCTGATTAATATAGTTTGTCATATTTATTAAGAATTAGAGATCATTCCTAAAATTTAGCTGTGTCAGTGAATGATTAGAATTCTATTTGAGTAACCACAGAAACCATGGCACCAATTTAGCATGGCTGTTCTACGTTGCTTGTATGATATGAAGACACGTATTGCCAAGAAGTCCATAATATCTGCACCAGAGAGTAGGATCTGTCTTTACATGGAATCCTTAACCTACAGTTAACCTCCTAAGCTGTTTAGACCATTCCTCCTGTTTTTCTTTTATCCCTCCAGCTCAGAAGCAATGTCCAGTAGTCAGATAAGGAAGGCAGTCTTCGCCCAGCCCCTCCCTCGGCTGCAGCACAAAAAGTCCACAAGGCCCATGGTTGTTTTAAACCACAAGTGTATGAGGCTGTGACACATAGTGGTACCTATTTTGAACAGAGATTCATAGGAAGGCCCAGTGCCAAATGCAGCTGTTGATTTATGCAGACCCTCAACCCATCACAAAATGAATCTGTGTTTCGATAGCACTGAGACCAGATGTTTTCAATTACTGCCCATGAAGCAAAATTTTCTATGCGTTTCCAGCTGTGCTCCTGTGAATTTACTCCCCAGGGACTCCCATTCACTTAACAATATACTGTGTTCCAAAATACTAATGGACAAGACATACAGAAGAAAGCAGTACAATAAAGCTTTATGGAACAGATACTTGAAATAAAAAATAAATGCTGATGAAGCAGAAGGCAACATATATTATGACTTTTTCCTTGTGATTTGTATAACTCATCTAACTGAACTGACCTTAGGGGCATGCTCAAGTACTTTTCCTTGTTTCTGTGAAAAATAGGGAGGTTTATGGAGCTGCATGAAATAGCTGGAAATACCCAGTGGCACTCCTGTCCAAGGTGAATGCTTTCCATGCTCTTTGCTCTACTTCTTCAGAAAGGTATTCATGCACTTTTTTCCACTTTATCCTAGGCCAAGGCTAAGGAAGAGCCTGAGCCTGCTTATTCTTATATGGAACAATGCTGAGCAGTGGTGTTCTAAGAGGGCCGTCTTACTTGCACTCCTGCAATTCTATTTTTTGGATTTCTTGAGGCTGTGGGTATCTTGACTGTCTCTTTATTGGGGCTGCAGTTCTAGAGACAGAAAGAATAATAGTAGGTGGCAGAAGCTGACTGCACCACCAGTCTCAGGGAAAGAGAGTGTGTGTCCTGAGAAGAGCACCCAGCTCTGTTACATGAAGTCAAACTAGTCAGCTTTCTGAGATGCATGGACTCATGAAGAGGTTAGAGTGGATAGAGTCGAATGAATGAAACCATTTTTAACACAGCAGTGCATGCATGATATTGTGAAATACAGTCTGTAATGCAGAAACTTTGTCAACATTGGTTATCTTGGAATTTTGTCACTTTTTTATTTTGTAAGCTTGGTTTCAAATGTACAGTTTAGCACAGAATATGTGTAGATGTCCATACACTAAACTGAAAGAGACTCGTGCTTCTGTAGTAATCCCAAACTGTAAACAGTGGTTTGTGACTCTTGATGACATTGCAAGCCCATTTGTTTATTATAAATTTGATTTCAAAATGATATTTACAAGCTTAACTTTCATGTATTTTAATGGAAATTAATCTCCTATGTAGCTTAGTGAATCTACCCATATCTGGTTGTGTGTTTTTCCCACTCTCTGTATATCTCTATCAAAACTGACAAATGAATGTTCTCATTGGCAGTGATATACCTTCTCTGAATGCTTTACATGTTTCTAATGCTTTTTGTTCTTGACATAGTGTAAATGTAATTATTTTTAAAAATTTTGACACTGTACAAACAAAGTAGAGCCATCCCATTTGCAAGTGAGGAATCTAGCTTGGTGTGTCTTCCAGCTGTGTTCCAGAAAAGTTAGGCTGCAGATCATAATATAATCTGTTTGTTTCTGCAATGCAGAGAGGAATTTATGGCAACTTCTTACATACATACAAGCTTACAATGATGCAGCTTTCTGGATTGTACTAAACAGTTCTCAGCCAGACAATATCGTGTTGGCTTTGATTATTATTTGTGGTTAATTTTTACAGACAAGCCCTTTAGTCTGTGTGGATAATTTGTGGTTCTGTGGCATCACTTGTAGACCTCTTCAGTGCAACTTTTAAAGCTTTTCTCTGTACTCACAAAGACTTGAAATGTCACTGGGGAAAACAGTAGTCATGCACAGAGGCACAACTTTGTGATGCTTATGAGCAACAACAGCAACCACACCACACCTTCCCAACCTATAATTTGGACTCCAGAATAATTATGGTATGGATTTGTGCAAGTCATGATGTCTGAACATTGAAATTCTGAGACTATGCTTACAGTGAAGGAAACAAAGTTATGGTGAATCCTGGTGCATTTACTGCTTCTTGGGAAAGGTCTTCCCCATTGTGTACCTAAATCGTATGTTCTTCTTTTTTAATCTATAACCTCTTTTTTCTGCACTTTCATTTCTCTATTGTAATTGTCTCAACTATCACCTATCTGCCATCTCATCTGTTTGAAAAGCAATGATGGGCAGCATTTTCAGCCAGCAGAACTTCTTTGAATAAGAGGAGGCGGGAGGAATGTTGGGAACTGAGATACCCCCTCAGGGTGACTTGAAGGAGTCATCCATTATCAGGAAGGATTTTTGTATCTAGTACGGCCAAGACAGCAGACTTTTTGTCTTGGAGCTCCTTAGAAGTAAATGACAGTTGGATCTGACTCGGGGACTAGTAAGAATTTTTGTCTTATCTCTATGCTATACTTACTTCAACTGTTGGCCTAAGCCTTAATTTTTACTCTTCAATGACTGTAGAGAGAGCTGATTTTTATGAACAGCACATGGACTAGCCCAGATCTTATACTAGCACAGTTTTCATTTTTGAATAGTAGTCCCATACAGTGTTTTCAGATATTTCCTTTCTGCAGGTGTGTCATAACTGCCTATGCATTTTAAGAATTATTTCAACCAAGGAACTACTCTTTTTGCCAATTCCATGCCAATTTAGCAATTACAGAAATCACAAGCAGACTGAAGTGAGTGTTGCACTGAATTATTTTGTATTTCTCCTTGTTTATCCACAGTTTGGGGATTTGGGTTCCTGGCTGTGACTATCATTAACTTGGCATCGCTTCTGGGACTGATTTTAACTCCTCTCTTAAAGAAGTCGTATTTCCCCAAGGTGTTAACTTACTTTGTGGGCTTAGCCATTGGTACTCTCTTTTCTAATGCAATTTTCCAGCTCATTCCAGAGGTAAGTAAGGGGAATCATTATTTGGTTTGCATACAAGTTTCTAAAATGTATTAATTTTAGAAGCATGCTGCGGTGGGGTTCTGTGTGTAAGTTGCAGTCTCCAAAGAGTTCTGTGTGGGCTTAAGTGCCATTAGCTATGATCCCTTTCTGGGATGAGTCAGAGCCATCAAGATCTATGTCATGTTGTGCACTGGGAAAGACCAAGGGCTATTCTGCCTTTAGGCAGAACGAGAAATACACTGGATAAAATTGTAGTGAACTTTATTGGCCTACACTGTCAACATTTAATCCAAGTTTAAAAAATCTAAAAAGATCAGGATCTTTCATAATTTCATCTTGGGGAAACTGATGGTGGGTATAGAGGCAGTTTTTATAATAAAGGGGTATCTGTGTTTTGTGGCATTTGTTTGTTTTCCTGGAAATGTGCTAAGATTACAGACTAATTTGCATTGCTTTTTTCTTCACTATTAGGCATTTGGGTTTGACCCGAAAGTAGATAACTATGTTGAGAAGGCAGTTGCTGTGTTTGGTGGATTCTATATTCTCTTTTTTGTGGAAAGGATTCTTAAAGTGATATTAAAGATCTATAACCAGGTAATGAAACCTATCACTATCTGAATGACCCTTGCCTTAAAATACCTGTCATATTTTATGAGATACTTGCTAGCTGAATAAAATGTGTGGGGTTTTTTCTATTTTATCTGTGGAATTCAACCTTACTTTGTGTTCTGATATGTCTGTTTAAAGTCCATATGAATAGGGGAAGCAATCTCACTTGTTTGAGGGAGTTACAAGCAGCACTGGGAATAGAATCCAGTTGTGAGTATGGTTTGCTCTCACTGGTATATGGTCCAGTTGCTCTCAACAGCCAAGTCGTTGCCATGATAGCTAAACACATCAGAAAAATGTGGAAATACATAAGAGCTGGAGTCTGCCTGTGGAGCATCCCTCTGGGCAGGAGAAATCAATGTAACGTGCATACCTTCTTAGTTACCTGCAAAGTGTAACTGTGCTGACAGGGCCTGAGTCTTGCCTTCAGTAACTTCAGCTCTGTGTTTCCCCATGCTCTAGTACACAGACCTGCAGTTACATCCTACTGCCCAGCACTCTGCTTTCTGCCCATACCTCAGAGTACTTGTTTGCTGTGTACTTGCATGAGTATGGGGCTGAATTTGTCTCAGAGAAGGGCGCCTCAAAATTTTTGGTCCTCTCTGTTCATTATGTGTGAAAGGAAACTGTCCTGTCTTCCTATTCTTACCTCTCTTAAGGTCCCCCCTCCCAAAGTGTTGCTGTTATTGTCCCTCATTGATACTAGCTAAAAATAGAAAAAACAAATTCGTTACTCTTTATTTTTGTGAACAGTTGATAAAGGCTAATAAGCTCTATTTGACAAATAACCATTAATAACTAGCACACGTTGATCACTTCTTGTTAGATGTTTGGCTTGGGAGGTTCTATGTAAAGGTATAAAAATGAAAAATCCCCCATGTATTCTGATTACCTAAAAGTAAGAGACAAGTTAGGAGCTTAGATACATTTGGGCTTCATTTAAAAATTGAAATGCTTACTGCTGCTCATTTCAACAATGACTTGGTGTTGAAAGCAAGGCAGCATGAATATGATGCACCCACCTTTTCCTTTTTGTCTCTATTTTCTTACGTTTGCTGTTTTGCTTTTGTTTGAATTAGTTTCTACTTGTTTATTTGTCACCTAGACTGGCCATAATTACTTTGAAAATGGTGAAGAGAATCATTCTCAGGATAAGACTAACCCACCCAAACCACCATCCAGCAATGGGGGGATGTGTTATGCAAATTCAGCCGTCGTAGAGAGCAATGGGAATCTTGGTTTTGACAGCATCAGTGTGGTCTCAGCACAGGTATGAAAATTGTGTCTATTCATTTATTTTATCCCTGACAATTACATAAGCATATGTGAGAGGAGAGTTAATATGAATTTTTATTCCTCTTGTCAAATTTTTGTAAACTTATAGCTTATAATTTGCTTGAGCCCTATGAAAAAGATAATGGGTTTTTGGGGCAAGCTTGTAAAAACTGAGTGATGCATTCAATTTGTAGCCAACAAAAAGGGCTATTTTATATCAGTGTTTGGATGGGTAGGACAAAGAGATGTATTTAATCAGATAATTTGGTTATTTTTGATTTTTTGTTGTTGTTATTGTTTTGCTTTGTGTGACAGTGTATTTTAGTGTTGCATGATCTGTATTGTGTTCCTGATTATGTCAAGCTCTTAAGTGTGAGAACCTGATTCCTCTGAATCAATGATTGAAAACTAATACAGTAACTTTCATGCAGTATGTTGTGAGCACTCCTTGTGGTAATCGAGTATATTTGGATCCTATGGGAATTATGCAGGTTATATGTTGAGACAGAAGTCATTTCTCCTGGTTTAAGTGTTGTCTTTCAGATTTGTTCTCTGTGTTTCTTTGTGTTTGTTTTCATACTGCAAATACAATTTTCTTCCGTCAGAGGAGAAAGTAGAAGTAGGAAGAGAAAGTTTTGTGCTTCTTTAGTCTTTTCCCTTTGCAAGGAGAAGCAGTACTGTCTCTTATGTATAAAATATTAAAAACACATAGAAAAAAATCTCAACTGTCTTAGGCAGACTTTTCTCATAGTAGAGATTCCTGGTTTGCCTCCCATGTTCTTTAGCCAGTAAGTTGGCTGTGGAGGGCAGAGAGGAGCAAGCAGAAGAACAAGCCAGAGGCAGGCTCTAACAGCCAAGAGAAAATATGAGAGTTCTGCATTGACCCTGCAGGCTCATGGGGCATTTGATGCACACAGTTTAAAGCACCAACATTGTACTTGTCTCTACTGTAGAAATGTCATGAAGTGTTGTGGATACTGGACATTTCAAAAACTAGGAGGAACATAATTACTAAAATTGCATGGGTACCTAGAGGGAATTAATATTATGAGTGTCCCTAAGCTGTATTTTGTAGATTTATAAAACAAACAGAAGAATCTTCTGCTCTCTGCAGAGACAGTCAGTTCTAGTCAGCTCTGCGGAGACAATGTTTTTTGTCCTGCGTATGAGAAGTTTTATCTGGACCTATTCCAGTATTACTTTTTGGCTAACCACCCCCTTATGCACAATGTAAACATAAAAAAAATCATACCACATAATAGAATGTTAAAATGCAACTATATAGGATTTATTTCTAGCAACTAGTTTAGATCTGGTGCTTGTGACCATGAAGTACCATAGGTCACCCCAAGATCCTTTGTGGACTTGGTAGTGTTAGGTTAGTGGTTGGACTCAATGATCTTAGAGGACCAACCTAACTATTCTATGATACTGTAGGTAGCAACAAAAAAGCCATCATTACTCCTGTCCTCCTCCAGTAAGGTTCAAAGGGGCCACGTAGTCTTCAGAGTCATTAAGGGGCAGGGGAGGGCCAGTGTGACCAAGGTGTTTTGGGTAGGTAATGACATGAGTGCAAGTATGTGTTCAGCTTTACAGGCATGTAGTATTTAAGAAGAAACCTTTTGACATAAGCCAACACAAAACGAAGAGAATTTTAATGAGTTTTAATAACCTACTGCTTTACAGTGCCCTTCCCTTGTTCCCTGGAGTCAGTGTCAGAATTCCTTCTTTGTCCTGGGGGCACTTCTAGAGAACACAAAAGGACGTGTCTGGTTCATATCTGAGGGATGCATTAGAAATAGCAATAGTAAACCCAGAAATCGTAGGATAAAATAAGAGAGTCTCTGTACAATTTTTTTAATTTTGGGAACCAAAGGAGAGGCCATTAGCTTTGAAAAAAACAGTGCATTTAGAAGAGCAAAAATACCAAGGGGGTCTTTGGTTTTCCATAAGCTGTGGAGATGCATAGCACAGAACTATACTAATAATTAATAAAAATTAAACCTGACAGTCCAGTTGGGTATTACAGACCTCCTTTGCTGGCATATCATCTGTGATGTCTACTAAACTACCATGACAAAGTGGGAATAGTCCAGCAAAAACCAGACATTCTTAATTTTTTACCTTGAAATCCTATATATTTGTAGAGTAATTTTGTCAGGAGTCTTATCTTAAACATGAAACATATGTATTACTCGTTCATCTACTTCTATTGGACACATGATCTAGTAAAGTTCAGAATGTAAATCCAGACAAGCAATTTCATTGTACTTTATATAATTTAGAGAAGTCAAGACATTATCTAAAATGGATTACATGCAAGAATTATGATACTTCAGAACTCCACAGTAAATGGCAGATAGCCATATGTGTATTGCGGAAGCCTCTCAGAAACCGATTCCTAGTCTTCAAACTGCAGTTGTTTCTGCATTTGGAAAGGCTGGGTCAAGAAAGTACTTTTTTAAAGTGAATCAATACTGGTATCCTAAATTAATTGCAATTACCTAAAAATAAAAAAAAGTACGTAGGTAAAATAACCCAAACCTCAACACTTTTCTGGGGTCAGTTCCATTCATGATACACTCAACAGCTAATTTTTAATAGTATCTTCTTAGTCAATGTTCATTTTTTTATTAGATGCATAGGAAGTTCAGCATGTATATTTGTAAGCTATTTATTTCACTAAAAAGCCCTCCAGATCAGATTTTTATATTTGTTGTATGTATGCAATGCTTTGGGCTGTCATTGGAATTCTCAGCTGTGCAAATGATACCAGAAGACAGGTCCTTTACCTAGTTCTGTGGCTAAGCCAGTTGTGCCATCACAGCCCTCAGAAAACCATATGCACACACACGGGTCCCACTGTGCTTTGGTGGGAACAATCATAGTCAAGTATGTACAAGTGACATTTTTGCACATTTGTATTATTTGCTCACTGTTTCCATTGCTCTTTTAGGAACTTTGATCCTAATAACTTTTTTTTTTTTTTCATAAAACCATTTATTTTATGGAGGTGCTTGACATTTGATGTGAGATTTTTTTGGTAATAGGAAGTTTTGACAGAACAAAATAACAGCACCTCTTTGTCATGTATAGTAGAAGTTGCTAACATGTCTTTTCAAAATACAGTCTCCTGAGATTAGTATTGCTGCTTTATCAGAAAGTACTTGCTGTTGTTGTGGTTTGCGTGTATGTAGTTTCCAAAAGAACAATGTTCTTTTTTAGTAGAAAAAAAATGTTAATTGTTCAAAATTAAAACCTGTGCATTGTCCCAAACTCCCTTTCCCCAGTGAAACTAGAAACATGTGCAAGAAAGATGATGTATCTGGCAGAAATCAGGGTGATCTACAAAACAGTGCCTCCACCAGTTCATAGGCAGCTTGAAGGATGGTCACCAGGGAACAGAAAAAACATGAGGGAGCAGATCTTCAGCTCAGGGAGCTGCATGAATTGGTGAAAGAGCTTGGTTAATTGTAGTTGGATTTTCTTATACTCATGTATTTCATGTGGCTTTCTCTGTAATACTTCTTTCTTAAAGTGAGGATCAACTTTCCCTTGTGGATTAAGAGAGAGGTCTATTATTCATAAGTGGTCTCGGGCAGAAATAGTACAGGTACAAATTAATCATCTCAAAAATATGATTGGCATTGCCTGTGTTAGATGAAATACTGAGAGGAAAGCCTTAAAAAACTCAAGTCAGGTATGTAGTACAAGTCTAAAACTATGTGTTTATGTCATCAGGGAAATTCCCAACTTTTTAATACCATTGCTCATTTTTGCACCATAAAAGTTTAATTACAGAACTTCCTGTGGACTGAATAGGAGCTGTAAGTGTCCTTTTGTGGCAGTTTTGGCACTACTCAGGCAAGGCTTTATTATCTACAAGTTCCAGACAGTGCAGTAAGCAACTGGGAAATTCACGACCTGAACTTTTGTCCTGTCCCAAGGCAGCTGCTAATACAAGAATGTAGTCAGATAAGAGCCTGGTGAACAAATCATGAGACAGCCCTTATTGATGTGTCATTAGAGATTTTGTAAGAATTTATTAATTGTTGTATTTCCTTGTAGTTCAGAATTCAGTTGCCTGGTTGCTTTTGCATATGGCAAAAGTAAAACAATTTGCAATGTTGTTTTTAATAATAAAAGAAAATTTCTTGGAATACTCTGTGGCCTTCTCATAAGGAGAAAGAGGTGTTCCTCTACACCCCTTTACTACAAGAGACAGAGATGTGTAAGGATGAGGGGAGAGCAGTGGATATTTTCTGCCTTAACTTCAGCAACATTTTCAATACCGTTTCTCACAACATCCTCATAGGCAAACTCAGGAAGTGTGGACCAGATAAGCAGACAATGAAGTGGATTGAGAACTGACTGAATGGTAGATGCCAGTGGGTTGTAATCAGTGGCACAAGATGTAGTTGGAGGCCTGCCACTACTGATAACCCCCAGGGTTCAATATCAGGCCCAGTATTGTTTAACCTATTCATCTGTGACTTGGTTGAAGGGACAGACACCTCCTCAGCAGGCAATTCAAACCTGGGAGGAGTGGCTGATATCCCAGAGGGCTGTGCAGCCCTTCAGGAGGACCCTGACTGGCTGGAGAGATGGGCAGAGAAAAACCTTCTGAAGTTCAACAAAGGCAATTTGCAGTGTCCTGCACCTGGGGAGGACACTCCAGCACAGACTGGAGGCCAACCTGCTGGAAAGCAGCTCTGCGGAGAAGGACCTGAGGGTCCTGGTGGACAACAGACTGTCCAGGAGCCAGCTGTGTGGCCCTGTGGCCGAAAAGGTCACTGGTATCCTAGGGTGCATTAGGAAGAGCATTGCCAGCAGGTTGAGAAAGGTGATCCTGCCCCTCTACTCAGCCCTAGTGAGGCCACATCTGGAGTGCAGTGTTGAGTTCCCGGCTCCTCAGTACAAGAGTCCAGTGGAGGGCAAAAAGGAAGAGGAAAGGCAGGGGAAGCTGGGCCTGTTCAGCCTTGAGAAAAGACAAGTGAGAGAGGACCTCATCAGTGTATGCAGTATCTGAAGGGAGGGTGCCAGGAGGATGGAGCCAGGCTCTTGTTGGAGGTGCCCAGCAATAGAAAAAGAGGCAGCGGGCAGAAACCAATGCACAGGAAGTTTCTTCTGAAGGTGAGGAAGAACCTCTTTACTGCATGGGTGATCACACATTGGAATAGGCTGCCCAGAGGTTGTGGACTCTCCCTCACTGGAGGTATTCAAGAACCATCTGGATGGAATCCTTTGGGAGGTCGGACTAGATAACCCACTGTGGTCCCTTCCAAACAGACCCATTCTGTGATTCTCTGATAAGTATATCTGTAGGCACACAGATGTATGTAGTACTGCTTATGTATTCCAGTAAGTACTAATTAATGCTTTATGAGAAAATATTTTTTTTTTAATGGGAAAAATACTATAATGCTTGCAAATATTCTGTAAATACACTATGTGTGTACAGATATTTATCAGAGTGGATCACCAGAAATTTTTAGGGGAGGTTAGTTTGTGCTCACAGCTAAAATGGCAGTTCCTTTTATCTACTTCAAGTTTTTCATTATTTCATGGCACCATGTGTATAAATTACTTCCACTCTGGGAGGAATTAGTGAGATCCCTGGAGTCTATGTGCATTGCAGTTTTATATTAGCCTGTTGATTTCATACTCTGAGCCTTTAACTTGCACAGTCAGAATCATCCACTACTGTTTTTATTAAACATTCACTTTGTAGAAACTAATTTGAATAGCTGGACTTGACTATTGTTGCCCAAAGTTAGAAATAAAGTTTGTGGAATATCTGAATGTGTCTATAGTCATGTGTACCTGGCAGCTAGGAGTGTGTGTGAGACAAAGATTTACTGGCAGTCACTGTGATCAGACCCTTCAGACTGTACATGCTTAAGGAGGAAGCTGTGAGGAGCCTTGGGACTCTCTTTGCCTGGCAGAGACTCCAGAGAGACATTCACACCACTATGGCTTGAACTGCTTTCTGCCTCAGCTTAAGGGCATTCAGAGGAAGCTTTGTAGTCAGAAAGGTGATTGAGCCTTGCATGTTAACTTGTTGAAAAGGAAAATGTTTGATGCTGCTACCTGTGTCTTTTGCATCTCGGACCAAGCGGTTTGATCTCTATATGCAATAGTGCTTTAGTTTATGCTTAGCATTCATTTAAAGACAAAAGTGTGATTTGTTGGTGTCTTTATTCAGTGTTTCATGTAATTACTTTATTGTGTTGCTTTTTTTCCCAGGAAGAAGCCACCCAAAGCAGCTTATGCAAGTGTCTTAAAGGGCGTCCACTGTCAAAGATTGGGACCATTGCTTGGATGGTAACACTGAGTGATGCCGTACATAATTTCATAGATGGTTTGGCTATTGGTGCTTCTTTCACTCTGTCTCTGCTTCAAGGGCTTAGTACCTCCATAGCCATCTTGTGTGAAGAGTTTCCTCATGAACTGGGTAAGGAAGTTCATTGCACATGTCGTTTACTGTGCAGATCACTGTTGTAGGAGGTTGTGCATAGATTGAAAGAAAGTTTAGACAAATTAATGGAAAAAATATTCATCAAGAAGTTCCCAAGCACCAAAATACACATCTGGCACAGGAAGTTCCCTAGTGCAGGTGGGTGGGAGCTGGGACTGTTTATTGGAGAGGTGTTAATTATTCTGTTCATATATATTGCATACACTGTTGTATTAATTTTAGAAATGAAAATCATTGTAGGTAGTTGTGTGTTCCCATGGTCTTATCTCAGTCTTGCATCACCTATTTGTTTAGAATCTTTCACTTTCCTTAGTATTGAAGGGAAATCCTCATCATGTACCTGAACGAAGAAAAACTACAGGGGGTTATAGTGTGTATACAAATCATGCATTTTCTTCAGACTTCCTTTGAAATCAGAAAATAACCACAATATCATTTTTTGAAGATGGTTTTCTTTTTTTTTTTTTATTCTTTTAGGAGATTTTGTCATCTTACTTAATGCAGGAATGAGTACTCGGCAGGCTCTGTTTTTCAACTTTTTGTCTGCATGTTCTTGTTACATTGGGCTGGCTTTTGGTATATTAGTGGGCAACAACTTTGCTCCTAACATCATCTTTGCTGTAGCTGGTGGAATGTTCCTGTACATCTCTCTGGCAGACATGGTGAGATACAATTTCATTTTCAGTTATTTATTTATCTGCAAAAAAACAAAGACTGTGCTAAGTCTCTCCAGTAGAATTTAGTACTTTCTAGCTCTCATGACTGTGTATCATCATCATCATCTTTTAGATAATCAATGGTACTCTTAATGGAGGTGCACAAATAGTTGTGTTTATTCATGAAACATGGAAACCTTTCACTTCACAAATATATGTCATCATATTATTGCTGAAAAGGAGTTTTAGACAGGGACAACCTATTTTGGAATTTGGGCTGGTTTCATCAAAAAGTAGAAGTGTATAAATACTTTGTTTCAGCATTTTAAAGTGTCAGTATTTAACCTTATTTTTAAAAGGTTCATTTGTCTATTTAAAACATACGAAAGAAAAGCAGAAAAAGAAAGACAAAACGAAGTATTAAAATTTGAGTTGAATGAAAGGTGTTGTGTAACCACAGTGATAGTTTTGGGGTGGGTTAGCTGAAAAACCTGATTAAAATTCATATTCAAGTAACAGCCTGTTTTGTGGTTCAGACTAAAAAATTTGCTAAGCTCTATTCAAAATGGTCTGTCATTTATTTTTCAAAGCATGCTAGAAAATATAGGCCAAAGAAACTGTGTTAAGATCCAAACTGGCTTTAGACATTGGGAAATTAAATCTGGATTCACAGGCAGTGAGCAATATTCCGTAATTTACTCTTCTGATGATGTTTTGTCTCAAAAGGAGAGAGATCTTTCAAGAGTTTTAAGCTTTAGTACATTTAATTCAGTGTTGTAAGAACAGATGCAGCAGTTGCAAAGGTGCTTACACCTGCACCAAGAGAATCCATTTGATTGTAGAACTGGAAGAGTGAGGCCTGAATTTGAAAAGTTTTGAGTCCCCAGTTTGCTTCTATGTATGTTTAAGAACTGCCATATAGTTGTAGTGACTATTTCATTAAATGCTATTATAGTTTAGGTAGTTAGGTAGTAGCATAGAATTTAAGAAGTAATCCTGTTAGAATTAGATGAACAATATAAGTAGTTTATTTTATAAGTTTGCAATACCTTAATTGCTAATGCTTTTCCTTTAGTTTCACTCTTATATAATAGAACAGTAATGTACTGAACTATGATGTGTAAAATTCATGGAATAAATTTAGAGTGGCTCAAACTTGTTATTAAATCCATCAAAGTAGGTAACATTCTTTTATCTTTATCTGTTTTTCTGTTTTCTCTGTTCCTCTCTGTCTCTTTCCCTGTCCTCTCCTCCCCCCAATCTCTCTCTCTTTTTATAGATTTTTGGATTGTATCAGTTACTTATCTGAATTTTTCTTCCCCCTGAAAAGTCTGAAATAGGGTATTCAAGTGCTCTGTACAGAGATCTGGCTTTCTGCTTTCTGTTATGATTTTCACACCCTTCTGGTTTGCTTGTCCAGGTAGGATTAACTGGATTGTCATTCTGTCCTTTTTCTTTTTTTTTCTCTTCTTTTTCCTTCCAGTATTGGCATAGTCCACCCTCTGTCAGTAAGATCACTGTGAGGTGATGCTGTGGGTAGGTGAGAATGTGTACACTGAGGTGTATGCACAAATGAGCCTTCCTGTATGGCATGAAGCTAATCTGGTTTGTTGCCATTGCCTCTTGTGCAAGAGCATTACGGAGCTCTGCAATGATTTCTGGGAAGGTTTGGCCACTTCCCGCTAACCTTAGCCTGTTCTTCGAGAATTGCATTACCTTCACTGGCGTTTTTTGTGTTGTGAGATCAAAGAAAGAATTTCTGAGTCACCCAGCCTGAAGGTTTCCAAACCTGGACTGAAATAAACTGTCTTCATTGTATTCTGGTCATGCTGCTCTCAGCAGAACAGGAGAAGAGAAAGTTTGTTTGAGTCAGTTTGTGAAAATCCACTGTAGTTGACTTTATCTGCAGCAAACACATACCCTGAATCATGCCACACAGGGAACTTCATGCCTGTGCTCTTCTGCCATCACCTCAGAGGAAGTCCCTTTGTTTCTGCAGTTAGGAGAAGATCAGTCATCCTTTGTGGTTGTGTTACCAGGAAGATGC
This sequence comes from Anabacerthia variegaticeps, assembly GCA_035583185.1. Taxonomy (NCBI): domain Eukaryota; kingdom Metazoa; phylum Chordata; class Aves; order Passeriformes; family Furnariidae; genus Anabacerthia; species Anabacerthia variegaticeps. Next base: position 23,456,026 of record JAWWEW010000131.1, on the reverse strand, counting down.
ATGTTAATTAGTAATTAACTAATTAAGAAGAATCCCTTCATTGCTGTGTAATGTAATATTGCACGTTACCACCACTTTCACACCCGTCTTCTTTCTTCCTTGCTTGACCTCATGAGCCCACCAGAACTTCTACATGTAAAACATTTCTTATTTCTAAGGCATTGTCTTTATTTTCGTATTCATTTGCCTATAGATAAAGCAGAAGAATCCTAATCTTCCACTTCTCAAACAGAAATGTTTGTACTAGTGAAGGAAGAAGCATAACTTTTAGCAATACAAGGGCAGCTGCTCCTAGCAACATACAGACCAGCAACTGGAACCTAGGAGATTGCTAGAATTAAAAAGGGAAAATTTGCATGAGAGACAACCAGGTGAAATCTCAATAGAGAGGAATAAGACACCTTTTCACTACCATCCTAGGTGGAGCAGTTTTTCAGGGTAGTTAGGGTGACTTGTTCCTGTGACTGCCTTCACACTCTGTTAGTTCTAATATTCAGTCCAAAGCAGCAATATGGTTCAGTTCTTAATGCCTTAAATTAAGCACACCACCACGAGATGGCAATACTTACCTAAAAATATCCTTTTTTTTTTCCCCCCCCAGTTCCCAGAGATGAATGATATGCTGCGGGAGAAAGTGACAGGGAGAAAGATGGATCTTACATTCTTCCTTATTCAGAATGCTGGTTTACTAACGGGGTTTACTGCTATACTCATGATTACCTTGTATGCAGGAAATATCGAACTGTGATAATGCAAGTGAAAATGGAATCATCATTGAAGACATCAAGTGAATTGCAAATGGAAGACACTTGAAATCCATACAGGGACATTCATTAGTGACAAGTCCCATTCTGTCCCTCTTGCCCCAGATACAGGAAATTCTTCTTTAGGACTTGCAGTGAATCCAAATAGTAGGAGCTGTCAGCTCCCGTACAATGCCAAAAAAATGATGCTAATATTTTTATTTCTACTTAAAATTATCAGAAATATCTGAACTGTCAGAGAGAAAGGATGTTACTTGGCCAGTAGAATTATGCAATGCACATGACTCGAGACTGGCTGGAAGGTGAAGTGTACAAGGAAGATGCGTATGTAAAAGAAAAGAAAAGAGTTTTATATCCTTTTTTGACTGTGATAAAGGCAAGCAGTTTCAAAACTGTTTAATTTTCATGACTTTTGTTGCAGAATTTTCTGTGTAACATCTCCTTTCCCCACCAAAAAAAGAAAAAAAAAATCAAACTATTTCAGAGTAGGTACTAATGAAGCTAAGATTTTTAATTACTAATTAACACTGGAAGGAAAGATACCAGTTCCGGCTTTTGATCTTCTTTCTTTTTAAGTGCACTAGGGAATTGTTGATTTATTTTGAGAACCACTTTTTTTTAATTAGAAGGGACCTGTGTTAAATTTATGACTTTTATCAACTCCATAATATTTTAGAACTACTAAGTATTTTAAAATGTTCAAGCATTTTGTATTCTATGAAAATAATGTTTTTTACTTAAGTTTCACAAATATCCCCTTTAAAATCAGTATTTTAGTTTTATGAAGTGAAATTTAGAAAGAAACCCTGCTAAAATCAACATTCCAGTAACCTTTTTTTTTGTAATTTGAATCATTTCCTTGTGTGCAGTTGGATGGAAGTAAGTGGTAATAAAATATACAAATTCTTATCACAATCTGTTGCATGTGAACTTTCTAAAATCATACTTATAAGTATGAGATCTTCTGAAATAAACAATTCATCTTCTTTGCTATTATAAGATGTGTACAAGGAAACTCATAAAAATACACAGTCCATTTCAATCACCACTTTGCTTTGAAGAAAGTGTTGTAAGTTACTTTTTTCATTGATTTTTTTAAAGCAAGTTTTACAACTTCAAAGAAGATACTATTTCTTGATGTATTTCCTGGCTGTAGAAGGGAACAAATATTTTATTTTTAATACTGTATTAAAATATATTTGCTACCAGGTATTTATTTTAGTACTTTATTTGAATCTGTAATTACATTGGAAAAAAATAACTTCTCTAGATGTCTGTTCTCCTGCACAGAAGTTGTAAATTATACTTACTTTAAAATATAAATGTTAAGATGTAATTATAGTAGCCAATGACATTTGCTGTATGGAAGAAGCATTTATTAGTAACTTTGTGCCCTCTAAATTTCTGTGAAGACGAGTCTGCCCACTCCATGTCTTTCCTTTAATTCTTTCTTTATTGATTCCTTGGATATAAGCTGTTTGTAAATGCTACTCTTGTGTATGACAATAATTTATTATAGTAACTATGAATGCTCATTGACTTTTTAAAATAATTTGGCCCTTTCTAGTTCATCAGATTATTTTAATAATACACCTGTATGGTAGTTTTCACCTTTAAATCCAAACATTTGCGAGGAGAGTTTGTTTTTGTTAACTCCTTAAGGAGAAAAAACAGACAAATGAGTCATTGAAAGAAAGTACTTTTAGATCACAGAGCAGACTAGAGATGGAACAAAGTCTGATTTTGCTTGTAGTGCTTTAGTCAAAAAACAAATTGCCTTTTTTCCTAGTTGGATATTTAGTACATAAGAAAGCTTTTCGAGTTTTGTACGGGCAGGTTTTTTTGTAGATCTTTGCTGTTATTATTTGGCTGTCCAGTATGTGTAAAGTACTTCTATTCCAATTCTAGGACTCCCAGTGATTTCCCAAACTTTGCAGACACAGCCAGTGAGGAGGAAACATGAGCAAACACTCAAAAAATTCTTGTTTTGTGACAAATAAGACCACAATAAGTTGCTCCCTTAAAGTCTGAAAATTGAAGGAAATACTTTCATATTCTTTTTCATGTTAATGTCATCTGCAGCACCATTCAACTTATATTCAGCCACCTCTTCAGCCTTCTTTTCAAGAGGTGTGCAAATTCAGTGTGCAGCACAATTTCGGAGGCCTCTTACATAGTTTTGTACGTGTTGCTTCCTTAGGGCAAATCATTGGACATCTGATGTTAGAGGTTATCTAACATCTGTTTGGGAAGATATTCTGTGTTGGCAATACTGTTATAGAAGGTATACAGTTGTAAATAGATCGCTGTTCTAAAGCTTCCTTTTTTTCATGACATGATTCCTGACCCAAGACACACTTGTAAAAATTTCACTAGAGGTGGGGAGAAAACCAACACTACAATGCCCTCCCCACACTCACCCACCCCACTAAAGAAGGACTAAAGAAGGAGCCAGGAGCACATAAGGAGCAACAACATGGACAAAGGGCAAATCCTAGAGTTCTTCTGATCCCTTGAAGACAGGACATGCAGAAAAGTAGAATGGTCTGTGGGGGAAGCCTGTCAAATATGCGATACATAATTACCATCTGTGATTTCAGGAAAAACAAACAGAAAAATGAAGTTGGTTGCTTTAGGGTTATTGTTTTTGACATTTTGATGAGTTCTTGGCTGAGTAAGGATTTAAGGCATCAAACTAAAAATTTGGTCACAACTGTAATGGGCTGAATTAAATATCATCCCCCTTCTAACAGCAGTATGGAACTCATTGTGGTCTTCTGTATGTTGAAGTATTGACTCTGCTGCTCCATCAGCTCTTGAAGCCTGCCTGGAGCTTTGTGTTGCCTGAATAAAAAGAGCTACAAAACTTGAACTACATAGTTTAAAGTTAACTTGAACATAAATTACTTCAGTTATGCTTATGATAGCCATGGAAACATCTCCTATGGGATACACAGAGAGAATCTATTGTGTGATAATGTCTGCATCACAATCTGTAACTTCTAAGAAACCATTGGTTTTACCTGTATGTAAGTAGAACAGATTCACATATTACCATATTGTTTGGTTTTGGTTTTTTTTTGGTTTTTTTTTCTTCTACTGTAGTATCTCATCATTTTCGGGTATGGTGGATTTTAGGGTTAGGGCTAGGGTTAGGGTTAGGTTTATGGTTAGTGTTAGGGGTAAGTTTAATATGTGGTTGTGTTCATTATTGGTAGTGGTTATTAGCGGTAGTGATAATTGCGGGTTGTCGTTATTAAGGTGGCAGTAATTAGTGGTAGAGTTTTTTTGGTTTAGTGGTTTTTAAGGTTAGGGTTAGGGTTAGGTTTATGGTTAGTGTTAGGGGTAAGTTTAATATGTGGTTGTGTTCATTATTGGTAGTGGTTATTAGCGGTAGTGGTAATTATGGGTTGTGGTTACTGGGGTAGCAGTAAATGGGGTAGAGTTTGTTCGGGTT